>JBBPDB010000040.1:21720698-21734371 GCA_037974465.1 Brachypetersius altus
GCAAACAAGGGTTTTGCCACTAAGTATTAAGTCTTTTTTTGTTAGAGGGTTCAAATACTTATTTCCCTCAATGAAATCAAATCAGTTTCTATCTTTTATTTAAAGTTATTTTTTCAATTTTCCTATCTGTCACTGTTAAATTAAACCTACCATTAAAATGATACTGTTCTGAGACTTTTCATTTCTTTGTCATTGGACAACTTACAAAATCTGTGAGGGGTCAAATACTTATTTCCTCCACTGTATATATTTCATTAAATATTTTCTAATAAATTTTTTCAAACAATCTCATTCCATTATTTTTCATTTTGTGAGGACTAAAAATGTACATCCACAAGCCATAATGACAAAAATAAATAAATAAAATAGATCTAAAAGAGAGCCCTGTATAAAGATGAATCTGTATGTAAATATGTGCAGAATTAAATGAGACCTAATAAATAACATTGCGCACTTTACAGAGTGATGGGAACATCAGTGCAGAGATACGGTTACACGTTACGCTACAGATGGTCTATTTTTACATAAATGGTCCTGAAAAACTAGTGAGGGGTCGCTGTAATGTCCAGAGGACAGGGAGGGTTAATTAGCTCACAGCTCAGGCTGAAATATCATTCGCACTTAAAGCTGTGGCGGCTTTAAGGGCCCTGAATCTTCTTCTACTTTCTTTAATTGCAAGAGGACTCTTAGGTGTTTCTGTTACATCAGATATGTTGTCTGTCAAAGACAGTTTTTCTAATGCAGGGGTTTCAGGCCTTTCAGGCCAACAGTCAAACATCTGTATAAACATCTGTAAAAAAATGTATGCAGGCTTTATAACAACTGACTCTAGTTTACATCACTCACCTTAAAGAGTTATGAAGATGTTATGTAGCTTTATGAATACATGTGAAGTGATACACAATTACAGATAAAGTTTCAAACTCTTTTACGCTGTTAAAAACATTCCTTTAAACATGTGGTTCCAGTGCAAACTGTTAATTAAACTAAACACGTAGCTAAAAAAATTACTGTTTAACTAGAATAGAATCAAATCCTCACAGCAATGTCCCAACATCAGTACCTGACCTTACTAATGCTCTCATACAATCAAATCATTCTCACAGAAATGTTCCAACATCAGTACCTGACCTCACTAACACTCTCATACAATCAAATCCTCACTGCAATGTTCCTGCACCAGTACCTGACCTCACTAATGCCCTCATACAATCAAATTCTCACAGAAATGTTCCAACATCAGTACCTGACCTCACTAATGCCCTCATACAATCAAATTCTCACAGAAATGTTCCAACATCAGTATCTGACCTCACTAATGCTCTCATTAAATCAAATCCTCACAGCAGTATTTCCAAATCTAAAGAGCTCCCAGAATGATTGAAAAAATGATGATGTTTTGGTTGTACAGTGTAATGAAACTCTTACCATCTCCATGGAGACGAAGTGTGTAGTTATTTATCGTCAGTACATTCCATAAATATTTGTATTAAATCCTGTTTTTCTGGGTTTTTGAGGGATTTTTTTTATCCGTTTCCACTTCTGCTCCAATTCCGCGTGAGGGAACGTCTCCATGTTCTCACGGTGAGAACAGCAGGTAGGGTTCCGCGTGCCGGTGGGGAATGGGCGCGGCGTATGTAGGCCAACCTGAAACGGAGGAAAAGCTTCCGAGAATTATTTTTGGAGCCACAGAGGACCGTCGGTGTGAAAACAATTAAGGTTTCCTTTCTTTCTTTTTTTTCGGGCAGCTTTAATTAACATTTTATTTAATGGCATTGTCTCCCAGGTCTAAATCGCTAGAGGTACAGCTAATTAAAACATATATCCTTCAGAATCTTAATAAGTGGGCGTACCGCGCATACTGATGCAGCTCATCTACCTGGTCGGGTCTAATCAGATCCGACGCTCTGGTTCCGGCGGGGGACCTCAGCCGAACCATCTGAGCCGGAACACTCAGGTTTGTAGATCAGACGAGAGGACGGAGGAGGACGTCCCCTCCTCAAGGCCGCCGATGATCAGGGATATTATCTATAGTTAACCAATCAAAGACCGAAATCTCACTCACCGTCTAATTATGCCAATTATTAACCCAGTTCCTGAATGGGTATTACAGATTCCCCCTTATTAATTAGGTCAATTAAAATAAGTGCTTGACGGTAAAAGCAATTTAGAACTGGACATGTTCGCCAAATCCGAAAGTGGGCTTCGCAACTGTTTCAAGGACGGACGAGACAGGAAACTGTTCCAGCTTTTATGGGGCCTTTGGTGATCTGGAAGGCACCCATTCGTTACAAATGAGGCATTTATGTAAATCTTATATTCATGTTGTTTTATGTACAGTTTTATATACATTTTATATACAGTAATTTAGCGGTAGGTATAAAATTGTTCTCTTTGTTAATTATGTTCTACTGTATCCTGTTATACTTATATATATATATTTCTTCAAATACTGGATGTAAATGTATTGATTTTTCCATAATTTCTCACATGCTAAAATGACTTTTATCCTCTGCTGGCAAAATAAAATGTCGATAAATGAGTTTTAAAGGCACCAAAACTGGTCGAACAAAGAACCTTCCCTGGCTTTTAATAATGATGTCACAAAGGTTTAATTGGTTTATGAAATATTTAATCCTTTGCTGTACATTAATTTAGAGCTGATGTTCTAATATGAAAGGAGTGTGTTGGTTCTGGTGGGCCATGCCGAATGAACTGGCCCAGATTTGGAGGTGCTCTGAAAACATTTTGTTAATGTGTTAGTTTGTTTGTGTTGGGTCAGGTGTGATATGTCAGGTGTCTTGGATCAGGTGCGTTGGTCCAAGTGCGTTGGGTCAGGTGTGTTTGGTCAGATGCGTTGGGTCAGGTGTGTTTGGTCAGATGCGTTGGGTCAGGTATGTTTGGTCAAGTGTGTTGGGTCAGGTGTGTTTGGTCAGATGCGTTGGGTCAGATGTGTTTGGACAGATGCATTGGATCAAGTGTATTTGGTCAGATGTGTTGGGTCAAGTGTGTTTGGTCAGATGCGTTGGGTCAGGTATGCTATGTCTGATGTGTTGCATCTGATGTGTTGGGTCAGGCGTGTTGGGCTAGGTGTGTTGGGCCAGGTGTGTTTGGTCAAGTGTGTTGGTCAGGTGCTTTAGTCCAAGTGTGTTGGGTCAGGTATGCTATGTCAGATGTGTTGGGTCTGATGTGTTAGGTCAGGTGTGTTGGGTCAGGTGCGTTGGTCCAAGTTTGTTGGGTCAGGTGCGTTGGTCCAAGTGTGTTGGGTCAGGTGTGGTGGTCCAAGTGTGTTGGGTCAGGTGTGTTGGGTCAGGTGTGGTGGTCCATGCCTACTGAATCGGCTCAGATTTATAGAATTGGCACATTTTTCACTTCACCAAGATCTCGAAGGCTTTGAGCTTCACCAGCAGTTCCACCAAAATTCCAACCGTCCGGCAGAAATCTGGTGAAACATTCCTCCACTGGAGCGAGAGATTTATCCCGACTCGGCAGGTGAGGGACAGAAAAGCAATACAGCCCTGAAGCTTCGCGAGGAATCTGCTGTGAATTATGGAAGCTGAGCTGCCGCTGGTTTCCTCTGACACACCATACATCACCAGAGCACTTGAACTTTTTTATTTATATATTTATTTATATTTATTTCTTTTTTTCCCCTCCGTCCTTTTTTGTCCTCTAGCAACGGCACTGAAAAAAAGGTTTTTCTTTTTGAGCACGAATTACATCTGTTATTTGTCCCCTGGGTGCAACACTCTTCATCATATGGCTTTGATTAAATAAATAAACTTCCTTCGCCAAGGCTGAGGCCTGATTTAAACCAAACTTTTCCACAGTATTTTTTTTAACTTATTTATTTATTTATTTTGATCTCAGATGGGTTTTCGGTGTCTCTGAAACGTTACACTGGAACCTAAAGCACAGAAAGTTGGGTCAATATCCTTCTGCTGAGGTTCCACTGCTTCTGACTTTCCTCCAAGGTCAAGAGCTGGAATGCACACTTGCGTGACGAAGCTACACACACACACACACACACACACACACACACACACACACACACTCCAAAGTGCTGATGCTCCTGAAGTCCCAAAGATGATTTACCTGTAAAGTAGAAACACTAATACTGTGCTTTGTTTATTTCCGAGCACCTTCAGATCTACAGAAAACAACCCGACCATCATCGGCAGTGTTTACATGTTTTCAGGTCATTTAAGTCAAGAAGGTGTTTGCTGTCATTTCAACCATAAACACCAAGAGAAATCAAACAATGTTCCTCCAAGATCATGGAGCAACACAAAGAACAAACACAGAAACAGACAATGCAAATGCAGGACAAGACTAAAGAGAGAGTGCAAAAAATAAACCTCACAAATCAACAGTAAAAATTGAACTATGGTGATGGAAGACAACACAGAGAAAAAGTGAAAATGCTGCACAAGAAATTTAGTAGTTTACAATAAAAAAGTTGATCTCAGCACCACATGTAGTTCTTTTTTTTGTTAAAAATGAAACATATACATGCACTCCAGCCATCAGTTCTGATCCATCAGCCATCATTTAATTTAATAAAGGATTGATATTGATTTATAATAATAATAATAATAATAATAATAATAATAATAATATTATTATTAATTTATATTGTATATATTTTTTTATATTGTATGATATTATATTGTATTATATTGTATTATATTACATTATATTGTATTATATTGTATTTATTTTTATTTATATTACATTTTACCAAATAATCTCATTAAAAGACTAAATTAAAAGTCATGAGGGGTAAAAACATTAAAGCACAGAAAGTGTCACGTCTGTGGCGGACGAGAGCTACCTTTGAAAATGCAGGCCGGAAACCAGGGCTCCCTGCTGAAGTATGTTTATTAACTCAAAAAACAAGAACAAAGAAAAAGGCACACAGGCCAAACGGGAACGAGAACGTGGTACAGGAACAGGGTAAACACAGGGCAGGAACAAGGCAAACAGAAGGCTACATAAGGCGATGGACTGTGACATGAATCAGGGGCAAACGCAAACTGGTGGAACACAAGAGCACATGACACATGAACAGAACATGAAATCAAAATAAAAGCCCCCAAAACACAGAATAGAAACAAGACCAAAAAACAGAAAAGCAGTGGCCTCTAGCGGCCACTGACCCAACCGTCACAGAAAGCAATCAAGCAATCATTTAAAATATTGTTTAAAAACATTTTTTTTTAACATTTTTAGTCTTTCTTTGTGCGACTGCTACATGGTAATGCACCATTAAACTTAAAGGAACTCCTCACGGCCCCTCACGCACTCTCTGCTCCACCAACAACCACCTTCTCCTCCCCCCCCAGGACTCGCTCCCGCACCACTGGAAAACACGTTGAAAGTCCCACCCTTTTAGTGCGCATAGTGTCCATCGTTCCGCACTGCGTTTTCTGGCCGATTTCAGTGCAACATCCGGGTTCTTTCAGTGCACTGAGTTTTAGCTTGGTTTTCAGTGTGAGCGTGCTACGCCCTAAAATCGCGCAAGTGTACGGTTTCGGACACACTCAGGGCCTTCTCCTGCGCTGCCCCACGACTATGGAATGCCCTCCCCCCGCACTTGAGGGCTCCACAGACTATATCTTTCTTTAAAAAAAGCATTGAGACTTGACTTGGACTTGGGAAAAATGACTTGTGAACATCTCTGCCATGTAGACATTGGAAGGTGAGCAGGAAGATTTTGTAGGTGATCCGGGCAGAAACAGGAAGCCAGTGAAGTGAGTGGAGCGCGGGGGGATGTGCTCATGTTTCCTCTCATCAGGATCCTGTCAGCGCAGTCCTGGACACACGGCAGTTTCAGTATGTTCTTGTCAGGAATCTCGTTAAAAAGCACATTAGAGATTAGATCAACCATCAACCAAACATCGTATAACTGATGGTTACAAAGTTTCTTAAAACAAATCTTTGCCTCTGTGATTTCTGTGCATTTATACTTAACATTTTTGAGCAAACAGTTATTAACTGCCATCTATGAGTGGGGAGGTGGGCTAGTGGTAGGATACTTGCCTCTGGGCCAAGAGGTCATGGGTTTAAATCCTACCTCCAAGTTGCTCCAGGGAGACTGTCCCCTGTAATTAGGGAATGGAACTCGCTTTGGATAAAAGCGTCTGATAAATGCTGTGAATGTAAATGATGAATTTAGGTGGTTTTGTATCCAACAGAAAAACTGTATTTTTGGTCAGAATCAAGCAGGCCAGTCCTGTACTGTGCCACAGATTCATAAAACATTGCAGGGACATCAGCATCAATCATTAGATTCTTTTATTAGTTTTCTATTGATACATTTCTCTTACTCATTTATTTGCATCCTACTATTTTTATGCTTCCAGATTTATTCATATATTATACAAGTAAAAGTTTTTTTTGTGCTGTATGACTAACAGAGATGAATAAAATAACATTAGAGAGAATAAACACTGGATGCTGTAGAGTACCAGTCATCTTTCACTCAAAGTCTTTTCTCTTCGGTGTGCCAACATGTTAGTTCGTCAAATTTCCATCGCTAATTACCATAAGCTAAAGCAGCTGGTGGCCTAATTAGTTAAAACCCATGTTTTCATTGCCTCTGTCAGGTCCTTGGCAAAATATA
This sequence comes from Brachypetersius altus, assembly GCA_037974465.1. NCBI lineage: Eukaryota > Metazoa > Chordata > Actinopteri > Characiformes > Alestidae > Brachypetersius > Brachypetersius altus. The sequence goes on from JBBPDB010000040.1 coordinate 21,727,324, forward strand.
CATCTGTTGCAGTAATGAATTATAATATGATATAATGTACAGTGTATATAGTCAGAAATATAAAATGTCATGTTGTTTTTCATGTTACAGACCTGTCAAATCATACATTCAGTGTTTTGTTGAATTGTACACATCTGTATCAAGAGATTTTATCCAAATTGATATATATAAAGCTGTATTCATTTTTGGATGTAACAAGTATTTTAAAAGTATAAATCATGTACATACAACTCTGGAAGAAAATAAGAGACCATTGCAAAAAGTTTCTCGGATTTTATCTTTTATAGTATTGATCTGAACAGCCTTGGCTTAGATTTCATGAAATGCTGAGATATTTCTCCTCATTTCCAAAGAAAAATCTTGATTTTTAAAGCATAATTTTAAAGGAATCGACAAAACATCAGAATAAGAGAAATGATGCAGCGTTTACAGAACCTGAATAATTCAAAGAAAACCAATCTCTCGTTCTCTCTTAAACAAAATGGCAATATGAGCTTTGAGGAACTTCTAGTAGTGTTTCACCATCAAACTGGTCTCATTGTGGGAGGAGAGTGTCGATTACAGTAGTGTTTTTCTCATTAAATAAGATTTGATTCAGGTGATCACTTGAATCTTTAATCTGCATTTATTTGTATGATAATAGTATATTGATATCCATGCACAGGAAATTCTATAAGATATTACTGTTATTATTATAACTGTCACGCCCTGTATTTGTATCGTATATAGAAAACTGTGTCCAAGAAACATTTATCATGGGAAATTCATTTTAGAGAGTTGTGTGGATGTTTATAACTGCATAATTAAATCTGGCTCCTGTGCACATAATGCAATAATATCATCTCAGTAATATATTGTTTGTATCAGTATATACTCTGTGGAATTTACCAGAAAACAAAGTTTTCAATGACCTGCTGAGTGAGGCAGAATGTGGGGGGTGAGATCGATGTCGGTGATTGACGGGTTATTTAAACAGCTCCTGTTCGGTGATAATGCACTATTAGCACTATCGGGTTCCTGCTGGTGGTTAGTTGGAGCCATTTGTGCTTTGGTCAGATTTCATGTAGCTGTCATGTTGCTCTGCACGATGCGCTGGGCTGATGGAGAGAGATAAACGAGTGCAATGAGTGATCCGAGGAGATTCAGAGAGAGATTTTGCTCTCCTTCCGTTATCGCTCCCTTTCGGACTACGTCTGATGGACTTTTATTTCTACTGAAGCGCATCAGTGGGTCTAGTTTTACTGTCAGTTCAGTCATTTATGTTTACTTCAGTGTTTCTGTTCTTCCTTTTTTATTTTTTGGAGTGTTTAACCACTTTGTTGTTGCTCACACCTCTTACTTTGGAGCTTTGGGAAGGAAGCAACAAAAGTAACCATAAAACTGACAATAAACAAAAATACATCTCTCAAGACAATGTATTAATTTATTAGTGGCATATTATTATACCCAGTAGTCATTCGATGTGGTTTAAAATTAACGTAACATTAAAATTGACCATAACATTTTGAATGGGGATAAAGCACAAAAGCATAAAGAGAGAAATAAGCCATAAAATTAAAATATAGAATAAAACAAAAAAGTTTTATATAGAAATAGTCTGGTTTTAAGCTACTCTTTACCCAGGTACTACAGTCTAGACCAGTGGTCACCCTCCTGCTTACTTAAAGGGGACCTATTATGCAAAGCTCTCTTTAGTTATGAAAGGTCTATGGGCTACAAAACATGTTCATGAAGTTCTTTACACAGAATCACATACATAAAGAGATTCACCAGCTTCATTCTCCACAGTTTCAGGCCATTTCAGATTGAGCTGTTTGGATGGAGGGCCCAGTGTGAGGTCATACTGGGCCAATTTACATAGAACCGGCCCTCATCTGTCGAGACCCCACCCACTAGATTAGTTGAAGATCCTCCATGTTGTCTGCTGATGTTAGAGCACGGAGAAGCTGAGCGCTGTGTCTACAGGCAGAGGCCAGTCACCCATGAAGTGTTGTGTTGTTGCTGTAAAGATCAGCACAAATCCTGCACTTTCTCCCAGACAGAGAAAACCGAAGGCTTTCATTTCATTTTTCATGGCCGTGTCCCAGAAACACTCAGTTCTGTTCCACCATAAAAAGTAGGTAGAATTGGAATAAGGAGCTGTGAATAAGGATCTTCAGCGGCATGGAGGGTCTGGAAATGCTGTCCTGGACGAGTCAGCAGATGAGGGAGATGGAAGTACTTTCAAATAAAGACTTTTGTGTTTCTATCGCAGTTAGGTATGAATTAACTTGTTTGTTTCTTTTCGCAACAAGCAGCGCATGGGATGAGTGGGGCGTGGCCAGCAACAGCTTATTTGCATGAAAGTGACAGAGCCCTGAAACAGCTCATTTTGAAAGGGCCTAAAACTGTGGAGAATAAAGCTGGTGAATCTCTTTATGTGAGAGTGATTTTGTGCAAAGAACTTCATGAACATGTTTTGCAGCCCATAGACCTTTCATAACTTTACAAAAATTGAGTTTTGAATAATATGTCCCCTTTAATGCTCCAGCCAGCCAGGGTCTTCTGAAGAAGCTCATTATCCATTGCAGGAGTGGCTGGAGCTCCTCAGGAAGGTAGATCTCCAGAACCAGATCATAATGGGTGTAGCTTATCCAATAAAAGGTGTGTGTGATGTTACCAAAGAAACAGATGAAGTAAAATGAATAAATCTGTAGTCTGGTGCCCCGTCCAGGGTGAGCCCCTGCCTCACAGGTACAAATGATGTTACCCACATAAGCATCTAAAATAGCTGGGTGGCCTGTTGCAAGGAATAATAATTTATAAAAAAATATTTAGAACAGACCACCAGTTACGGGACAAAGATTTGATCCTGGTGACCAGAAGTGTCTAAAATAAGTGAAGGATTGAGTCACAGCAAAGCAGATCTGAGGATAAATGTAGAAAACAGAGTTTCAATGTCTTAACCACATGAGGAGAGTCCACCGCATTAACAAGCAATGAAAGAAGAATTGAATGATTCAGACACTGTCAAATCAGGCCCCGCCCATCTGCACACCTAGGCAGGAGGCAGACAGGTTAGTGGGAGTTCAGTAGCTGTTATAAAAGCATGGCCTTTTCATCATAGTGGCAAGAAAGAAAGAATTCGTTTAAAAATGGTGAAAGCTAATCAGAGTGGTAAATGGTCAGAAAAAATTACATCACCCTTTAGAACCCGGAGGGCCTCTTTCCCACTTATCATATATTTAGGAAAAAATGTGTAATGTACAAATTTCTCAATGTTTTATTCAACACAATCAGGCCAATGTGATACAAAGATGACTATTTGTGTCATGGCGGGTACCATGAAGATGTAATGGGTTTCCAATGACTGTGGCTTGGTTGCTGTTTGTTCTCTCCAGTTCCACTGAAGAGCAGAGATGGGGACTCGAGTCGCACTTAAGTCGCACAAACAAAGACTTTAGACTTGCCTCCACGACTCGAAACTTGACTCGGTGCTGTGACTCGTGAGTCAGATCTTGTAAACAATGTTCATTTCATGGAATTATTTACTTATTTCTTGCGCTCTTTCCAGCGACTTCGGGGGACCGTTGGAAAGGTGATCACCAAGCCCCATCTAACTGTGGAGTTTCACATTCAGAGTGAGAGATTTATTTTTCATATTTAACGTTTAGATTTAAGATCATTTAAGCCAAATCCTCCATGTTGGTGAGGGCATATCACAGCACTAAACATTTAGAGTCACAGTTTGTAAACATTGCCACTCAAAAACTTGGGACTTGACTTGGACTCGGTAAAAATGACTTGTGAGCATCTCTGCTGAAGAGACAACTGGAATGAACCAGGAAAGTCCACAGTGAACGTGCCGGCATTCTCTTCTTACTAGTAGCTTACGAAACATGAACCAAGAGAGATACAAGTTTCTCAAGATTCGGAACATAACCCAGAGACACAGTACAAAGTTGAGTAACCACCAAGGAACGGCTGGTCTTTTCTACACACACCCTCACTCAGACAACCAATCACACGACAGGGACTATATCAATCAATCAATCAAATGTATTTATAAAGCACATTTAAAACAACTTTCATTGACCAAAGTGCTGTACAAGTATAAGACAATAAGTCAGCAGGTACTATACACCGTCTCTACTTAATACACATCGTTCACAATTTAATCCATAGGATAAAATAATATAAAATAATAATAAAAATAATAATACCTCAAGCCCTTTATTTAAGCTCAAGACAGGTGGAGATGTCATTAGGTACCTAGCAACCCAACTAGAGAGCTAATGAAGCTCTCCACTCTCACCTGGGTTGTGTAGACACCCAACGACCACACACACAACAACCATGATCTCACACACCCATGCCCAGAGCTGTGTATCTACTAGTACTGGGGGTGTGGCCGAGACACGCATACTGAACATGCATACTGAACATGCATACTGAACATGCATACTGAACATTTTGGAAATCTTCATCTAACACACACACACACACACACACACACACACACACACACACACACACACACACACACACTAGTATTATAGTAAGAGATGTTGAAAATAGTTATAGAGTGACCATGGAAATAGGTGTTGAGTAACTATGGACATAAAAGTGGTGTAAACATGGATATGAATGTAGAGTTATCATAGAAAGTGGTGGAGTGTAATCACAGAAAGGGACGTGGCATAACCATGGAAATTGATGTAGTGTAACCACGGAAATTGATGTAGGGTAACCATGGAAATTAATGTGGTGTTAACCTGGAAATTAGTGAATAACCAGGCATCATTAGAAATGCAAGGAAGCACTTCACCACTGTTCCACAGCCATCCGCGATATGGAAGACTCCTACAGTGGAGGACATCTGCACATACACACACACACACACACTGCCACCACCCTCCAGGTTTGCTCTTATCCCCCCATCCTCAGGTGCATCCCTGGCCCCACACTTAATGTTCTGCAGCGCCGGTGTCAGGAAGACACTATTGATTCATGGTTTCTGGGGAAGAATCTGACACTTTCTTATGGATCTGTGAGATAAGAGACAGCCTGCTGGAGTGCTGCACTTCTCCTCCCTCACTTTTTTCTCCCTACTCCAGCCCATGGAGGAGAAGCAGAGGTCAGTGAGTTCCACCCAGGCCCAGCAGGCCAGGCTGAAGGGGCCTCAGGGGCCTGCAGAGTGCAGGTTAATCACCTGAGCAGAACGAGGGGTCAGCTGAGGCAGGCTGGCGGCCGGTGGAGAGGCGAGAACAGGGCAGGAAAGTGGCAGGGCCACCCACAGCCCCCTGACAGACAGACTGGTGAATAAAATCAGCCGGCTAGCCTTCTATCATCCATTTAAACTGACACCGCCTGAACAGTCTCATATCAGCTCTCTCATAACAGAGCTTCATCGCTGAGATGGCAACTTTATAGTAGCGGTAGTGGATTTTTTCTTTGTTACCCTTTGTACTTTAATAACTTTGAACATGACTGTAGCATTGCCATGAAAACGAGTGTAGAGTAACCATGGGAATCGGTGCAGTGTACCCATGAAAATGTTGCGTAATGGGAAATTAGTGTAACACTGTAAAAGACTGTAATGTTACCATAGAAACATGTGAAATGGGAACATCAGTCTCACATGTTTTTGTGTAGCCATCACAAAATACAATGTAATCAAAATATGTGCTGCAATCATGATTTAGTTTTTTTTACGTGATAGGACAACGCTTCACTACCCTGTATTTTAATGGGAAGTGCGTAACATCGCCAGTATCTGCACTAACAGTTGACCGAGGGGCAGTAGGAGAGAAATAATGAGTTGATTCCATATCGTTTTTGTTTGCAAAGCAGTTGAAACAGGTTGAAATGCCATGAGACAGAGAAAAATCCCTAACCTTAACCTTAACCCTAACAGTCACCAGTTACCACTGATACTGTCGATGTTATGCACTGGGCATTAAAATACAGAGTAGTAAAGTGTTGTCCTAGCACGAAAAAAGTCCTAAATCATGATTGCAGCACATATTTTGATTAAACTGTATTTTGTATTGTCTGCACGAAGTCATGATTTCAGGTTGGAAATGAGTTGCATTTGGCTTTCGGCTGACATCCTTATTCAGAGCAACTTTAGTACAGGGACAGTCTCCCTAGAGTAACTGAGGGTTAAGTATCTTGCTGAAGGAGGAGAGTCTTTTACCCAACAGGCTAACCCCCCCACCCCCCACCCCCCAGTCCATGGGCTTGTCAAAGTGTCTCAGAACCATTTGCCTATTTTTCTGCTTCCAATATCAACTTCAAAAACTGTTCACTCATCGCCGATATAGACATGTATAGGAATATGTCTTTCGATAAGTAGCTGGAATAACCCTCTCCATGTTTGCAGTATTAGTATGCAGTGATGGGTTACACTGAGAGTAAACCCCGGGAGCTGGGAAGTTTCTGTTTTTCCCTCACCTGCATTAAATCCACAAACCAACCTCCACCACACGCATAAGCCACCATTTAAACTCTCCCATGCATTTGCATACAGTGCTTGAGCCAAAAATTCAGATTCATCCTGTTTAGTGCTCTCAGCGAGACCATGCCTCACAGCTTTGGCTAAATAAGGAATCTTTGGAGAAGGATGATCACTCCTACTCTGCTTCTACCCAGACTTGCGAGAAAGTGGAGATATTAATGGAACAGGAGATAAATAGCAATAATAACAACAGCAACATCAATAACAATACAGTTTTTCTCAAATGCTAAAACCCAAAAGCCAATCCACTAAACCAAATGACCAGATGCCTAAACACATTTACTAAATCAAGCCACCATTTACCAATACCATAAACACATTTCACATGAAGACACAATTCACAAAACACAATCCTCCGTTCTCATAAATCTAAACACATTTTTCGTTGCTAAAACACAAGTTGCAAATGAATTCTGCTCATATTCTCAAATGAAAGCTCATGTGATGCAAAATGCTTGCCACAGTCAGCAACATTTGAACACAATGAACACACCTGGCGTCATTCATTACACACAACGACTCAAAATTGAAGACACTTGTTGCTAATGC
>JBBPDB010000040.1:21751451-21767172 GCA_037974465.1 Brachypetersius altus
CTACAATGTAGCCGATAAGAAAAACAAAGGAATGAGAAAGTGTGTCCAAACTTTTTACGTGTATTGTATGTGTGTGCGTGCGTGTGTGTGTGTGTGTGTGTGTGTGTGTATGCGTGTGTGTGTGTGTGTGTGTGTGTGTGTGTATTTCTTAAACAAGATAACACATGAACAGAAATATATTAGCTGTGATTTATTCTAGTTAGCTGTCTTTCCACTGTAAGAAACAAGTTAGATATTTATTGCACTTTGTGTGTGTGATAATAAAGAGTTTATGTCATACCGGAAACCCATAAAACAGGGGTTTCCGGTATGACATAAACTGTATAGACTTTATTAAGGAGGGGATATGGCACTTTTTAAAATTTTATTTTACTATGGGGGGTAACACCCTCTGACTGCACATTTCAGTCTGGACTACAGTAAAATTTGAACTAAAAGTATTAAAAAGGTGGAGACCCTTACGGTTCTAGCTAAAGTGAGCACCAGGACCCCTGGAACGACCACTTCAGCTGAAATATGGCCGAACGGACATTAAAGGACTCAGGACATTAAATTAAGTTCAAACTGCAGCATACATCTGGTTTAGAAAGAGGGAAATTAAATTCAACTCCAAATATCAAAAGTCTAGTATAGATACTGAAGATCTTTTTGGGTTCTAAAGGATAGATACTGCAGAATTCATAGAAGATACTGAGCAATTTTTGGTAGCTACTGATTAATTCGTAGTAGAGACTGAAGGAATATTATCTTGAGTTCATAGTGGATGCGGAAGAAATTATAGCAGATCCAGAGTAATTCAGAGTAGAAACTGAATAATTTAGAAACTAAATAATTTGTAGTAAATGCAAAATAAGTATTAAAATCCATAAGTAAGAAAATCCTAAATTCAGCTCTTCCTGTAAATTGAGAGCTCCAGATTCTTGGAGGGGTTTCCTTTTAGCCCCTCTTCAGCAGGACAGAGGATCTGTCGGCACGTGTTTTCCTCACGGCTGAAGTGAAATGTGTAGATGTTTTTTGTTCACGCGTTAAGGATCGATATCTCCAGCAGAGCTCAGGCAGGAAACTCCAGACACTCAGACCTTTTCCTCCCCAACAGGCTGCTGTTATGAGGAAAGTGGGAGATGGGTGTGAGGATGGTGTTGTGGTTGGCGCCGAGGGCCATTACACCTGTTTTTCTTTGTACTTTTGGAACTGTTTAGGTCTGATTGTGTGTTTCTGTTCACTCCAGAGGGACAAAATCTTTAAATCAATGAAAAACGCCTCTAATAAACATCAAAACTGTTCGGTCAGAGCACAAAAGGCTTATATTACAGTGCAAAATTCTCTAGAGGCTGAAACTATTCAGGACTATTGTTTTTTTTATTATTCTCACATGTGTTGCAAAAAATGAACACTATGAATATTTCATTTATCTATTTGTTTGTTTGTCTGTGTGTTTGTATGCTTTAAATGAAATTACAGGATCAAATCAGACTCAGAATAATGTACAATGTTAAAACATTTTGCTACAACAAGCCAATAAACCAACCAAACAACCAACCAACCAAGCAGCAAAACAACCAACCAACTAACCGGCCAAATAACAAACCAAACAACCTATCAACCAACCAACCAAACAAGCAACCAATCAACCAAACAAGCAACCAATCAACCAAACAAGCAACCAATCAACCAATGAATCAAGAATCCAACCAACCAACCAACCAAAAACCCAAACAACCTATCAACCAACTAAACAACCAAATAACAAACCAAACAACCATCCATCTAACCAACCAAACAAACCAAACAACCTATCAACCAACCAACCAACCAACCAACCAATCAACCAATTAATCTACTAACCAATCAACCAACTAACCAAACAAACAAACTATCCAACCAAACAACAAACCAACCAACCAAACAATGTATCAACCAACTACCAACCAAACAACAAACCCAACAACCAACCAACCACCTAATCAACCAACCAACCAACCAATCAACCAATCGACCAACTTATCTACCAACCAACCAATCAACCAACCAAACAACCTATGAACCAACTAACCTACCAAACAATGTATCAACCAACTAACCAAACAAACAACAAACCAACCTATCAACCAACTAACCTACCAAACAACAAACTAAGCAAACAACTAACCTACCAAACAACCTATCAACCAACTAACCAACCAAACAACCTATCAACCAACTAACCAAACAAACAACAATCAAACCTATCAACCAACTTACCTACCAAAGAACAAACTAAACAACCAACTAACCTACCAAACAACAAACTAAACAACCAACTAACCTACCAAACATCCTATCAACCAATCAACCAACTAACCTACCAAAGAACCTACCAACCAATCAACCTACCAAACAACCTATCAACCAATTAACCAACTAGCCTACCAAACATTAGGTTATCATAAACAAATGTTAAACTACTAATAATTGTCTAATTGTAATAATCATCTAATTCTGGTTCCAGACTCCAAAACCTAAATTAATTTTATAGTGGTTCTTTGACCAAAAATATCTAATAGATTTGTTTATAACTCACTGTTATATAGAACTGAGGACTGAAGTATGTTTGCCTAGCTAAACACAGTTGGAATCTCATTGTCTGAATTTGTTTTAGACTTTTGTGCACAATATGGACTTTATAGAAGAAGCAGTGGCTTTAATTAGCCGAGTTTCATTAGCTGTGAAGTTACAGGTTCACCCAACAGCTCTGACTGACTCCTTCACACGTTTGCAGAACCGAGGAATGGTCCCACTTTGTTCTGGGTGTGAAAACTTGAAATACCCAAACAAACATTTCTCCTCAGCTTGAAAGGAATTCTGTTTAATGCTTCAGCTCATAGAGGGAGGTGGACACAGGTGCACAGGCCACCAGATATTGAAGCCCACTATGTGATCTACAAGGCTACACAATGTAACTGCGTAACATATTCTAGCTGGATTGACAAAGGATTAATAACAAAAACAAACTGAGACTCACAGATAATATTTACACTATGGTTCTATAGCCTGTGATAGGCAAATCGGCTGACAGTAGGGCTCTACAGTTGGTGATGTATCTAGAATGGACTAAAATCTGGTGACATATCTAGAACTGACTGAACACTGAATACACTGTGGATGGGTAGATGGATAGGTGGATGGAATTTTAGACTGTTTAGTAGTCCGAAGTTCTTAAAGCCAGAAAAACTTCACATCAATGTGGCGTCAAACAGTGCAGCTAAACAGAGCCTTTGAAGCACAAAAGTTTATTTGTTTACTTGTTTTTTTGTTGTTGTTTTTTTTTGTTGGGGTTGTTTTTGGCTTGGCTTTTAAATAATGGAGGTGGCAACGTCCACTAATCTCCTGATAACTGACGGGAGAACATTGCCTCACATTTGCATATTCACTTTTGAGTAATAGGAGTGAGTGTATGTGTATGTGTATGTGTGTGTGTGTGTGTGTGTGTGTGTGTGTGTGTGTGTGTGTGTGTGTGTTTTGCCCTGTAGGCTGAACAGCAGCAGCCACAATCCGACGAGGCTCATTTTTCTCTGTTCTTTCGAGAGCGTTTACCCAAATGACATCCGGCACTAAGAGGTTTATTAGGACCATGTAATAAAAAAACACAGCGTCAGCGAAACCGTGCCAGACTTTAATATTTCATTACTTTCATTTACATTTGTTTCCCCGTCTTACACACTTCCCCACCTTTTCATTAACGCTTGCTGGAGAAAAAAACACAAAAACGTGATTCAGTTCATATCTCAAACAGCCCAAAACATAAAAAATACATTTTATTTGCAAGTTAAATCACCTCGGCATCAAATATCATGAATATATCAAATAGTTCTCATAATAAGAGAGCATTGTAAGATCATTAATCTCATTTCTAAATGCTTTAAAAACAATTTTATCTGAATTGTCTTGTTCCGTCAGCAGATCATGTTAGTAGTTTTCAAAGATAATATGAATGCACAATTTTTTCTTTAAAAAAATAATGTTATGAACATTGTTGATTTTCACCATTTTCTACAATATATTCCTAATTCTCCTAATTCTAATTCCTAATTCTTCCTAGAATGCCTATCAGAGCTGTTTACAGTGGAAGTGAATGGAACCAGACGTCAGGTAAAGGGGAATTCCTATCAGAACTGTTCATATTGGAGATGAATGGAACGTCTGACTCTAAAAGTTCCTCACAGAAAGTTCTTCATCAGATGGTTCTGGTTGCGACGCCTGAGACGTTGTTCTACCAGAGTTTTGAGATGATTTTGGTCCTAAAACTAAACCCATTCATAGTGGAGGGATACATGCAGGGCGTCCTGAGGTAAAATAGTCTCCAAAGAAAAGAGATTTAGTTCAGATTCAATATTTTAGCATCAACATCCATATAAACACTCAGAGACACGTGGAGCCTCACTGAATAAAACAACTGTACTTGGTTCCAATCACCACCACAGTAGAACGAACACCAAATGTGCTCTGGATGACTTTTTATAGTTTACTACTATATTATGTATTTTTTTGCCCATAATGCTTGAAAATGGCCCTTTAAACAGACAAATATTCTAATATTCTTGTAATGGGAAATGTTAGATGTATGGAGTAGGTTTAAGAGTTTTCAGTCATAATAAAACGAATAAGAGCAATAAATATGAACTTAATGTGAAGTAATTATGATAAAGAGCAGCTCTGTTGTTTGGATTGTGTCTCGCGCTGAAGGAGCAAAATGGATTACCAAAAGTGCTAAGAAGCAATTACTGATAAGGTTTCAATATTTCCGAAGCATTAAGGACGACTTTCTGTTTGAGTGATGATTCTTCGGCGGCGGATTGTTTCTGGAACAATAGCGCTCAGAAAGCTGCTGCGTGGGTGAGCTGTTATGCATGTTAACCTCTGTTCATCTGCTCAAAGTCCTGTTCTCCTGCGTCTCCTTATCAGCCATTTGTGCAATTAATTCAACAAGAAGACGACGGCGACGACGACAAACGACGCCTTGCGCACGAGAGACGCGGAACAGCAGGCCGGGGTGTTAAAAACGCTGTGGGAGTTTCCATCAACAACGTGGAGATGGCAGATAAAGTCTTCCCACAAGAGTCTGGCCTCCAGAGCACCAGGTCCCATCACAAAGATGCGTTTAATCCTCTTTAATAATCAGAAAAAGATAAATAAAGAAGTATGCCCGACACTGAGGAAATGTTTTGAATGACATGACAATAATTAGTAGTTACTGATCTCCTATCTCCACCTACAGACATGGTTCGAATTACAGGGGTTACTGTACCCCCAATCAAGACCCAGAGCCCCCCAAAGAGACAATAACAGTGTAATGAAGGCAGTACCCCACAGTTATGGAGGGGTTATTCACACTCTGCCTGCAAGATGAACGGATGTCGCAGATCGGTGCAGTAGAGTAGGCCCTCTATTTTACGAGGATCAACATTCGAGGATTCACTGATTTTTTCTGAGAACCAAGCTGTATTACCACCACCAGTTGTGGTGGTAATACACTGAAATGTTGTCAACTGCCATAAAAAAGAAGAAGAAGAAGAAGAAGAAGAAGCTGTTGCAGCATGTAGCATGACTGCTCCATGTCTTGTATTGTAGCATTTTAACCTCCCCCCACCCCCTGTTTTCAACAGTTTATTTAGTATTAGTATGCTGTGCCCTGTCTAAACATGTGGATAGAGAGAGTTATTTCAATGTTTCTTTTGTGTACGAGTCGCCTCATGCTGGCAATGCTAATGTTTTTTTAGCAATAAAGTTTTCTGATTCTCATTACTTATTTAACTTTACAGTTTCTTTAAGGGTAATGCATTAAACTGAGTTTAAAAGGAAATTTAAGTGTTCTGTGAGCAGATTTGGGGGCATATTTAGGGTTTACATTATGAAAATAGGCATTTTTAGGCTTTATTTTTTTTTACCAAAACACAACAATGTGGTTTTTCACTAAATGCGGATACTCTTGGAACGTAACCCCCGCAAAAAGCAGGGGATTACTGTACAGGAAGAGTGTGATGCAACTATGTAAAGGAAAGTGCAGGAATAGGTGTAACTTAGTCATGGGAATGATTTTAGTGTAGCAGAACCACTGAAACCCTGAGCAAAAAGTACTTATACTCAAAATTCGTTTCATTAAGTATACTTGAGTATAAGTGTAAGTATAGCAAGTATACAGACCATGTACTTGTAGTGTACTAGTAAGTATACTCATTTAATACTACTTCTGACTAAATTAGAACATTTTCAAGTTCATAAAAGTATACTTTAAGTATACTTTATAAGGTCATTTTAAGTTTACAAAAGTATACTTTATATTCTTTCTTTATCGGTACAGGTCAAGTATACTTCACTGTACTATTCTTAAGTGTACAAAATATTGTATATAAAAAGTAAACATCAAGTATACTGCCTCAGTTATAGTATAAAATAAGTATACACCTGTATGAACTACTTTTTGATAAAGGAATGAGTGGAGTGGAGTGCTATCTTTTGTAAATGGCAGCTGCCCTTTTCACTGTAAACATTTTCAAGCAGTCCATTCTTTTTGTCTCCTGTAAAGGTAAGATATGGAAAAACAGCACTTGAGCTTCAGATATGCATAAAATATTAACATATCATCTAAAACTCCAAAACACCTAAAAATCACAGCTAAATATATATAAAATAATCTAAAAAATATTTCAAGCACAGCTAAATATATAAAAAAGCAATTCCTTACAAATCCACAATTAACATAAAAAAGGTTTGTGGGTTATGATATGTCATTGTTTACATTATTACTTCATATAATTTACATTTTTACTTTTTAAACATTTCACTGGTAGTTTATATGCTGCTTTGAAATGGCAATACACCTGCAGTGTTAAATACACTGTAAAAAAAAGAGTCTGGGATAACTTTAAAGGAATAATCCAAATATACAGGCTAAATTGACTATGGGCAGTTGTATCCACCAAAGAGAGCAATGAGGTCTGAATGATGCCAATTGCTTTTATTGGCATTAGTGACTCAACCATTCATTTCATTAGAGACAACAACAAGCTTTGTCCATAAAATCCATAATAATGGTCTTATATTCAAAATTCTAAAATGAGAAAATTCTAAACCGCTACACTTTCCCAGAGTCTTGGAACTTTCATCATCAGCTGCAAGTCCAAAGGAAACATGTTTATTCATATATTTATTCATATATTTAAGTGCATTTTATTCCTTGAAATCTTCATCAAAGCATGTCCTGTGTTGTTTTGTCTGGTGTTGGTTAATTCCTGAAGCCCAGCGGCTTGAAGTCCAGGCAGGTTATGTAGAATCTGCCTAGGAGTGGCATGCAATAATAATTCAAAGCGGAACTTTTCTAGGCTCAGCTGAAACAGGTAAAATGCCATTTTATCAGAGTCTCACCTGTCCGAGATCAGCAGGGGCGCCTGGGAGCCGCAGGGACCCGGGGCTTTAGGCCACGCTGCTCTGAGCCGCCCCAATCCTCCGGCTTTTGATTGGGGCCTTCTCGCCAGAGTAATGGCCAAAAAGGGATCGTCTGTTGGGCCTCCCCATCCAGGTGCGAGGCCGCTGCCTCTGTAGCCTCCGGCTAGCGCTCAGCCTGCTTTACAATAGACCAGAACCGAAGCTACTCTGTCTTTTAACGACAGAGAACACGAGATCTGAACACAAAGGGAAGACTGGGGATCACTAAAGAGGCTCTACTTCTCCTTCCTATTCTTATCATTGATGAAAACAAAACACAGACTAAACACAGTCTGATTATCCACTAATAGTAATTATATACAGCCCACCATAAAACCAGGATTAAAAACTAATACTCCGGTTTCTTGGCCTTGTTAGGCTAATCTTATCTTTTAATCTGTTATGTGCTATTGTATATAAATGAGACCAGGGATTTGAGAAGATTTTGGGGCAAGTTGGATGAATGAGTGTAGCAGAATGGGTGTAGCAGGAATAGGTGTAGTGTATCCATGGAAATGGGTGTACAGGAATGGGCTACTGTAACCACGGACACAAGTATAGTGTAGTGCAGTGCAGTGTAGTATAGTGTAGTGCAGTATAATATAGTGCAGTGTAGTGCAGTATAATATAGTGCAGTGTAGTGCAGTATAATATAGTGCAGTGTAGTGTAGTATAGTGTAGTGCAGTATAATATAGTGCAGTGTAGTGTAGTATAGTGCAGTTTAATGTATTGTAGTACAGAGCAGTGTAGTGCAATGAAGCGTAGTGCAGTGCAGTATAGTATAGTGTAGTGTAATGCACTGTAGTGCAATATAGTGTAGTATAGTGCAGTGTAACACAGAGTAGTGTAGTTCAGTATTGTGCAGTGTAATATTGTATCCTATAGCGTAGTATAGTGTAGTATAATGCAGTGTAGTATAGTGAAGTATAGTGCAGTGTAGTGCCATGTAATTCAGAGTAGTGTAGTGCAGTATAGTGCAGTGAAGTGTAGTGCAGTGTAATGTAGTGTCATGTAATACAGAGTAGTGTAGTGCAGTGTAGTGTAGTATAGTGCAGTGTAGTGTAGTGCAATGTAAAGAGAAACAGGTAATTGTCCTGGAATGGCCCAGTCAAAGTCCAGACCTCAAGCCAATTAAGAATCTCTGGGATGATTTTACAGATTGCTGTACACAAGCAGCATACATCCAACTTGAAGGAGCTGGAGCAGTTTTGCCATGAAGAATGGGCAAAAATACCAGAGTCTAGGTGTGCCGAGATGTACGCAAAGAGACTAGTCGCTCTAATTTCTCAAAAGGTGGCTGTACAGAGTATTGATTCTGGGAGGTGGAGAGTTCTAGACACTTAGGTTTTCTGTTTTTTTCTTGTATCTGTTTGTTTCAAAACTTAAAAAATTAATTTGCATCTGCAAAGTGGTCGCTGTGTTGTGTAAATTAAAAGATACAACCCCCCCCCCCCACTGGAATAAGAGAATGCCAGTGAGGGGTGAGTACTTTTGCAAGGCACTGTAGGTGTAGAATAACCATGGAAACAGGTAAAGTGTGAAAATTTAAATCAATGTAGAGAAAAAAGATGTTGCAAAACCATGCATACCGACTCAATATAACCATATCAGTATCCATCGTAGCTTAACCATGGTGTTTAAAGGAAATGTGTTTAAAGGTGTTGCATAATCATTGATGTGGGCATCGCATATCCATGGAACCATATATATCCATGTAATCCATATATAAATGGTGTGGTTTTACTTCTCAATCAGGGTTATAATTGCATTGCTATCATGCAATATTAAAACATAGAAACCATTGCATGAGGTAATGAAACCTATAGAAAACAATTGCATTAACTGTGAAAAACTGTGATGGTACATTAATAGGAATGTGAGATTTCCATGTTTTGTAAATCATCGTGTCTTAAAATATCCGACACAATTGCATGGGCATTCGATGAAACAGCATGAATAACTGTAACACATTCTTGAAAGTGTTTTTTTTTTTTATTTTTCTGATTTTATGTGCCATCACAGCCTAATTGCAGTCAAAACAACAAACAGTGCCATGTTGACAATCAGGCCTTATTAGATTCCTGCCTGTGTTCCCCCACCAATTCCTGGCAAACGCAGGCAGGCCGGGGTGGAAGCCCATTAATATTCGCCGCATCCCGGCGCATTATAAAGACCCTTAATGGAGAAGGAAGATTGCTGCATTTGCCGCGGCACCGTGGTCGAACACAGGGCGTTGGGAAATGGCTGGAAATAAAAAAAATGAAGGGTCTGGGCAGCTCTGGAGCGGCAGAGGACGATGTGATCAGGCCCTGGATTGCTTGGACAGAGCGTTTCGAAGCCCGTATATTGACGACTCATTGGTTAATGGTGTCACGGTTTGTGATTGGACCAAAACACCATTTGCGAGTAATGTGGTTAACCAGCTCTAACCTGCTTTCCCAAGGCCAACAGGAGAGATTTGAGTAATTCCGGCTTTCACCGGGCTCGGTTTAATTGACTATATCAGATAGAAGGCCGCTAGCACATCTGGCACAGCCTAATGCACTGGCTCCCCAGTCTCTTGTTAAAGCATAATGGAGTTATTGACACCTGTCTGGCAATTAACATAATTGAATAACACCCCTACGAGGAGCCTTAAAATACAACACAAAGCTCTGAAAGCTCCACAGTGGATGAAAACCAACGTAATTAAAGCAAATCGTGGAAAGTAACATACAGAGCAGCCTTAAAGAGGGTGATGTACACTGATCCAGCTGCAGGGTCTCCACTCAAAGGGAGTGTTTTACATTAGCCAGTCATTTCTTGAAGTTGATGTTTGGAAGCAGAAGAATGGGTGACAAGAACCAAACTGTGCTAACTGGGAGTCTGAACATCTTCAACCTGGCAGGCCTTCCAGAATATGCCTTTCATGGAGACGCTGTTCCTCATTTTTTTGACACCGCCCCCCCAACCACACACACACACACACACACACACACTGCAGACACTGTTTAGGAACCGTTTGAGGAACATCACAAAGAGATCAAAGCGTCTCGAAATCCAATTTAATACAATCAAGCTTCTGTGGAAGGTGCTGGACAAACTAGTCTGATCCATGGAGGCCTTGGCGCACAACAGGACATACAGGATCTGCTGACCTGCTTATGGCAGTGAATGTGTGTGTGTGTATGTGTGTATGTGTATGTGTGTGTGCATGGTGTGTATGTGTGTGTGCGTGTGTGTGTATGTATGTGAGTATGTATGTGTGTGTGCGTGTGTGTGTATGTATGTGAGTGTGTGTGTATGTGTATGTATGTGTATGAGTGAGTGTGTGTGTGTGTGTGTGTGTGTGTGTGCGTGTGGTTTGTGTGCATGTGTGTTCATGTGTGTGTGTGTGTGTGTGTATCCAGAGGTCAGACAGCCCTTCTGCAGCTCTCTGGAGGAGAGTGTGTTTACTCCTCGGCCTGTTGGCTTAAGTGCTGCTCATTTGCATTCGTGTGTGAGTGTCTCCCGGACCACGGCCCACCGAGACCCTGTTTATATTGTTCTGATTCTGTCTTGTGGAACCGCGTGCAGAACATTCTGGAGCCATTTTAAAGTGGAGGCCTTCACAGCGACTACAGAACCAGAGTTTTCACCACAAGCCCCGTTGTTATCCAGTAAAACTCTGTGAGCATCTTTAACCCCTTCCTGAATTTCTTTTTAGCTTCATACTTAAACCACTGTTAAGTTCTTTTTGAGAACAAAAGACTATAAACATGATGAAATATGATTCATTTTTATTATTTCACCAACTAATTGAGACACCCCGCCAGAAAAATCCACTAGTAAGTTCTCTTTTTAAAACTGTATGAAACACAAAACATGCAAAATAAACTATTAGGAAATCGTCAGCTTAGTATTATAACTCACACACGCCCCTTCCACCCACCCCCGCCATCTCACACATACACACATGTTCTGTGTTCACGATCAGGGATAAAAACAACCAAACACAGTAAAGTTTATATATTTCATAAGCTTGAGTTCTCTAATTCTAGATGTTGCCCACAAAACAAAGCTCCCTCTGAGTCAGTCTTAAAAATCTCATTAGAAGTTATTTGATCACTCAAAGGGTCGACAGAAGTGGTCCGACTTTCCGAGGTGCTACGGATGAAGCTGAAATGGTCTGGTGAACATGTGCTGGGCAGGAGGACCTGCAGACGAGGAGCTCTGATTAATAACAGGACAATTATCTGGCCTGAAGATCTCAGACACGGACATGGTGTAATACAGATCACATGAATGTGTTCCTGCAGACAAGATTTTGATAAAGTACTTCAGATAGAAGTCAGAAACTGTTTCCAGATGAGTGGGACGGGTCGAGCTGTGGGTTTATACGTCCGTCTGTAGTGAAGAAAATGAAACAACAGGTTTAAAGGTATAGAACGAAAACATCTACACCATGGACACTATGTCAGAAACCCGTTCCTTATGGCTTCACATGGCGAAAGCACAAGGTGGTGTTTCTAATAAAGTGACCACTGAGTGGAAGTGCAAGGTGGTGTTTTCAATAAAGTGGCTACTGAGTCAAACCACAGGTGTTTGTTTCTAATAAAGTGGCCACTGAGTGGAAGCTATAGAATTAATGGGCTCATATTTTCCTCAAATCTGCCTGAAAAACTACTTCAAATTCTCAATTCTCATATGTGCAGGAGGGCAGAAACAAGAGAATTCTTAGATAATGAGGCAGGTTTTTATCGGTGGGAACTATGCAGGCGCTCTGTAAGAAAAAGACGTTCAGCAGCTGCATCTGCACCAAACACACATGCACACACATACATACACACACAGTGTGTGTCCCAGAGGAGCTGTGCCATCAGGGTGGTCCAGTCCAATCTGTTGTAGGCTTTTATGTCGGGTTACAGAGTGTACCTGCACTCCATCACTGTCAGGCTGAGCGTGGATGAGGCGGCTCGCATGCATCCCTGGATCGGCATCCCGGAGCAACTGCACACTCGGCTAAAATATTCCTGGAGCCTTCGCCGGGCTCGCACTGCACAAACCAAAGCTGCAGCTCGGGGAGTAAACCCACGGCTCCCCAGCTCCACGCTTCCACATCTATAAACAGCACAAAACATAAAAATATAACCCCACAGAAACACAGGCTGAAACTCCACAGCAGTGAAGAATACATTTTCATGTGAATTCACCATAAATCCATCTTCAATACGAGTGATATTCCTCATTAGGAGCTGATTTTAGGGATAATTCTCACTTATTTCTATACATTTTGCTCATTTTAAGTGGTTTCATGAGGTTATTATATTGCATTCATGGATATTCTGGCTTATAGGGAGGAAATATGCATATATTGTTGCTCAGCTCAGATAAATAATAACTGACATGTTGATGTAACGGCTCGGCCAGTGGCCGATAGGGGCCACTGTTTTTGGGTTTATCTTTAGGGACTTTTATTTTGACTGTCATGTCTGTTTTGTGTTCACGTGTCACATTTTCACCTGCTTTGTGTTTGATCAATAATTATTGTCTGTATTTAAGTTCTCTCTGTGTAGACCACAGGTCATCGGTCCATCACCTCATTTACCCTGGTTTGTTTTTGGTTTTCATGTTTATGTCTGCAGCGGCCCTTGAGCCAGGTTTCTGTTAAATAAAGAGCCTGAGTTCATGGATGCCTGCCTGCCTTGTCCCTGCTGCTCCCGAGGTAAATCACGGGACAGTTGATTTCAATTTAAGTTTGCATTGATGATGAATTTAACAAGAATTCATTTAGAAATAACACCTCAGTGAGTTATACATTTACACTTGAATTCACCTTAAATCCGTCTAAATGTGTGTGTAATCCGTCTAAAATTATTTTAGGGAGTTTATTTTAGGGATATTCTATCTTATTTTTACATTTTACAAGATTTTTTTATTAATAATGAACTGAATTAGAAATTAATGATGCACTTAAATTTCTCCTCAGAACCTTATTTTAATGATTTTTTACCTTATTTCAGACTCATTTCTCATTTTACTAATTTTAAGTCATTTTATGGGGTGATTTTATTCCATACATGTACATTTTGGCTTATATGGAGAAAATATGCAAATAATATCGGTTGTTCTGGAGAAATAATGATTTAAAAGTTGATTATAATCAGTTTTACATTGAGTTTAATTAGAAATAAGTTTCTCACTGTGGTGAGTGATACGTTTACACAACTTATCAGGACCTTATTTTAGGGATTTCAAACTTGGTTTCATACATTTTACACATAAAAGTCATATTTGAGATTCTTATTCGTGGATATGTTTGCTTTGTTTGAACAAACTCTGCATGTAATGCTGGAGAAATAACAATTAAAATGTTGATTGTAATCAGTTTTTGCATGGATATGTTTGTAATTTCACTAGAGCGAGGTCAAAACATCTTGCAATTGGTTAAGAATTTGAATAATATTCTCAAAACAAATCCAAAATTGGAAAATATTGGATATGCTGAGTAGATCTGAGGTGATTTAGCTCTGCAGTGTGGCTGCCGTGTGCACCCCGATGTAAAATGAGCTGGAAAAACAGAAGAAAAAGAAAAAACAACCCTGCCGTTTCTCAGGCAGATGCCCAGGTTCACATCTACATATTGATAAAAAAAAGTGTTCTCAGCCTGGCTGACTTGTTTGAACTCTGTGTTGGAGTCACACAGGTGCTCCGAGTCTTTGAGGAATAAGCCGGGTTTGATATCAAGGCGAAAATCAAAAGTTGTGAATCCTCCGCCGCTCCAGATCCAAACTATTCCTGTGCAGAAGCACTTCTTCACTCCTCCAGCTCCATAATTACCTGTGGGTCTCTGGTGCAGATGGTGTTGTACCCACCTGCTAAACAAACCTGCAACTGCATCTTTGCATTCGAAAACACAGAATAGAGGTGAGAAGAAAATTTGCGAAATCCTCTCCTTTAGGAAAAAGCACACTCTGAGACACAGAACCGGACGAAGAACCAATTTCAGTGGAGGCTTTTTCACAAAACCATTATTGTCAATGAGATCTGAGAGTGTGAAGAACCTTCAGACGTTAAAAATGTAGCACAAAGCTGGTGTTTCCAATAAAGTGGCCAGCGAGTGAAAGCATGTAATGTCGCTCGATTTGGAGAAAAAATGAATGAAATGTTGATTTCAATCCATTTTTGCTTTGATGATGAATTTAACTAGAAATATTTTAGAAATACCACTGCAGTGAATTATACATTTGCAAACCTAAATCTAAATATGTGTGATATTACTGACTAGGAGTCTGTTTTAGGGAACTTCTTTCTTTTATTTTAGGTCATTTTGTGAGATATTTGCTTCAATAATGAATTGGATTACAAATGATGCGCGTAATTTTATTTTATTATAACTTATTTCTGACTTATTTCTATACATTTGACTAATTTTATGACAAGCACTAGGCTGTTGTTTCCAATAAAGTGGCCGGTTACTGTGAGCACAGTCTAGGTGTTTATTGTGAAGATATTAACACTAATTTCATTCATTTACTTTTCATTACTAATCATATTTGATTTACTTAAACTGTAAAGTTTGTTTGGGTTATAAATCGTGGAACTTTATTTTAATTTTAATTTTTTTACAACATTTTATTGACTGATTAAGACTCACTCCACTTTCACACTCTGTTTACATTAGTATGTGAGCAAAATTAATTATTAATATTTGTCACGGCCTGGTCAGTGGCGGGGGTTAGCCGCTGCGTTTTTGTTGGGATTTTGAATGTGGGTTTTCTGTGTGGTTCTGTTCTGGGGTTTTCTGTTTTATTGATGGCTCTGTTTATTCTGTTCATGTGGTTTTGTGTCATGTGATTTAGTTCCCACCTGTGTCGTGTTCGTGCTTGTGTCGCATGTTTTCAGTTGCCACCTGTGTCCCGTGTCACCCCCATTATGTTTGGTATTTAAACCCTGTTCTGTGTTTCACCCCTTGTCTGTCCATCATCTTTCATGAGCTTCTGTTTACCCTGGTCCTGAAACAACTATCCTTTGTTTTTGGCCCACGTGCCTGTTGTTTGTTTTCGGTTTTGTGAAATAAAGTATCACATTATGGAATCCTGGTTGCCTGCCTGCTACTTCCATGACAGCTCTCGTTTGTATGGGCCTAGCCCATACAAACGTGACAATATTGCTCACATACTTTTAATATAACACATGTCAACAGTTGAAAATCATCCTGTACGAGTTTCTGTGGGTTCTGTAGTGTATTTCATGCTGATTTCAGATCTGTGTTTAGTGTTTCCTGCAGGTACAGTGTTT
>JBBPDB010000040.1:21783285-21810995 GCA_037974465.1 Brachypetersius altus
ACTTTACTTGTTTCCTTAAGTGAAAGGAAAGGTTTGGTGAAAAGTGTTCAGCCCTCTATACACACTAATTCCTTCCTTCAACCCTGGGGGCTAAGGCTAAGCCTCCCCTTGTCTTTCCATCCTAGTGACGTACCTGTTTCACATATCCGCGCTAAAATATCAAGGTGAAAGTCATTATAACTACCATATTATAGACCCAGCTCCCAACCCAACTTTGTGAATAAATTAACAGCGATATTTTTTTTCGTGCGATAAAAGTCTCACATTAACGCAGCACGGTAACGCCGATAACGGCCCACCACTAATATGATTATCATACCAACTATCATGCAGTATAGAGCTAGCTTCATCACAAACACTGCAACTGGTGGGAAAACTAAACACAGAAACTCATTCAGGATGATTTTTACCTCTTGACCTGTGTTAAACAACATCTAATTGTAACGATAGAACAGAAAGGATTCCAAGTGCAGAGCAATACAGATCTTTAATTAGAAAAATTCCACAAGGCAAAAAGGGAAAAACCAAGTTCGTAATCCAACAGCCAAAAACCAGTAAATCCAAAAGTAGTCCGGTGCGCGTAGAGAGTAGTCCAAGGAACAGAAAACAGGGTCAAAAAACAGGAAGGCAAATGCAGAATAAACAAGGCTTGGTAAACAGGACAGAGCAAGTATGCTTCGCACAGAAGTACAAGTATGCACAATATATATACATGTCCTGCCCTAGTACTCAGGTGAATGTGATCTTGGCCTAATTGGTTTGGTGTAAACCCCAGAGTGCTGTTCTGGAATGGATTGTTCGCTTGAGTCAACTTTTCACTCCCCTTCACCTCCTACTCCAGCCCTTACACTAATGTTCTCATGTGGAATTGTTGAATATAATCCAGAGTTCCTCATTTCTTTAATCGATGACAAGCTGTCCTGTTCCAGTGGCGGCAAAATAGCCCCAAACAGCGATACTGCCACCACCATGTTTCACAGTTAGAATGAGGTTTTAACAATTTCTCAGTGAAACCTCGTCAGTCCACAACACATTTGTGCAGCAGTTTTCTGGCTTTTCTAAGTGGTCTTTAAGGAACTATTAACAGCGATGTTCTTCTTGGGGAAAGAAACTAATGACGAATAGGGCCGTGGGCTATAATAATAAACCGGAACAATATACATAATAGGAGTATGAGGTAGAGTCTGTGTATGAGGTTTCGAATAAACTGGCCAGTTTGTGTATTTACAACATGGAAAAAAGCTTGTATTTCTATTTTTATTCATGAGGTTAGAAGCTGTGGACACAGCGGCCCATTTGCCTGAATCCCAGTTATCCACTTATTGACACTGTCACCAGTCCATAACATTGACTGAGTGACAGAACATCAGTTGGGGAATGGGTGAATGAGAGAGAGAGAGGGAGAGAGAGAGTGCCAGCGACCAAATCTCTGCCATCCATTTGGTGTTCTTTGGACTTTCAGCTTTTCTGACCTCCAATCAAGCTGCATTCATGAATCCCTTTGATTAGCAACACCTTTCTTTCCCCTCTTGTTCAGTCTCCTTCAGATGAAACCAGGTAAGAAGTTTCTTTTGCTATTCTCTTGAAGATAATTGCGCTGTCAGTGTTGAAATCTTGCATTTAAAGCGTCT
Organism: Brachypetersius altus; assembly: GCA_037974465.1. Classification (NCBI taxonomy): domain Eukaryota; kingdom Metazoa; phylum Chordata; class Actinopteri; order Characiformes; family Alestidae; genus Brachypetersius; species Brachypetersius altus. The sequence continues at coordinate 21,784,917 of JBBPDB010000040.1, forward strand.
GGGTCTGGAGAACCACCCAGAGTTTCACTTTTATCACTTTGTTCAAATGTACCTTGATGTTCTAACTTTGGGTGTCTGGATGGTGGGCTTTAGCTTTACTCGTCGTCCTTTCCTGAACTGCAGAGCAGGCCTGCATGGAGAAATTCAATTAAGTCGTCTTTACTGCCAGAGCCTGCTTAAAAACAGCAGGTCTTAATTCTTTACGGTGGCAGTGACTGGAATCAGATGCCAACACAAACGTAACTCTCCAAACCTCCCAATGAAAATGTGTCTCTGAGTGTTTATATGGATGTTGATGATGGTAAAATAGTGGTAAATCTGATTGAAATCATTTTTTTTGTGGGGGGGGATTGTTTTGCCTCACAGCCCCTTGTACGCATCTCCCCACCATGAATGGATTTTGCACCAACTTTTCTCAAAACTCTGGTAAAACGTCTCCGGCATCAGGCAGCGCATTCGTAACCAGTTACTAGATTCACTGGTTCCATTCACCATCACTGTGAACTTGGTGAGGTTCTCCAGAGCGTATCACATCTTAGAGATTAACGTCTTAATCATTCGATTATGCAGAAACTTGATAAAAATCTCCTTTTATGCCACAATTAAGTTGCATGGCATCTTCCATCTGTGCTGAAAGGTGGTAATTAATGCCCGTATAAATGGTGGTATTAATCTGAAGTGGACCACTAGGCAGCGGCGAGTTCTCATGAGGTTGGGAGTGCTTCGCAAAGACCAGAATTAATAATGAGAGTGAAAAACTCAGCAGCATGACAGACTGTCTTTCATGGGTTTGTTGGACTTCGCTTGGAGACAGCCTAATATCATGTTAGCCTTGACGCCTGTCCGGTACAGAACATTTTAACAGTTCCTTTTGTTTGGTTTGCTTTGACTCATGGTCAAGCAAGTCCAGCAAAGCTAGTGTATCTTTAAGCAAACCTACAGGTAGGAAAGTAGTTCATGTGATAAACAAGGCCAGATTAACATTAATTAACATTTTTGGCATTTACTGTCCTGTTTACTGTATGGAATGCTTTTCCATATGCAGTTGCTAGAAAATGTAGAAAAAACTGTATCTAGTAGTCACACTAATAGTTGAGTGGTCAGTTTTCATAGTGATGATTGAAGGATGGCTGAAATGCTGCACCCTATAACAGATAAATAATAATAATAATAATAATAATCACAGCTGCACCACCAGTGCTTTCAGTACACTACGAAACCAAACCCCTTAATTGTACCATTTAAAATTGCCTTAATTTGTACCTTAATTTCCAGGAAATCAAGGAAAATTAAGGGAAAAGGTGCACAGATTAGGGCTAATTAAAGGGTAAAACTACTGAATTTTACCGATAATTTTTGCCCCTAAAATAATAGAACTGAATGAATTGTTTATGTTTAAGATTAAGGGGTTTCACACTCATGCCTTAAATCCACTTTTAAGGTAAAATGAAGGTGTAAGTTCACAAATTCATGGCCACTTAATTCACATTGGTGTATTTTCAGGGGCAAATTAAGGTAGAGTTAAGCACATTTTAAGTACCTATTGTTTCGTAGTGGTACCTCTGATCAGCCCATAGAAGTGTGATGCCATTAAACAGCTTCAAAACAGCTTTCTGTTGTGTTTATGGTGTAATCCTCAGCGATCAAATTTTTAGACAGTTGTGCCATTAAGCATCGCCTAGTCGCTCTTAAAATAACCTTTTTTTGTAGATGTGTGAGTGTGTTGAACCGTCTTAAAGGTAAAAAATAATCCAAACATTCTTGGAAGAACCCTTAAAATAACTGTTTGAAATCCATGAACTTTCAGAAATTTCTTCACATTCTCAAAACTCCTTTCCAGACGTGACTAAATGGTTCTATTCTTCTTCTAAACCTTTGTGGACATATTTGATTGTAATGTCCCCTACTGTAGAGTTTGGTTTCTGAAATAAATGAAAGACCAAATCCTAAAGCCATACTGAGACTTTCTTGCTTAATACATTCCATTTGCACAATGTACATATAAATGTCCAGATTTTAATTTTAGATTTTAATTTTTATTTTAAATTTAGAATTTACTTATTGCTTTAATGTTCGCACAGTCAGTAAAGGAGCGGTTCAGGATACATTTCACTGTATGTTGTACTTGTTTGACAGCATGTGACAAATAAAGTATCTTGAATCTTGAATTTAACTTGACTTGACACAATGTAAAGCATAGATTTGATTCTGTTTGAATATCACCAATGCATAGTGTACACACTTCTATTATTTGTACTACAAAAGCCTTGCAAAACGTAAGACACCAAATATGTTGACTGCAAAACTGAATAAATCTGGTATTTATATTCATCAGAGACCTGCCTCGACTTCAGGGTCAGGCTGTGACAAGTAGGGAAAGTGGGGAGGTGAGAGAAGAAGGGTGTCTGCCTGAATGTTTACTGGATTTCTTCCCTTTTGATGGCCAAACAACACAACCTTGGGTTCTGCATTTTTTTACCAAAACATTTACAGCTCAAAAATCCCAAATTAAGTGTCGCCGTTTGTAAACGTTGCCACTCAAAGACTTGAGACTTGACTTGGACTTGGTAAAAATGACTTGGTGTAACCTCTGTAATCTCTGGTGTAACCAAACCTTTACTGGACTAGCCTAGTTCCAACCTGATTAAATCAGCTACTGGTAGAACTCCACAAATCCATGCATACACTATGAGAAACAAGTGTTTAGTTTGTATTAACCATCCACCAGCACTTTAACACTAGTCTGTTTCTGACCACAGAGCCACTCTTGATTGGATATTTTGACTGGCGGGCCACTTTCAACCCAGTGACACTCATGTGTATAAAACCCCAGCAACACAATCCAACTGGACCAGTGACAATCCAACGACCAGCATCACTGCTTTGGTCTACCGATCACATAACACCTGCTCAGTAGAGGTTGGTCTAGTTCCACTGATGGTCAAGATAAAGGGGGTTGCAGTGGGTTTGAATCCCAAGACTGCTAAGCACCTCTGAGGTTCCCTAGAGCAAGGTACCATCCCCACACACTGCTCCCCGGACGCAGTATTCCTGTCTGCCTGCTGCTTCACTTCGTTAATGGGTTAAACGCATAAATTCTTTGGTGTGTTCACATATGACAGAATAGTCACTTTCACTAGTAACGGCGCTTCAGGCCACTTAGCAGTTCTCTCCCCACAGTTTATGGCCAGTTGCCCCAAAAACATGCCCACAGGGTCGAACCAGCAGAAGGTTTCTCTGTCAGAGCTGATTCTGATATTGTGCTCATTTACTGTTGATAGTCTTCTTTGTCTGATTGGCATTATTTAGCCGTGCGCAGTATGCCATGGTTCGTTGTACCAGTGGAAAATAGCAAAATATGTGCTCATATAATATGTGATGGGGTGTGTGTGTGTGTAATGAGGTTTGTTTACCTGAGTGGTTCCTGCATTGTTCGGGTTTGCGCTGCGGAGCTCGAACCTTCACATAGGCTGCATAGTGTCCACCACGCATGGAGCCGCTGTGCTCCACAATGCCATAAAGACTATAGAGGACCCTCTCTCCCGAGCCTAGGTTCTGTTACACACACACATAGACACACACTTCTCTTTTCAATAATATAAATGCAAGTTATTTCCTAAGAAAGAACAACAAAGTTGACCTTTGGGGGCCAAGCAGCGAAGCTATGTAGGCACCTATTATACATCTGGCTTTTCTTGTTATCCTTCTCTATGACTGGGGGATAAGTACTGAAGGTCCGTAGGCACCTACCTTTCCTTTCTTATTACGAGGGATATATTTTTGTTGGAAACGATGAAGGCTGGAAGAGTAGTAATTGAGTGGATCTGAGAGTGTCATGTGACTCTTGGAAAATTGCACAGAAAAGGAAGGTGACTATGTAGAAAAGTGATGTAATTTGTTCATTAAATTCTCAATAAATACAGTTTAAAAATTCAGAAACTTTCTGAATGTCCCTTGTATTATTACTCTAAACTGGAGTAATAATTGAATCCAACACAGTCTGGGAAATATTCTTTTCAAACACATCTACACGTCTGTTCTTAAGGTGGTAAAACATATTTTAGATGTGGGTGTCAAAAGTGAGTTGAGGATCCATTGTAACACCCAAATTGGTGACAGATGTGGACAGTGGGATGTTTTGGCCAGAGAAAGTGATGCTGGTAATGGTGGAAGAGTGGAGATGATGTGGTGTGCCAATTAAGATTAATTCTTTTTTGGATCCGTTCAGCTGAAGGAAACTGAGCTTCGTCCACGTCTCTATCTCCTCCAGGCAGGTATGTTCTAGTGGATGTTACCAGACTCTCTCTAATATGTTGGATGTATATAGCAGCTGCTCGGCTAGTGGGGAAAGCGCTGAAACTAAACATGGCGAAATGGGGTTCAGCCACTATGCCGCATGTTGCTGGAAACAAACCATCAATATCAGATCAATATCACCAACTGCATCTTTTAAAAACCTGCTAGAAACTCTGATATTCACCTCTGATTTCTTTTAAATATCTGCATCATACTTTTAATCTTATTTTATTGATTTTCTATGCATTGTGGCATTATTGTTTTTACTTTCTTAAATGTGTAAATGTATATGATTGCTGTAAAGCACACGATGATGCCTCCTTACCTTGCAGGATGCTGAGCAGAATGGCGCCAGGTCCAAGATAAGGGGGAAATCTACATGCCGATTTACTTTCCTCAAATTCATCCCAGCCTGCAATTACACACAGACAGCCCGGTTAGTCTACAAATAAGACACAGATTTTTAGCCTTTCTTTTCTGGAGGCTCCCAGTGTGCTAACAGGGGAGTGTTGATACCTGGTGAAAGCGTTTGAGGTGCAGGGTCACCACTGGGGACAGCACTGAAATTAACATCTGCTTACGCGCACTTGTGTACACCTTCTCTGCCCTCTTATCTGCAAAACACAAGCATTTTAATTCTTTGTATTTATACATATTAGTTTTTAAAACATATTCATGGCCAAAGTAGTAATATCAGGATGTCACTGGCAACTGTGACTAAAGCATTTTTAAAACCATAGTATGGAATTCTATTCCCTGTAGGATACTTCTGAAGAAACTCCAGATCTGCTTGTTCTGTGTGTGTGTGTGTGTGTGTGTGTGTGGGGTAAGGTATTTATGTATTATGTACCTGCCGCTCCACTCCTCCTCAGCTGTCTATGCCTGCGCTCTGTGCAGTTTTCACACAGTAGTTTGTTGTTTCCCATCAGCAGCTCGACGGAGGTGAACTGATGCAGGCAGGACTGAACTGAGCACTCCTTGGATGCAGGTGTGTAACTGTGGGAAAGGGCCTGGAACGCCCCCTGGTGGTTGGCACGCTCCTTTTCTCTTTCGCTTGGTGTTTCCAACCCGTGGTTGAGGGGGAGAGGGTCTACAGGGGTGTGAACCAGGCCCAGTTTGAACACGGCACTAACCAGTTGCTCAACAGCACCGCCCTGCTGGTTGCGGCCAGAGCTGTGGGTGGAGGAAGTGGCAGGACTATGCGTGGAGAAAGGAGTGGAGCTTCGTGAAGAAGTGCTTGCAGAAGAAGAGGCTTTATTTCCAGTGTTGCTTTGGCTGGCTACCGCAGAAACTCTGGGTGACCATTCAGATTCAGATGCTTCACTGTCTGCATCATTGCTACTGTCCTGAGGAGATGAATCTTTCTCGCTTGCATCCGATTGGCTGCCTGCTGTGTCAGTCTGGCAGCTGGCTAAGCCTCGCCCAGCCAAACAGGCATCATCTTCATGTTTCTGAGGGGATTCTGCACCCCTCTCATCACGACACGTTGATGACCTTCGTCCCTGCAGCTTCTAGCCACATAGTCAAAAACGAATATACACAAACACAAACAAATTATAAGGCCTGGGCAAAAATAATAAACTGTATTCAAAATTATACATTTTACAGTAGGTGCAAATGCTTTTAGCTCTGTACCTTTTTAACACTTTTATAACTGATATGCTATGGAAGTTGCACACACTAGAATATTTTTTCAGCGAATCCGATCCCTAATTAACTAGCACAACACAATTTGAATGAAAAACAAACAATTCACTTTGATTAAAAACTAAAAAACTAAAAATTAAACTGCATAATAATATTGGCAGCAATAACTGACTAAGTGTTCAGTCAGAGGTGTAAAATGGCTGCCATTATCCGCATTTTGCAAATTCTGATGTGGGGGGTTAGCTATATTCTTGTTTTTTGCTCTGTATGGTAACTGCCTACCTGTCCACTGGGCCTCCTGTTGTTCCTGTTAGCCTGAGAATGAGGCCCTGAAGATTCATCTGCATGGCAGCCTAGAGAATCCTGATCCCGCCCACTTCTGCCCAGTCTGCCTGGATTTGTGGGTTTGGATATCTACACAAGAAAAGGAAACATTGAAAAAAGGCATAATTTGCTGGGATGTATAAATACCTGAAAACATCGCATTTGTTTTTGTTAGGACAGGACAGCACTGCATTAAAAACTCTTAAGTGGTATTCTTAAGTGGAAATGACTGCAAGTAGTAGCAGAGTGCAGATGCTAAACTGCCCTGTATGCAGTTCAGACCAGTCGCACAATGAAAACATTTGGCACAACATGAAAAGAAAAATTTGAGAAAGGAGACATGAACTGAATTTTCACATTTAGCTTTCATAACATCGATATTTCTCTTTAGTTCCAAGAGATCAAAGAGTGTTATTAAAATAAGAGGTAATGCAATACAGTGGTAAACATGCCCCTGGACCAACTATTTTGAAATGTGTTGCTGGCATCAAATCTAAAAATAGCAATTTCCAAAAAAAACTACAAACATCATGCTATATAAAAGCCTCACATTTTAATTTTCATTTACATGTTACACTGTAACCCCTATCTTTTGGAAAAGGGGTTATATTTTAAGGGGAAAATGCAAAAAAACGAAATTTTCTGTGCTGTTTTTAAATTGTATTATGCTTTGTGTGAAACGAGTTCCAGCCCTGAATTGTTGTTGATTTCAAAATTTCAATCCTTCTCGGCTTGAAGCGTTATTAACGCACATGTAAGATCTTGGTTATAGTGGTGTGTTTTGTTGTCGTCAAGCTCATTTATAGCAGTGGTAACTTTTTCATTCATCTCTTTCACCGTGTTTCAACAGTGTGATATAAAGACAGGCTTTTCTTCCCATCCACACTCGCATGTAGTTTTTTTTAACCGACATTTATTAATTCCACATAAGACATTTGCTGCAGCTGCAATGATAGGAAGAAGATGTAGTGCCCACCTCCACCGACCAAACCAAACAGGAATCTCATTTTTATATGTTGTGGAATAAAGCTTCTCTTTATCACTGACACTATACTGCAAAAAGGAATGATCTTCATTCTGAACATTTATTTAGAAGGATGGAAATTTAAGCAAAACAACCCGAGAGCATGACTGGTCTCTGTATATGGACAATTTACTGCAAAACTAAACTGTATCCGTGTAGGAATTTAAAGGGATGATGCTGCATAAATCTACACACAGCTATGGAAAAACAACAGTCAGTTCTGTTTTTAATAGCACAATAAAGTGAGGGGGGGCTACCTGAGGTGAGAAGACCCTGCTTAATACTTAAACAATGTCTTGTCTCTATTATGTGAAAAAACAAGCACTAATATATACAGAATAAGCAAAGTGAAAGAAATAATTGAATTAAGAATGAATGTCTTGGTTTATGTTTTCATTATAACGAGCATTTAACACTTAATTGGCAACAATCTAGCAGTGTCTACCATAATTAACTTTTTCAAGTAATGCTACTGCTGGCTAGTGAGTGAAATTCTTGAAAGACTTTCCTTTACACAGAGAAACCTTCCTTTACACAAATCAGAGGTCAAAAGGTTATGTCAAAATAAAGATGAAGATATCTTTGCTTACCCTCTCCTCAATGATGGGCAATGAGATGTCAATAAAGGCCTCCTTCACTGTGGAAATCTGAGAGATCACACCCACACCCACACCCACACACACACACACAAATACACTTCAGTTCAGGGTCATTGGTGGAGCACTAGATTAACACTGGAAACCATTTTAATAAGATACAGGCAGACAAATCCACACACACATACACACACACACACACTGTTTCAAAAACACTTACATGCTCACATTCTTCACACATAATGGTATTTGTTAACTCTCCAACAAAGATTCGATCAACAAAGTTCATCTTCACTCCCTCCTTGCCATAAGCTGTGGGGTAAAAAAACACATTCAGGTATAAAACAGAATACAATGAACACAAGCTATAGAGTTCCAATGAGCTACAATACAGAGCTACAGAGCACACAGACAGACTGATGTTTTGGTACTGAGGCAAATTCAAGTCCACATGAATCCAAAAGGAAAACTGGAAGTCGTTCTTTACGACTCTAAATCACGAGTTTAATTGTTTATTAATTTTCAATTCACTAAAACAACACAGAAAAAAGTCATATTCCACTCTTTCTATGTATGATATACTCCATCCATCTCTTTATACTGTCTCTTTATTCTATGTATGATATACTTTTATGACATAAAAATGAACAAAATGAAGAGTGGCCCTGGAAATGAAAAAATTAAATGCTCACACTAAGTTCATGTAAGAACTGTGTGAGACCGGTTTAATGCTTCAGACACCTGGTTACCATCAGCACTACTGTGAACAATACAATCGGGTAAGTTCTTTTACAACAGAGCACTTCACATCAGACCACTCTGAATGACTTTGTTTACATTGAAACCTCAATTATGTGGATTGTAAATTTCAGTTAGTTCTAAAAATCCAGAGAAACATGGAAAATTATCTTCAGGTCCTAATCACCCATCATTTGTTTGACTGGTTGAAGCAAAAATCTCCTATAACATATATATTACCATAGCATTCCTAAGATAAACACTATATAATCATCTTAACACAATAAATGGAGAAAAGGGAAAATCTTGATTATAACTTAACAAAAGTTTCTGAATGTCAAGTCCAGACAGCCAGAGTCAAACTGGGAAACATGGGAAGCTGCCACTAGATGGCGATATTGCTCTTAGAGATGAATAAAAGTCAGGGACATACATATACAGATAGGTGTGTGTTGGGGGGAGGGTTCAACTACCTTTCACTTGCCGTTTGGTTTCTTCATCAGCCGTCTTCTCTGTGGGGTTATTGAACGCTTTCAGGATGGCTGCTTTGATTCGCTGGCAAAACACAAAACAAAAGCAAATTGAGGAGCGAGATTATATAAACTCTAATCTCGGGTCTTATCGAAAAGGTCGTATTCACTTAATCACCGCCTGACATTTTCCATGTATAAAGCTATTAAAATGCAGGGAGTGGTTAATTAAGGTTCAAACACACTTAATAAATAAATGCAATGTGTGGTCTAATCAATGAAATCAGTCTTGATATTGTTCAATAGTAAGTGCCTACACAAACACCATTGGTTTTCAACTGTGAAAATATTCTGACTGCAAAATGAAAGACTTTGAGGCATAAGGATACACTGTGATATATAAATACTATAAGACAAGACATAATATAATAGAAAACTAGTTTGCACATAATGAAAAAAATATATGCTGCTTATTCGGTCCTTTCAGTTATTATCTTACATGTAGTGAAATGTAGCTTTTATCAAGCTTTAGTTCTTCCTCATTTAAACTTTTTATACTAACAGCTGACGTAGAGTGGCCTATTGGTTATGTTCGACTATTCAGCACTTCTGAGGTATCTTCAGAAAGATCCCGTCCTCACACATTGCTCCCTGGGCACTGTGTTCTTGGCTGCTACCTGCTTCTGGTGAATGCGCTTAAAAAAGAGGAGGAATTTTGTGCTGTTTACACTGTGTGCTATGGGGCGCTCACTTATTGCAGAATGGTTATTTTACTTTACACGTTTATGTGTTGGAAGTGTAATGGGCGAGCAGAGTGAGTCTACACAATGGCAGGTCTTGTTGAAGTTCACAGTATGCAGGGGTTAGTACCTACCAAAAGTGGTCCAATGAAGGAGAACCAGTGAACCGGCGACAGGGTCTTAGGTCAAGGCATGTGGATAGCAAAGGCTAGAAGGGCAACTGTAGAACAAACTGTTGAAAAAGTTCATGCTGGCCGTGACAGAAAGGTGTAAAAACACACAGCCAACACGGAGGACCATGTGCATCCCTTCACAGCAACGGTATTCCCATGTGGCATTCTTTCAGCAGCATAATGAACCTGCCACACTGCCAAAATTGCTCAGAAATGGTTTGAGAAAGGTGATAAAAACTTGGCCTTCAAATTCCCCAGATCTCAATCTGGTCAAGAATCTGTGGGATGAGTTGAACAAATATGCCTGATCCATGGGGGGCCCACCTCACTTAAAGGACTAGCCAGGCCAGTAACCACACCAAATCATTCACACACACACACACACACATATATATATACACACACACATTTTTTTATTTATTTATTTTTTTGTGTGTGGGTGTGGGTGCGCTTTGGTGTGGTTACTGGCCTGCCTAGTCCTTTAACTCTATCTAAAACATTTACCGGCATTTAATCAATTTGTGTATGCTTAAGTGTGTGTGTGTGTGTGTGTGTGTGTGTGTGTGTGTATGTATATATATATATACACACACACACACACACACTTAAGCATAAAAAATTTATTAAATTAACTTAATTTCTTATTTGTTTATAGTTTTATTGATATTTACTAAATGAAATAAGTTATATATTTTATATATTATGTATAACTTGGCTTCTGTGCTGCATGACTGTCCTGTTAATTTGAATGTTAACACTCATATGAGCACAAAAACCAAACATTTTCATTGTTGATGGGGCTCATTTGCATGTGATTAACAAACTCAACAACAAACACTAAAAATAAAATGTGAAGCTAATTATAATGAATATGAGGGATATATCTATGTGCATATCAGTGTGTGTGTGTGTGTGTGTGTGTGTGTGTGTGTGTGTGTGTGAGTGAGTGTGTGAGGTTAATGGGAGGTGATGTGGTCAGTGAGTGTGAGCTGTGAGGAGACACAGCCACAGTAAAGCACCAATCAATAGATAATTGGTCGTGGTGGCGTTTGTCTGGGGGTTTTGACCAGTTTCGCTATTGTCCCGTCGCCATGCCATGGCTATTTAGGTCAAAAGCCTGCCTAATCCCTCTCCTTTACCCCAAAACCCACTCAGATGCACACCCCACTGCGCCTCTCACTAATTAATCACCAGCCCTACACAAATATATACACACATGCACTCTCAGAGGAGAGTATAGGATCCTCCCTTAAGAATCCAGCCTTACATTCAAGCCCTTGCTCAGATCAGACCACTAGCTAACAAGCTAAGTGGTGATAATTACCATCATCAATTAGCATATTTTGATCGCCGATGCAAATAGCTTACAAACGCTCATTTTTGTGGTGCTGGTGTTTGATGGCAGGTTGGCTCGAGGGCTTCTAGTTTACACACACACCTGAGCATAGAGCTCAAAAGTGTTTAATTAGATGCTTAACTTAAACCTGCCATACCAATTTAGAGGCCTTTATTTGTTTAGTGATAGTAAATAGCCCTGCTTGGATCCAGAGTGCTGTATCTTACCCCGCTTTTGTAGGGTGACAAAGTAAATAGCAACCAAAATTCCTGAAATACACAAATTTACACACAAAGCTCTTCCAGTTAAACGGTGCATACAAAAAAATCTGGGGATGGAAAATAAGACAAATAAATAACTAAATAAATAATAAATAAGCAACATAAGCATAGTGCTCTCTTATGTAGGGTAAGGTGCTTCTGGAATAAGAAAACAAATGATCTAAACATAAAAAAAAACGTAATTTGTTCTTTTTCTTTAAATTTAACACAGTTGAAGCTGCAAACTGTTCGAAAAATAAGCTACAAAACAGCCTGTTTCATAATTCATTGCTTCTTTTAATTAAAAAAAAAACCCCAACACATTTACATATAGCTGCCAATTCAGGCAATAGCAGTCTAATTTAGAAGCTCATAAATAGCTTGCATATTTTCAAAGCAAAAATAACCGAGAACAATACTTAAACAGGGCATTTCTCTACAAACGTTACTACAATTTCTAGTTATTTGAAAAAATATATGTAAAAATATATAATATAAAATATTGCACAGTCCATTTCTTCAAATGCTTTAAATTGAAATAAACTGGACTTCATGAAAAGGTGTTCTAATTTTCATTGAGAAAATTAACTAAAGAGTTTGATCATGGACACCTAAACTTTTGCACATGACTGTATTTTACTGTATCATTATAAGAACTGGGGCTCCAGGATTTGCCCACGGTCCACTTTCTGAGCAATAGCTATAACGTAACTGTAAATACACTACTGCATTTAGGTTAGGACACACACATGCATGCATGAATGAACGAATGTGGTTAATGAGAGCATTTGTGCAGTGTGAACCCCCACCAACGCCATTACCCCTCCCTTCCCTCTGCGTTTGTGAGACTCCCATTCAGCAGCTGTGTGTTTCCCAGGCTGTACAATGCGTCCTGCCCGCTGCGCCACTTGCAGTTTTTCTAAGTGCCACAACTGCGAGCATTCACAGGTCTGAGTGGGATCCTTCTCTGCTCCTCCCTATTCCTTCAAGCTTGCAGGGCCACCGGGCCACCGGGCAAGGCCACCACGTCCTGACCACACGCCTGTTTCACGGGGGGGCTTAGGAGGGCTTCAGTGGCACATTATGAACCTAAAATCAGCTACACAGACTGTAAAGAATCTATGGATCGACTAGGTTAAGGAGCAGTGCATCGAAATTCTCACAGCAGGGTTTGAATGTAAAGCCTACTCTGAAGAGTAAGGACGAACCCCCAGTCAATATCCTGGACAATATCCTGGTATCTACAAACTTTTGGACATGAACACTCAAAAAGGAAAAAAATGCAGGATAATCCCTCAAACTCACATGCATAGGGGGGAGAAATGCACTTTAGGGTTCATTCAGTTGTTTTGTGCATAACAGGTTGAAGTCCAACAAATGGCAGCATGATGCTTTTTGCAATTAATAACTAAAGACATTTAAATTTACTTGTATTTGTAACTACAAACGTGTCGGTGAAATCCTGCTGGCTTCCTTTATTTTAGAGATTAAATCAAAACCTTGTGGATAATCTTGAGACTGCTGAGCATGGCTTTAGAGTGGAACTTTATCATTGAAACTGCATTAGTATTCATAATAGACACAGTATAGGAAAGATTGCTTAAAACTACTGATGTTGGAAAGTAACATAACATTATAGTATTACTATAAGTATTACTATTTCAGAGTACCTGTAGTATAACTTTATAATCTACTATAACATTTCGCTATACATGTGTTTACTTTTGCTTTACAGTGAAAACACACTCACCTTGCTCTCTTCCACCCTGACTGAGTCCAGCAGGTAGTGCAGGAGCTCCTGACTATCCTGCTGCTGGTAGCCCTTAAAGCGTGGAGCCCTGTGGAGGGAGGGGTGGGGGTTTACTAAATAAATTGCTGTTCCACAAACACGGTAAACACTTCAATACAAGCCAAAAGAAGACAAGTGTTTGTCCACCCACCACACACCAATGCACACATGTATACAAAGAAATCAACAGTATCTACAGGTAGAAAAGGAGGAAGAATGTCCATTCTTTTCGTTCAAGGCCTTTCCTCTGTTACTGCTTTCGAAAACTCTCCAGGTTTTTGTCCTTTACAGCAGTCATTATTCTACTGAACACAGCTTTCATTCAACCAGCTGGGGTCACGCACACACAAGGACGTGCACACACACAAGGACGCACACACACAAGCACGCACATATATATAAGTACACAGCAAAAATGTTCAGAAAAGTGAGGTATATTCAGTTTTTCTGGAAGGTGGATCTGATTGACTCTATACAAACTCATCCTGGCTTGAATGCAACATCACTAAAGCAAAAGGTGGCATCCCAAAGCCCCCCCATCCCCTCACAACCCTGGTTAAGGATAAGTGGATGAATGAATGAATGAATGAATGTTAAATTATAAGATCCTTTCACATAAATTGCTGTGCTGAAAAATAATGAACTAGAAAAGAATGCAAGATGGAAGCATTTTCACTACTGGCCTCAAACTTTTGGACTCTACAGTAGCAGGGAGGTGGATCAAATACAATTAAGGGAAACAGAGATTTTTTATTTCTGACACTAGTCCTCATGGGTCTCTTTGGTACTTTCACTGAAATTACAAACTGATTTCTGAATTTCTCACAAAGTGAGTAGGACACATCAATAATAGTGCTGGATATAGGGCTAGCTTGGATAGAATTTTACAGGCTTTGACAGTGTGTTAGCATTTCAGGATGACCAGATCATTGATTGGTTTCAAATCACCCAGAAAATAATATTTATGTTTAATAATAAAATGTAATTTTACTGAAAAATATGTCCTGTGGGTAACAATGCATTAGTGGCCAATTACGCACCATATGTTCTTTAGAAGCCGCAATTGTAGACTATTGCTCAAATTCAGCTTGTAGGAGGTAGGCAGATAACACTAAAGCAGAATAACGTTTTAAAAGATTTAAACTTTTAAACGCTGTTTGAGACTTTTTACAAAGTACTATTTGTAGCACTAGGATATGATTGTCTTTGCTATCAATTGTATAAATAATTGTTAGTTGCAACAGATATGACACACAAACTAATGAGAGCTGGACATTTCAAACATACTTTGAATGAACAGAGCATGTTTAGCCTTTACAAAGAAGATCTGCTTAAAGAGGAATTCCATCCATTTTTCAAAAACATTCTGTATAATTCAGTCATCAGTTTAGTTGGTTTGATGTGAAATGGCATTTCAGAGAAACTAACTGGATTTTTTTTTATCACAGTGGTAGTGATTGAAATCAGGGTCATGATGTCAGCAACACAAATACAACAATTGTATTAAAATTAAAAGTTCAAAAATGCCATGTAGTGAGGGGCTCTTGCATGCCTTACATTATTGTAAAATAAAGTGGAATGGAATTGTGTTATCAGAGTGCTTTCATAGCTCTTTTTGTGTGCTTATTGCAAATAATTTTACTTGTTGAAAGACAAATAATCACATATTATTCACATTTTATTCTTGGACAAGACTGTGGTCCAAAAAGCGTGGGCAAGAGCTAACTAGATACAACAACCCAATAAACACTGTACTAAACACGGATGATGGATGGCCAATGAGACTCACTACTGGCCTGACAGCATCCGACAGTCAATCTTAGAGGCACCGAAGTCTCTGGATATCTGGTTCCTATTTCCACCACTGTGTGCCATTCTGACGCTTCTCTAGATCCTTTACCCCTTACAACTCAAGCCACACAGATCTGTGCTGGAAGCACAGCAAATGGTAAATTGTCATCATACATCGAAACAACTTCTTATGTGAAAGTTCCCTGGTTTCTGTTGATATTCGAGGTGTTAGACGTCATGTTGAGCTTTGTTTGTTGTTCCTATGTCATGTAGAACCAAAGTTATTGTAATTTTAAAAACATGCAATAATAACTGCTAGTGAGGCACACAAATGCCCAAATTTGTTCTATTTTAGGTCTTAGAAATAGACGAAAAAATAAAAGAACATGAACCCAGGAGAACGATAGCAGGTGGGAAAAACCTGTAGAGACGCGCCGAGAGAAAAAGCAGCGAACGGCAAGAATGTAGTACTGCAGACTATAGAGGTTTTCCACTGTTTCCATTTGTTGAAACATGATTTTATTAATAAAATAAAGTTCTCTTGATCAAGTTAATTAGTTTGAGCACTTTGTTCGCTATAATTTGCACATTTCTCCTCAATGCCCCGGGCTAAACAAAGTCAACAGTGTTCTGCAATGCTGGAGATGGTGGAGTCATGCCTCCTGCTTTTTGACCCTCTGGGTTTTCTCTCCTTGGACTCTCCCCTGTCCACCTTGGGCCAGATGCTAGCCAGCTGCTGCAGCCAGATGTTTAGCTGTGGCTGGAGCTGCAGAAACCTGTTGTGCAGAGCCAGCCGTGCAGGGCCAGCTGGTGTGGTGTCACACTCAGGCATGAGGAATAAAGGGAGATCAAAGGTCAGAGCCCTTTGGCCTGTTGACAACTAATAATAATGATAACGATAATAGTAATAATAATAGTAATCTGTTTCACAGCCATTAATTCTTTGACTAAGTAGACTATTCACCAGTTTTAGTTGTTCAGAAACAGAAATCTTTACTGATCCTGGAGAAAATGTTACAACAGCGACAAAAACAAAATAAAATACAAAGTCTACATAAATCAAAACAAATGCTCAATACGAAAACCACTATGCTACCGTTGCTCTGAAGTGTGTGTGTGTGTGTGTGTGTGTGCGTGTGTGTGTGTGTGTGAGACAGGGCGGCTGGTCAGGCATTTGGGGTTGATGAGTTCTGATGGGTTGTCCAGCTCTGGGTGGTTGAGCATGGAGAAGCAGCTTCTGCCACCTGCTTTTACACAGGCCACAATCCGCCCTTCATCCCTGCACCCTTCTTTCCCTCAGTCCCTCCCTCCTGTTCCATCCTGTCTTCCGTCTCCTCTACTCAGCATTGCCCAGAGGGCTTTCCATCAGGGGTCGAACTCCACCGATGATGAGATGGTGCTACTCAGATACATACAAATGTCCACACTTTCCACACACACATTAAGTTTGTTGTGACACACATTCATGGTTTGGCCAAAGAAAACTCAATCTGTTTTCTACTGTATTTATGTATGCAGACAACTGGCATAACAGTGTTGAAGGTGAGAGCAAGCAGAGCCTTCTAATGGTCTTCTAGCATTTCAAGATTCAAGATACTTTAAAGGCTTTAAAGTTTTAATCAGTGAAACCCCACCCCCAAAAAAGAAAAAAAACCTCATGTTTTTCAACTAACTGAAATAGTAGCTTGAGCTCTATTGAAATATCCCTAAACTGAAAATAGGGAGTAATAAAAGACCAGGTCTGTTTCCTCTTTACCACTTTAATATGACAAAACCAACCAGAACCATCATTCTGGATATTTGCAGACATAAGCAAATATTCTTCAGTGTTTGCTCTGAGGGGTTTACTACCATCTGGCCTAAAAACATCTAGGAGGAAACACTGTATGAGTTCTCTACATTTGAATTCTTCTTCAGTGCAACTTCAGACACTAAACATGGCTGGGCTGAAGGACGAGGGACGTTTATACCCAGGGATTGACATAAGTGGTACGCACTTATGTGGTACGACAAATGCGCACCAGTTTTCAGTCTTCACTGTGCAAATGCGTACCTAATTTGAATAACCTCATACTGGATCTCTAAGCACCACCACTCAGGAAAGGAAAACCTTACAAAGAAAAATAATAATGACGTTTTAAAATAGGGTTCCTGTCGGTGCGCGGAGCCTCGCTTCTACACCAATCAAAATTCAGTCAGAGCAGGTCTGTCCCTGCGGGCCCTGCCCCAAATGTTGACTTTAAATTTTTGCTGACTAGATCTGAAATTGAATTTATGTTAAAAGTCAGTTTGCAGGGGTGTAGGTGGGGCAGGCTGGGGGTTCCAGTGTGTTGTAATGGTTCCAGCGCCCATGGTAAGGTGAATATTTTTGAATTTGGGTGAGTACTCATTAGAGTACTCAAGCAAAAAAAAAATAGGTTAAGTAAACTCAAACAGACTTGTTTATGTAGTTTCTAGCATGACATGCTGTTATTTATTGAAACGGACAACTGGTTATGTACATTTAAAGAGAATGGGTTAGAGGATGACACCTCCTGTTCATTTTCTACTTCTGTTAAAGCATGTATTAAAGAAAAGCGTGCATTTATAGATAAATGTGAACTCCTGGGGCTCAGTCTGGAGATGGTGGGGCTGGTGCAGGATGGGGGGACTTCTGAAGGAGAGAAAGCGAGAGACAGAGAGAGAAAGCGAGAGACAGAGAGAGAAAGCGAGAGAGAGAGAAAAAGAGAGAAAGAGAGAGAAAGAGGGAATGAAGGAGAGAGAGAGAGAGAGAGATGTTCTGGAAGCTCATTGCAGTGGAAGATGAAGCAGAAGGAGCCTTTAGCGGTGCGCCCAATCTGGCCCTGCCACAGCGGGACAGCTGCAGCCGCTAACACAATTAACAGCGGATGAGTTAGTACCAGACTGCTCTTACCCCAAACCTACCCCCACCCCCCGCCCCACCACACACCATACTGCATCAGCTGAGCGTGCAAAACACACCCAGCATGCTCAAATAGACACCCATGCACATTAGCCCGGGACCACGTTCAGTGCACTAAATACACACATTGTTCAGTCCTACGAATCCCACTAGCTTAATACAATGCAGAACACACATTTCCGCTTACACTTGATCTATTGCATCAAACAAGAAAGAAGTCAAATGCACTTTCTAATATGGTGTCTGACATCTTGCACTGTTGGGATGCATGATCAGAATCAGCCAAGATCGGAATGAGAAGATTAATTAGTCATTTTATTTTGGCCAATCATTGTTTTTAATTTAACAGATATTAATATATGTCTGAGCAGGCAAGTGTGTGTGTGTGTGTGTGTGTGGGTGTAGAAATATATTCATGCCTGATTATAAATAGTTATATATATATATATATATATATTAGGGCTGTTAAAAATATAGCGTAAACTATTTGCGTTAATTTATTTTCTATAACCATTTAAAATAAATTGATTGCGCGATTAATTTGAAAATTAAACGCCCCTCTGCACTGCAGTACCACACAATCAATGGGAGCAGTATTGCGCTATGACGGTGACCAGGTTTGTATTACATGGTTAAAGATGACTGTGGGATGAAGTTTGATCGGTGGACCATGTTAGCTTTGTTCTCAAAAGTGCATTAAAAAAAACAACTTTTGGTTTATCATGGTTATCCCATCATTACCATACCCACAGCTTACAGAGTAAAGACAAAATCTATATTTCGTTTTCTCAAACCACTGCTTCAACCTTCAAAAGGCACTGGGAATAAAAAAAAACTTTTCTATTCAAACAACACAAAATTCTTGGGAAAGTCCAGATTCTAAACGTTCAGTTCATACCACAGCTCTGTTTGTAGGCAGATTTTTTTTTATGATGGTTTGAATTTGATGGGGAATAAAGTGTGACAGTTGTTTTTGTGTGAAGCCTTGTTTCTCAGAATGAAAAATTCTTTTTAATGCCTTTCGGCACCAACGCAAATCGGGAAAGTGTCTAAATCGAATGTAAACATGGTTGTATAGCTGTGAAAATGTAAGGAGCACCCATCAAATGTATAACAAAAAGTGGGCTTAAATGGTTTGCATAATTTCCACATGAATAAAATACTACATCAACACATCTGCAATTTGGTTCAACTCTGGCTGAAAACTTAGAAGCCATTAAAAGTTTAAAATGTTTATAAATCCACATTTATTGAGCTAAATGATCTTTTTGTTACGACCAGCCCTTAACAGTCCAATTATAACTTGTCTGTTTGCAAATAAATATAATTACTAATGCTGGGGCTATTAGCAACTGGGGAAAAAAATAAAATTACTTTGGTTAAAACCATAGTTATACTGTAAACATAGTGTTTATTACACAAATATACAATTATTTAAGTTAGAGGGTAAATTTCATAGCAAAGGAAAAGTATTACAAAGTATTTCACATTAGAGCTTTTGGTGGCTAAAGGTTGGTTTTAGGGATGCACCGCATATTTGCCCCCCATGATAACAACATGCAAGCGTCAGATTGGATTCGAGTCAACATGTTTGGCATGTGGGCACATTTTGATATATCTAAGAAAGACATGCGGAAAGCCGTTTGTAAAGCGTGAAATGCCGACATTTCTAGAGGGAGTGCATCCACAAAGACTTTCTCAATGTCGGGATTAATTTATCATATAAAATCAAAACATGCCGATCGCCGTGCAGAGTATGAATCACAGAAGAGGCGGAAAGACCCTGAGGGCATTACACAAAAGATAATACACTATTTTGTTATAGGCAGTGGTGGAATGTAGCAAAGTACTTAGTACTTAAGTACATTTTTCATGTATCTGTACTTCACTTAAGTGGTTAGTGGTTACTTTCGACTTTTACTTCATTACATTTTAAAGCAAATATCTGTACTTTCTACTCCACTACATTTCTACTCTTCATTGTGTTTCATATTTAAATTAATCAACTGAGAAGTTTTTTATTTATTTATTTTTACTGCGAGTGGGTTATTGATTCACTGAATCAATCATGTGAAGTTTAGACCCTTGTTTAATGAGAGCAGAGCGCACCTTTAGTGGTAACGGAAGAGAACGTGGAATGGCGGTTACAGAAGCGACAGAAGACCTGCTCCATCCATGGCCCTATTTACAGGAATTATTTAAAATATTAGGTTCCAAAAAAGATTCCTGGAGATTTCAGTGTCTTCTTTGCCTCCCCAGAAAAAACGAGCTACTGGCATTCAAAAATTCCCCCTCAAATTTGAAGAAACACTATGAGGTGAGTCTGATTGCAGAACGCTCGGTAAACTAACTAGGGGTGAGGTTTCTATAATTGTTGTAGAGTTTAAAACATTTTTGTGTCGAGAGAGGACAATAAAAGTGATTGGAATTCTTTGGCTATGATGCTTTTGAATAGTAATAATATTATGTTCTTTAAGTCTTATTGCTATTTTTCATGTAACTTTAGCACAGTTAAGGTATTATTGTAATCTATAGTAAATTGTAAAGTAAAGTTGCTTTGTTCAAATGTTGCTTCAAAATGCACTTGCTGCTAACGCAAAATTAGTTTCGGTCCAGCATGTTTTGGAAAATAGTTCTTGTATTTTGAAGTTGATTTTGTGCCATCTATTCACACTCCTTAACAGTAGGTAAAGCATAATCTATGGCATGCAGGAGTTTTTTCATCGTTTGTTTTTTATCAACTTAACCACAAACCAGATCACACCCTAAAATAGCCATTGGCTGTTGCACCGTCTGTCTTATTTAGTTTGATTAACGGTACAGTCTCCTACACAGAAAGCAGACTGTGATGGTCCAGGTTTAGGAACTAGAAGCACAGAGCACCGGTCGCGGAGACCAAATAAAAAAAAAAGAATTCTAGTCATGAGTATGCCAGTACAACATTTTTAAAGCTGTTGCTCTGAAATCGCTAAACCCTTTCTCAAACTGTAATTCTCACTTTTTCTCTCAGACAGGAATAAGAATTATATATTAATAAACAAATTTAACTAATAATCAAACAACAGCTTTGGAAGCACAATTTACAATGTTGAAATGTAAACATGTTTGAAAAGTGGATAATTACAATAAACATTTTTGTGCAAGCTGATATTATACCAGCAATATGTTTTTGTTAAAGATGATACCTTCTTGTAACTTCTCACTGTTATTTCAGATTCAAATTTGAGAGCGTTAGTTTGCTTCTTTAAGTAAATTAGAAAGGTTAAAAATTTTCCTTGATTTGGGTCACAGCTTGTCATTAAGGGGTTAAGGTAGGTCCCAAAGTCAGAGCAGCTGAGAGCCATGATTTTAGACTATAATGTAAAGTATACTACTTCTTATTTCAAAACTTTGTATACATTAGGTTTATGATTAAATCAAGAGAATATTGTTCTTTATATTTTTAGAGAAGGCACAGACCTCATGCGCATTGACCGCAAATGCTATCAAAAGGAATGCACCTGAGTGCTTCAGCCTTTATAGTCTTTATAGTCCAGGGTTCACACCCTTTTGGAATAGTGGAAAAATCAGGATTTAAAAGCCTGATGCAACATCTTCAGCCTAATTCCACTCTGGTGTCTCGAACAACAGTTCGGACCAAGATCGAGAAAACTGTAGGTGAAATAAAGGCAAATGTTAGGGGTGCATTGCAAAAAATCAAATACATTGCCACAACAACTGATTGCTGGACTGCTCATCGACAGAGTTTTATTGGAGTGACTGCACACTGGATCGACCCTGACAGTATCGAGAGATACTCGGTAGCTCTTGCTCGTAGGCGTATTGAAGGATCCCATACATTTGATGTATTAGCTGGTGTCCTTAATGATTCTGAATACAGCATCCGTGAGAAGATTGTAAGAACAACCACTGACAATGGTTCCAATATCATCAAGGCATTTAGAGTGTATGGTCTTGATGAAAACAACAATATGGATCTATTTAGAGAAGCAAGTTCAGCCGAAGGGATCAAGGGAGTGGATGTGAATGACAGTGAGGAAGATGAATGTGTAGGAGTGGAGCCTGTTGAGGTAGCGTCTCTCTTGGATGAAGATGATTGTTCAGAATATCAGCTGCAGAAACATCGTTGTGCTTGTCGTCATCTTAACCTGATCTCAACAGTGGATGCCACAAAAGCTCAAAAAACTCAAATGAGACCTACAAAAAGGTTTCACATGCAGCATTTGCCAAGTGCTGGGCACTGTGGAACAAGAGTGGTTGATTGTCTATAGCTGCAGAGTTAATTGAAAGAGAGTGCAAGCTCCAGCTCATCCACCCCAATGACACCAGGTGGAACTCGCTGTTTCTGGCAGTTGAACGAATACTAAGAATTATTTTTAAAAAAAGAGAAGAACAGGCCATCAGAGCGGTTGCCATTGCACTTAAAGTCCCTATGTAAGTGCACATGATAATTTTGTTTTATATAACATTTTTAGTGACCATTATTAATACTAGTAACCTACAAACTCATACTACAATGCTAAAGTGAAACTACTGTAGGAAATGTGATGCAACATTATCATAAACTTTATTCATTTGTGGTTATGGTCGTTTCTAGCTAGACAGTAGATTGTATCTTGTCTCTTGTATTTTTGTTACAGTAAATAACCTAAATCTAATCATTTCATATTCTGTACTCTCTTCTTAACTAGTCCAAGCCAAGCAATAAACATGGTTCATTTTAACGTATAAAAGTGTGTTATTATTTTATCATATGTGGATGTGTGAAATATTGTTTTTTTGTTTGATTGTGTAACAGATTCACTCCTGCCGAGCTTTCCTGACTGAATATGTTGCAACAATGAACCCAATTTCTAAGGCACTTAACATAATGCAGACAGAGGTGGATGTCCATATGGAATGGCTAATGCACACAATAACCCTCCTAACTGTGAAGCTTAACTGCCTCCAACTCTCCTCCAAGTTCTGCCAGCCGTTGATCAATGCTCTTCAAGAGGGAATACAGCAGTGATTTGGACCCATGCTCGCTGACCCTGAATTGATTGCCGCAGCTATTCTGCTACCAAAGTTTCGTCCATCCTGGACAAGTGACAAGGACTTGCTGAAACTGGGTAAAGCATTAAAATTGTTCTTCAATTTGACAGATTATAAATATCGGTCACAAATACTGTTGTAGAGGAAAGGTAGTGGGTGCTCTCCAATGAAACCTTGCAAAGACATCCTACATGTTATGCAAAATCCCAATGTATTGAACAGAGTACACCAGTATATTATCTGAGGAAATTATTTACAGTCTCCGCATGCCTTGTCTCTTTTGCTGAGTAGCTGCTGGTCATATCTGCTTATTGAAACACAGTGTATTGTTGTTGAGAAATGCCTTAGTGTCAGTATCGTTCATGTTTCATAATGAGTTAATTAACTGTGTTTTCTCCATTTGGTTTAATGGTAAATGTCACGTGTAGGCTTGGACATCAAGAGACACTTGGAACAAGAGCCAATGCAGCATCCAAGTAACAACCCATGCTCTTCCGAGGAGGAGGACCACTTCAGCATCATTAAGGGCAACATACAAGAGAACACCAGACAGCTAGACGTCTATCTGACCAGAACGTCTACTACTATGGATGTTCTAAAGTCAGTGCCTACAGTGTGCAGTTTGTCTCTGAAGGTAAACACACCCTTGCCTGTCTCAGCAGCCTGTGAAAGATTATTCAGTTCAGCAGGACAGAGCTAGACAAAAAATCTTTTGAAGTTAAACAAGCAATTCTGGCAGTGACCTAGTGTCAGGAAATATACATTGAACTGTTGCTCACTACTGAAAAATGTGTAAGGTTTGAACATTGTTTTAGTATTTTCTTACAGTACAGTAACAAAATCTTTCTCTAAAGTTAGTTAAACTTTAAACCATTGTTGGAGAAATGTTCTTTTATATTTTAGTCCAAGTCTGATTGTCAGCTCTGCTTGGCTTGCTTGCACTAGTGCCTTGTCCTGTGTTGCACAAAACATTTGATTTACTTGTGCAGTCAATAGTGGCCTTGATGTGACCTTAAGATGACTAAACTGTCATGAAGGACTGTCTTTGATGCTGTTTTCTGTGTGTGAGGCCTCATTGTGAGTTGCTTGAATGGCATCGAATGGAATTTCAGATCACATCATGGAACGCTCACACTTGAGGTAAAGTATGTATGTGTGTGTGTGTGTATATATATATATATATATATATGGATGGAATTCCCATCACTCAACATATGAACAAATTATATGAAATTAACTACAATAAAATAAACAACAGGATCCAGGAGGATTTAACTCAACGGTCAATATTAGCATTAGATTTTAGTTCTAGATTGGACATAATAAAGATGAAGGCTGCTATATCTCTTTTCGTCACTCCCAGGCTTTCAATTCATAGCTTGGGATACGATGATATCCAGGTTTATTTGGGCAGGGGCCCATTCAAGGATACAATTTAAAACACTCCAAATTGTTAAATATTATGGTGGACTAGGGCTCCCAAATCTTATAGAATATTAATATGCTATGCTGTGTGCTGGTGTTCTCTAGAGTATCAGCCTAGATGGAAGAACATAGAAACAAATGTGGACCAATCCTATCTCCAGACTAGGCTAAGAATATCAAAAGGATGAAAATTACATTGTTGAGGGAACTCCGACTATATGGAACGAGACTGTTAAACATATAAACTCACAGACCTCCACATTTCGACCTGGAGAGCTAGATAACACATTTGTAAGATGTAGGGATAAAGGAATAATGGCAATATGTACTCTCTTAGAGGACAGAACCTTCAAAACTTAAATGAGAATTTGGATCATAGAATGGAGACCTGTTCAGGTATCTACAGGTGAGACATTTCTATGAAACAGAAAGCTTTTTTCCATTAGTTCTAAAAGATGGAGAGAATTTGGCTGGAAGATCTTGACTCTTTTTGTTACACCTCATATTAAGAGTAAGCAATTAGGAGTACAGCAGCAATGCTGGAGACACTGTGGACACGGGAATGCCAATCACTCCCACATGTTTTGGACATGTGACAAACTACAGCCATTTTGGGACAGAATTCTTCAGATTTTTGAGGAGATATTTCATTTCTCAGATCAGTGCTCATGGGATTGGTACCTGGCATTGTGTCTAGGTCAGAGGACACGTATCTCTTCTAAATTCTCACACTTGTGTGCAAAAAGGCAATTACAACAAACTGGTTGAAATGTGATTATCCGAGTTTAGAACAATGGGGGGTCATAGTAGAGGAAATGTTCTCCATGGAGAAACTGACACATTCTCTCAGCACCAATGTTGGAATTCAAGGTTATGGTCTAAATGGTTGGATCGTGTCTCCAGGTGCTAGGAGACCACCCCAACTAAGTGCGTGAAATAGTGCCTCCCCTTCTTGCCTATTTATGTATGTTGTGTATCAATATTTCTTTTTTTCTAAAAGTAGCCAATATTTTGTGAGCTGGTTAGAACAGGTTTGGATCCAGGTTTCTGCTCTGTGCCTCCAGTCATTGGGTGAATAAATAAAATTCCATAATCAACACCTAATTTAATCTACTGAAGTAAACAGTAAAACTGGGCTTCCATGAGGAAAGGGGTCTGGAAGTGGTTAAACAAACACTTTGCCATACAACCACCATTTACTGAAGCAATGTTGTTTCTATACATATTTGACACATTTCAGGGGTCATGGATTCAGTCACACTCTGCAAATATTCTCAGCAATTTTTTTTTTGGTTTTTTCATGGCAATGTTTTATTTTTCTTTGTTCTAAATTATTAAACATATCTATCTATATATATATATATGTGTGGGCATAGATTAATTTTTTTAATCTAGATTAATCTAGATTAAAATGGCCCCCAAACACCCCCCCAAATTGATCCCAATGCCTGTTTTTATAGTGTAAACCATAAATATGCCTCCAAATGTTCTCCCAGATCACTTTAGTTTCATT
>JBBPDB010000040.1:21811095-21834571 GCA_037974465.1 Brachypetersius altus
CAGTGTGTGGGGGAGCAGTGTGTGGGGAGCAGTGTGTGGGGAGCAGTGTGTGGGGGAGCAGTGTGTGGGGAGCAGTGTGTGGGGAGCAGTGTGTGGGGAGCAGTGTGTGGGGAGCAGTGTGTGGGGGAGCAGTGTGTGCGAGGAGCAATAAACAAATCAACATTCATAATAAACAAAAATCTGATCTCGTCTGTCTCTCACCAGAGCTCCGATGGCGGTGGTCAGCCTGAAGATGTAGATGATGATGTCCAGGAGAGGCTGCAGGAACACCGTGAAAAGTTCAGTGACACACTACACACAACTCTACACTCTGTGTGAAATTTCTCAGGTACCTTGCTGATGTTGGAGTAGAGGTCCACCATGCTGTTGCAGAATTTCTCCACGTCCTGCGTCAGCAGCTGGTCGGGGTTGCTGATGCGGTTGTCCACATTGCTGACCTTGTAGAAAGTGAAACCCCTGGAACAACATCAGGACTTTTCAGGACTTCTGATGAGGTGCATTGATGTACTATGCGTGTTGTGCGCAGGGCGTTACCCGAGGCGCAGTGAGCTACCTGAGGCGTAAGACTGTAAGACTGTCTCTGTAACTAATGACTGTAAGACTGTGCAATGTGAGTTCCAGTGCTGTGTGCGGTACCTGAGGTAGTGGTTGTACAGGTGTTTGGTAAGTCTCACTCTGAAGCAAAGTTTCAACTCATTCAGACCCAATTTCAGAAAATTATTCACCAATGAGATCTAAACACAAGAGAGAGAGAGAGATGTAATGCTGTACTGCTTTAACACTGATTAACTGCTTTAACTGATTGTATTCTATATTATACATTCTTAGACCAAATAAGCATATTTATATTTAAAACACATCAATCACCAAATGTAACCCTATAAACTCTGCCTGTTCCAGAGATTACTGGAAAACAGAAGTGACTGAATAATTCATTATTAACTGCGTTATGTGAGATCAATATAAATATATATAAAATATCCAGAATCAAAACAAATCCAGCAGATCCCGTCAGTGAGAGTCTTCCCGGCACCGGGTGTGTTCATTAATGTCAATAGATCATTTATAACTGTAAAGTGAAGTGTAAATGAGGCACGTACCAACGGCATGGCACTGATAAAGTTGAACAAGTATCTCCTGAACGTGTCTGACGACCGGCCAATGATCGCACTGCAAATTAAACACACACACACACACACATCACAACGCGCACACACACCACAATGTGCGCGCACACACAAACATACACAGTTAAAACTGGTTACACAGTGGTGTTGTGTGTGTGTGTGTGTGTGTGTGTGTGTATGTGTTTGTGTGTAGTGTGTGTGTGTGTGTGTATGTATGTTAGGAGTGTAACGGTACACAGATGTCACGGTTCGGTTCGCACCTTGGTTTTGGGGTCGCGGTTCGGAACAGCTCACGATACAGTAAAGTTAAGCAACAAAAAGTTCTAAAAAATGAGGCTTGGTTTGTTTCCGTTTATTTTAAATAAACAGCACAGTATTAACCAGTAAACACACACTCTTGCTTATATTTTCATGTATGTGTAAGTGTTACACCAGTAGGTGGCACCACACTACGACTCAGGTTTATGATTTACTTGCGCTTTTTGGTCCTTCTGTGATTCCATATTACTTCAATCACGTCTTCTCCGTCGTACCCCGTATTCTCCGAAAGACATCACGGTTCGGTACGAATACATGTACCCAGGTGTATGTGTATGTGTAAGTGCAGTGTGTATATAAGTATATGAAAGTGACAATCTGGTCATACGTGAACACAGCACACAGTGTGAAGCAGGGGGCAGCTACGAACACAGTGCCCAGAGAGCAGTGTGTGGGGACGGTACCTTGCTCAGGGTACCTCAGAGGTGCCTAGCGGTCTTGGGAATCGAACCCACGACTTCCTGATCACGGGGCGAATGCCCTAACCACTAGGCTAAAAACTGCCCCACTACGCCACAAACTTTAACACATATTTTCTCATCATATTAAGCATACCTCATGACATAAAAGACTTTTCTGTATCAAAAAGACATTTTCATACAAAATTTTCAACAAAAACCTAATCAATAATGTTTTTTCTCCAATTTCTACTAATACCCAAATAGCTGAGCGAATGTGCCCCAAAATCAGACACACTGAATTACATTTTAGTATCTCAGGGCTGAGGGCTTACATTACAGAGGGATTCAAGGAGTTCTGGGTCACAATGAAGTACCAGCAGTAAAACTAAAACAAGTCTGATACTGATGTGCCATGTGTTATTGTTTCCCTCAAAATAAATCTCCTTGGTCTTAAATATGCTTAGTTATGAACATTTCCAGAGGAAAACCATTCTGTAAAGCGTTGAACTCTGGATGGATAGAGTAAATATTGGCATGCAGTGCTAGGGCACAGATGAGTCTGAAAACAGGTACAAAAGTGTGAATAAAGTGACGCAGGTTTGTGCAGGTGTGTCGGGTGCTAGCAGGCAATAGCCAGTCAACAGAACATTCAGTCCAATCCTGTCCAACCCAGACTGCTGGCACCCCAGGCAAAGTCTAAGCCTAGCTTTTTCAGCCACCGATCTGGGTCAGCAAAGGTGAAAGTGTTACAGGAAGTTAATTAGTGGATTGTGGAAGCAATCACACTATTGCTCTTTTTAAGTTTAATATATTATTGCTTTTTATAGCTGGAATTTGGCACCTCTTCTCCTCCTGCAGTGTTTGAAATATTGGCAGGGGTCCAATGCCAAAACATCAGTTAGTATTCAGTGTAGTGATCAGCAACATGTGATAAAATAATCAGCAACAAGTGCTTTTCTCACAGTTCACTCCACCCGTTTTTAGCCATCCTTAACCTTAACCACGGCTTGGAAATAGACACAGAGTTAACAGTAAAACCCGGTAAAACCCGGCGGGATCTATGAAGAGAGTCAGCAGAGGTTCCAGTTTAATACTCCACTGTGAGCAAACTTGTTTTGGCCATAAATCTAATGTTTGGGTGTCTCTAAACACCGGTTTTATAGCAACCACACAATCACACTTCGGATTTTCTCTGAAAACTTCGATACGATATAAACTGCTTCAGGATTTATGTGTAGTTTTTCTTCATCAGTATCAGAGGCTTAAATACACCAGTCAGAAGTTTAGACACACCTATTTTTTTCCCTCACTATCTACCCTTTGCCCTAATGCTGCTTTGTACATGACTGGTGTTCGCTTCGCAAGAATGAACTTGGGATATTGTGATTAGAATTAACAATGTATTGTGCAGTCACATTACACTTAAACTATACCAAGCTAAAATTTGCGTTAGGTTTCTGGATCCATTTAGTCCACCACTCATTTTACACACTTTCACAGCTGAATCATCACTCATGCTCTGCCCAATACAAAACAGACAGTGCTCTTACTTCTGACAGAGCTGGCTGAAGAGGATTTTGGGAGATACAGGCCCTTTCCCAGGCTCCTTCATGCTGTGGAGGAACAGGAACATAGCTGATGTGAGAGGTTCAGGACCAGGCAGAGTTACTGTCAGCGGGCCCTGGACAAACACAAAACACAAGCAAATAATTAGGAACAATATAAATAAATGGACCTACAACTTGATTCTGCAGTGTTTCCACTGGTCATGTTTCTCCATGGCCGACATGAACCATCAACATGAACCAATCAAGTTAAATGGTATCGGTTTTACTATCGCAGCACGCAGCACCAGACCATCACTTTCAAAAGGATCAGGAATGGTTCTCTGGATCACTTCTGGACTTTTACACTCCAAAATAAAACAACGAAAGCTCAAATTAGGAGACGTCATTTAAAACTATATTATTTACTAAAGGCAATCTTAAGCTGGGCAAAATCATTTTGACCACACAAGACCTTAACTGTATCTGGTATCTGAGAGGCTACAAGGTCTTGTGGAAAGTAGTATGACGTAAGAGGTCCAGATGCAATAATGTAATCACTTTTGCAGCCAAACGTACAAAATCCAGACACAAGCTTGTATATGAAGATGTGTTACGACCTTAGTGTAAGCCTCTCTCTCTCTCTCTCTCTCTCTCTCTCTCTCTCTGTGCTTCAGATTCTGAGGGTAGGGCTGTCTCCTATTGGCTGACCGGATGCTAGAAGGGGAGTGAGTGCTATGTAGCTTTGCTCTGTGTTGGTGTTTGCATGGGGAGACGGCAGAGTGTTAGACGTACCAGGTTAGTCTCCGGCGGGGGACAGATCTTCATCTTGTGTCCTTTCTCCTTCACCTCCTGGATGAGGTCGTTGAGCATGTGCGTCTGAGACAGGTTCTACAAAACAAAATGGACTGTTTAGTCATGAGACATGAAGAAGAGTGAACTTTTGAGCAAATCCACAAAGATATCTGTGCTCCTCTAAAAACAAACTACTCAAAACAAATTTACTGAAAAACATGTTCATGGATGTTCAGAAAGAGCAACTCCACAAAGATAGCCTGATTGAAAACTGAAATGGCCTAATTAACAGAAATATTATGATACCAAACAGCAACAGCATACAACATTGGCAGTATTCACCAGTGCCTCATTTCCAGATACACAAAAGAACACAGAAAGAAATATGAAAATTTTGTCTCCCCCTGCTGCCATAAGAAAAAGCAATTATATTATGTTGTTTTATGTACACCTATTAAATCCAAACTGATTTTATTCATAAAAAAGTAACTGTGAGCTCTCCCATTTGTTGTATATTTATATGTAAATATTTATGGTTCATTCTGACACAATTTAACAAATATTTGGAATCGTCACACTGTGGATGATCATGTTACTATTGGAATTGTTACAACCACAATTTTAACACCCAAAATGCCTTGTAATTGGGAAAAAAATCAAATTTCAACAACTTATCAAGGCGTAACTGAGGTTTGCCATCCTCTTAAGCATTTACACAGTTAACTGTACTAGAACTCCCCTGCCGCACCTCAGCCAACAAAAGGTGACCTATAGACATACATGGGACCTTGAAGCTTAGTTTTTTTTTGCTTTAGCCTTTAGCACATTAAATTGCTTCTTTTCATTTCTTGGTCAAAGCGTTGCTTCCACAACTTCAGTGCATATATTGAGTGCAGCTCTTTTCTTATAAAAAATCAGTTTTAAAGTCTTTGCATTGTGAGGAGCTGGCTGTATTCCATTGCCTACCACCACCTCAAAGGTGTCTGGTGAGAGGAAATTTGGCCTCAAACCATCTGAGGGCTCACCTAATTTGCAGTACTTTGCAAGCCCTAAAAATATACAATATAAAAATACATATTATAGAGAATAGGGAAGCACTTGGCAAGTAACTTTTGCATCCAAATGTGAAAAAATCCGCTTGTGAGGTATTATCTCCACACACACAAAAGCTTGAATATAAAGATGAACCAAGTCAGTCTCCAACAAGTAACTTCTTTTTTTTAATGGAAGACTTCTTCATTTATGACTGAAAAGAGGGTGCAGATGTCACAGCAGTGACTGAATGAAGCTGGACACTATGTGCACATTTACCTGCATGACAGCATTGAAGAAGCAGGTGTTTCCAAGGTTGTTAACGCCTTTGACAGGGATTAGGGTGCTGTTGACTGGACTCTTGCCTCTCTGGGACTCAGCGTACTCTGCTGGTTCCTCGAGAAGCTTAATAATTTTTGATGATGTTCCTATAGAACAGAAAAACAACAAAGAAACATTTGAATGATACAGTGACCATCTTAGGGTTTGTTAGTACTGACCCATGTCCTAAACAAGAAGATATATAAATATATATTAAACTGAGTTTAACACGAAATGAAACGCTCTCTCGCTCTCTATCTATCTATACATCTATATGGATAGATGTATATACAGTGTATATATACAGATAGACTGAGAGACTGAGAGACAGAGAGACTGAGAGGAATAGATACCACCATCAGGATTAAGTTCAATGAATCACAATGGCACTGACTGGATGGATTATGATTTCATCCAGTGGTTTTGTGGAATTCAGCCCCACTCTTTAATAAAATGTGTTGATAAAAGAAGAAAGAAGAAAGGGGAGATCGTAATATCAGTCTCCTGGGACCACATTCGGCACAGCTAGTTCCAGACTCGAGTGTAACAGTGTTGACAGCATCCCAGCACGGCCTCAGCCTGGTCCCAGTGCGCTCAGCTTGTTTTGTTTAATTTCTCTCTCTTTTAGTTGCTTTATTTTATTTATTTCTTTTTTGCAGTAGAATTGGGTTAACGTGCCGGGCAGCAGCTGGGAGAGT
Source organism: Brachypetersius altus (assembly GCA_037974465.1). Taxonomy (NCBI): domain Eukaryota; kingdom Metazoa; phylum Chordata; class Actinopteri; order Characiformes; family Alestidae; genus Brachypetersius; species Brachypetersius altus. The sequence goes on from JBBPDB010000040.1 coordinate 21,817,332, forward strand.
GCAGTTGACAGCTGGAGAGGATTGCGTTGCTTAGGGAGCGCAAAGTCAGCCGCAGCTGCTCCCCACTACTGCCACTGCTCCATGGGAACCTTCCAGAGAGAGAGAGAGACAGAAAATGTTCGGAACCTCACAGAGCAGCACTATGGAGAAAACTGCAAGTCCGGCGAGCTGAAAGCTCAGGAGACACCATGGTGACCTGTGCACCTGATGGGGCGGTGGATATCATATATACAGTCAGCTACATGGACTCCTGTTACAATGAAGGCTCTCAAGGGGAACTGGAGCTTTCCATTTTGCTGTTTGGTCCTGCTGAAGATTTTACTTTAAAATCTGTTTAAAAACTGTGCTTGAATGAGAGAGAAACAACTGTGGATTTCACATAGAAACATATAGCCAAAGCTCAGCCAACACTACTATGAAAAATCGAGGGTTCTGACTAAGAAAATGTGTTAACGGCAAGCTAACATGCTCAGACTTACTGAATACATGGAGTGAAATGTGAATAAAGCAAATGAGCTGTAAAGTCATCAAGGACGGCACCCCCTTGTGTTTTCAATGCAAAATATAATTCTGTTCAAAGCTGTATAAAGTATGTGAGTGTCACCTAACGCATGAAAAGCCTAAAACACTGCTTATAAACATACTGGGTACCGTACTACCGAAGAAGAAATGCACTGTATACACTATAATCTTCATTTGTTACCTTGAAAGAGCCAGAGCCAGAATAAGATAATAACTCAATAATAACTAAATGCATTTCTGCTAGAAAATGCAGAGTGTGATTACAATATTTGTAGACATTAAAAAATAAAAATCTATTTGAACCGTGGATGGGAAACTTCTGATTCTCTTCATTCAGTGTCTGGCATCTTGCCACTGGACAACGAAGAGGGCATTAACTAGTCTCTTACCAGGCCACTTATCGTTGAGGATAGCTGAACACTTTGCCACAATCATGGGCTGATTATTTTTTAATTAAACCACAACAAACAGTGATAAGTCTCTCACCTCTCTGCATTTTATCCCTGTCCAGCCACATATTTTGAAAGTGGCTCGACTATTCAACTCCATTCCCCACAAATTACAAAGCCGACTCTACCATAAAAATAGACTTTTTTTTAAACAATCAATCCTCTGCCCCCAAAAATTTGAATACACACACACTGAATGGACATTCTTGACATTGGAACCTTGCAAAAAATGTAAGGAGGAGAAGCTCTGTCATTCAAGCTATGAAAAAAAATAATGAAAAAAAATAAAATGTAAGGAGAACAGTAGCATGATTACATCAGAAATAAAATGAATAATGACCCCAGATATAATCATAACACAGATCAACGGGTCAAAATCATCAGAGATAAGTTTATGTGGGTTATTTAGTGTTTTTCAGACTGATTTCTGAAATCTGTGTTTTCCCGTAAATAGAGTTTTTATGATGAAGCTAGTTATATATTGCATGATAGTTGGTATTATTAGAATAATAATAATCATATGTTGAGTGTTTTTGAAGAAACAGTGGTAGCTGACTGACACTGATCATTATAACTATACCACAGTGTGGCCTGTCTGACTTCACATTGAAAATTTTGAAACAGTTTTTGATCGGTGCCTTTGGTTTAATAAAAAACGGATGCAAGTCTATTGCAGATCTAATATTACTCCTAATTCAAAAAGTTGTGAGTGGAAAAAACCCTAAAAAAAACGGATCTGAAATCAGTGTGAAAAACTGGGTTAGAAAAGTGTGGTGTGGTTTCTGATGATTACAAAAATAAAAAGTGTTGACCTGCGTAATTATATGTCAGAATGCAGGGTTTCCTACATAATGAACTAAAAGTTCAGCTAATAATGTAGGGCACTTGAAAAAATGTTCATTAAAAAACCGGTAGGTATCAAAACCTATAAAATGTTGAAGTTTCCCCTTATAATAACATTTAGATAACTGGATCAAGGCAGGTGACCCCATAGCAGTGAAGAGAAATTTTTACATAAAATGCAGACTACTTGTAAAAATATCTGTGAAATTCACTGAAAAGAAAAAGGGGCAATAACTGATCCTATCTTGTATGTGTCCATGAGCTTCTAGGTTACGCGCAAGAATTTATTGACTTGAAATGTGGCTAAAAGATATATAATATATGATTTTGAGGTGATTAAAAGAAAGCCTATATTGGTATAATGAATGTATGTGTGACATCCTCCTTTAAAAGCCCTTGTCACATTCCATGTTCCATATAGTGCTTTCAAACTGCCTGGCAGAAAGAGCCCGGCTTTTCTATATTTCCGACGGCAGTGTGCATGAAAGAGGGTCTTCAACTTCACCGCTCGTGCCTGTTCAAGGCTGCCACTGTTAATGAAGTGCCACGATTAAGTGTAAAGGTTTGTAATTCATCTCTGGTATGTGCAGAGTCTGAACAGCTTAATAATGAATTCTTTTTTCAATCTGTTTTTTAGTTTATTTAAATAAAATCTTTTTCTACTTAAATAATGAATGCATGAAGCAATGATCATTAGGGATGTTAGACATTCAAGGAAAAGTAACGTTTGCATACAAATGTTATGTAGAGCAAAGCATGCCTATGCAAGCACCAATCAGCCACAACGTTAAAACCACTGACAGATGAAAAGCATAATTCTGATGCCCTCACTTTAATGGCAGTTGTCAAAGGGTGATATATATCAGGCAGCAACACTCAGTTCTTAAAGCTGGAAACGATTAGAAATTTTGGTGGTACGATTATCGTCTGAGAAATAATCACTGTTTCACGATTATCACATTATCACATTATTTTATGTGAATTGATTTCACAACTGCCTAAACATATATAAATCACACAAACACATTCTATAAATGTAAAATAAAAGTAATCTCTGTAAAAAAGTTCAAGTAAAAAAAAAAAATCAAGTAATCTCTGGGCAAACAGATGTTTAAAGCTGTATTTTAACACACTGATGGAAAAGAGAATTTGTAACTAAATTCAAGTAAACTTGCTCTGTAAACACTCCTTTGATGAACTAAACAATTTTAAAATTTTCAGTTTGTACACCTTTTTTAGCAAGAGAAATGAACTCAGACCTACTTAAAAATGCAGTTTAAATTGCTGCTTTTTAAATATGCTGCATAGTGTAAATAAAATGTGTAAATGAAAGCAATCTATACACATTTATAGACATTTATAAAACCTGTCTATATACTTTTTTAGCAGTTTTAACAGTTCACAACATCAGTCCGAATTAAAGTGCAAAAAGGTGAACATGTTCTCAGCCCTGAACGATGAGGTGAGAGAATATTGCCACTACTGCTGAACACTCTTTTAGAGGGGATGCTAGTAGCTGTAGGCTAGTAGCTATAGTAGCTAGAAGCTTTATCATCTTTAAGGTATCCAAAACATTCCCACACAGGAGACTTCAAGCGCTTCCTAGGTGGATATAGAGTAGTCCCGGTGGTGGTTGCCTCTTGTTCTCCTTCTACCATGATCCGCATGTGTATTGTTTTCATCCGTGTGTGTTGCGCTATTATTGTTTTTCCCGTGAGGGTCGCGCTATAGGTCTTTTGTTCCGGCGGATTGTTTTTGGCAGAGTTGGGGAAGTCTTAACGGTGGATTAACCGTAACGTTTCACACCGCGGTTAATAGTCAAACTGGTTATTCCCTGCAACCCTAGTGAGAGCATCTCCTTGTCTTGTAGCGGGTTCCCAGTATGCTGTCGTTGAGTGACTTGTACACAATAAGTAATGTTTTGAAGTCAATTCTGCACCGAACTGGGAGCCAGGACAAGGACCTGAGGACAGGAGAAATGTGTCTAAGAACAGATCGGTCATGGTGCCCATGCTAACCTCCTGTCCACCACTGGAACTGATTAAAATATGTACGCAAACATCGGATTTGAACCATGGAAAAATGGAAAAAAAATTTAGTCGTTTTGATGAATTCTTTCATATGATGCACTATGGGAAGAAGGTAAGGTGGCAGGGGCAGTGTGAAGCTCACGTTCAACTGGGAAACCTTGTGCCCGCATTCATGTGGATGTTATCTAAACACTACGGCAGACCAAGTGCACCCCTTCATGGCAACAGTATTCTCTAATGACAGTAGTCTCTTTCAGCAGGACAATGAATCTATCACACTGCGAACACTGTTTGTGGAACATAAACAGTTCAAGGTCTTGATTTGGATGACAGCCGAGACAAAGAGCTGTATGTGCATCCCGCATCCCGCATCCCACAAGGTTTTTACTGGCTTGTCAATAGGTATATAATACACTATTTCATTCTCTTTTATAATACATCTGTTAAGTTAGTGGCATCAAGTATTTAATTTATTTATTTATCTGTTGAATTTCTTTGTTGATTCTAATTTCGACTGACTGCAGAAAGACAGCCTCCACAAACAGAATTACAACCCATAACACTCTACTACTTATTTTTTTTATTTATCCATTTACCCAGCTAATATTTTTTCCTCCGATTCTCCTCTCTGTTATCAGATATGGTAAACACGCATTTAGCAACGAGGCCTTGGACGAGTGCCGACAAAAGAACTGAATCAAACACATATCTCCTGGCTCATCATTTTAATTCCACCCCTCATTTCTGTGAAGGACTAGACAAGTGGTGTTCCGTCACATTAAGCACTAATGAACAAAGTGAGAGAGAGAGAGAGAGAGAGAGACAGAGAGGGAGGGAGGGAGAGAAAGAGGGAGGGAGAGAGAGAGGGAGGGAGAGAGAGAGGGAGGGAGGGAGGGAGGGAGAGAGAGAGGGAGGGAGGGAGACTCTCAGAGCAGCATATTTGCACTAGTTTGGCCCTACTATTCACACACCAGAGAATAGCAGGCCCACTTAAGCATAAACACACACTTTTCTTACTCACCTTCCTGTTGTGTTGGTCAAGGAGAGCCGCGTTGTTCCATCTACCTTATGATTACAAAGTCACTGTGGGCATGTTTGGCAGAATAAGCACAGCGCTTTTTATAAACTGACAGCAAATGTGCTCTCTACCCTAATCAATGCCACTTTTTACCATACAAATTGGGAGGAAAAGTTGAGTAGAACCTTTAAGGTCAAATAAACAAATTAATGAGCCCTGGATTCACCACCTATAAAACTAAATCCCTAAAAACCTTCATTAAGTCCAGAAAAGCAGGCCAAGGCCCTAATTCAACAACACTGAAGAATATTTCTTCCCTATTAGCACTTTCAACCTGGTCTAATTATTACTTACAGGGCATTATACATACCGGAAAAAAACGACAAGTCATTTGGTAACTGACTTGCCATTCAAATGAGCTGAACGTTCCCTTCCTTTGCAACATAAAGAAGCATGTCTTGATCTACTCTGAGACTAAACAAGTGACTTTCAGTCAAATGTTCTAAGCTTAACAGTCAAAATTAGAGATTAATTAACTATGGCTCTGAGGTTGAAATAGTTATCTGTGTTTAATTAAACATTCTTTGCCATTTTCTCTTCTAAATATCAATTTTAGGTTTTTCAGTATTCTGTCGGGGTAAGTGGCTAAAGAAAAACTACCCAAATACTAAAAATATACATAGTACTAAAATAAACTAATGACTGAATCTTTAAGCCACTGATGAGATATACTCAGAAAATCATAATGCAACACAGCGTATCTAGGTAAAATAATTATACATTTTTGTTGGTATCACATATACAGCCTGTCATACAAACCTTGCATCTACAACTGCGTCCACAACACTGTAAACTTATTTCCTTTAGTCCACCTTTACTCAGTCTGTATGTTCCATCAATGCACCTTTAAAAACCTGCATATCTGCATGAATGTGACACACCTGAAAATGCACGAGCATTAAACATAAAATATACTTCAACATACAATTACCCAGGACCCACAAAAGCAGGTATAAACATGAGCGAAACAAGGTTGAATCAAAATTGGTGGATGATGCTAGGTGCCTTGTTCTAAATAACGAATGATGGGGCCTCAACAACCTTAGCATATGTGACATTGATATGGTCAGTGCACATAGTCATAACACACAAGCCAAAAACTGGTTGTACGAAGGGGTGGAGAAATCCTTCGGAAAACTGGAATGCCAAAAACACCACTCCAGTTCAACTTAGCATTCCTAGCTGTGCTTCAGCTCCTTCTGTCCCCTCCCCACCATAATGATACTGCCTTTATTGAGGGACAAACCAAGGTCAAGTCATGTCCTGCGATTCAGAAAGTAAATTGATTCCCCCCCAGGTGCAACAATTCCCACAGGCCAGGCTTATGTTGATTTGTGGCAAAATGCTTCAAGTTGTCTAAACGCAGCCCAGTTTGAAGCCTCTACTCTCATCGCCACATTGCAAGACCATGTAAGGTTATGAGCTCAGCAGCTGTTTCTCATTTGACTGCAATTCTTTAATACTATTCAATGTATAATGAATCTGAAGATTCAGTTTGACTATTGTAGTACCTATTTATTTTTAAATAACCCAAAATTTCTATTCTGGAATTCTGGGGAAAAAAAACAAAACCCAAATAATATTATAGTCATCAATTTGAAAAGTCCATAATCACAGTGAATCATGAGCATCTTCACTGAACATCTGTGAATCCGGAAGCATCCCACTTAGCCTTCAGTGCACAGGGTGTTTGCTAAATATAAAAGGGTATCTCCAGTCCACAAGGAGATCCAATCCACACAGCATCCTCAAAGGGACGCGTGAGGGTAATCAGGCTTCAAAACGATCAACTGGAGTGTTGCTGTACCTACGTGGAGCCAAAAGCATCTGGATCTCTAGCACTGAAACATCTGGAAGCCTGCCTGCAGCCACATGGCCATCCGGGAGTGAGTCCATATGTCCGTAAAACACAACAACGCAAACAAGTGGAAGCACAAAAGCATCCAATGAAAACTCAAGATGAACAGGAGAACGAGGACAAAACAACAGGGACGCAGGACAGAAAACATGTGCGAGAGGGAAACCCGAGCATCTGCTGTTTATGCAAACTGTGAGCCGGTCTCTTGGACATTGATTAAGACTAGTCCGAGATCAGCCTGCAATGTTGTGCTCCATTAACTACAACTGAAATTTAGTCTAGCCTTAGGCTTTTGGATCCAAAAGTGTCTAATGCAATGCTTAATTAGTGGATTAGACATTTTAAGAGGCATCCATATAATCTCCATAGATAGGTGCTGTGTGGGACAGAAGACATGGAAAATGTATACGGCAAATTATCTTACACAGAGGACATTAACTGTGGTGTACAGGAATTAAAAAGTATTCTCTAATGACAGTAACACAAAAAGCATGAAAAGTTGAAAGCGAGCAACAAAATCAATACAGAGTAATAAATGTAGGCCATTTAAAAGAATACAAGATGAAAGCGTGTGATTTCTGAGGGCAGCTGAAAGCATTTATCTTTTTTCAACAAGCACCACTTGGCTAAAATCTGTGGAACCAGCTCCATTTCCATGTGGAGGTGGTTCCATCAGGGGGCAGTATAATAAACAAATGCCATGTCATCCTCTTTAGTATCAGATTTGGGCACTACTACTTGATGAGCTCCTGCCAATCTAATAGACCTTTCAAGCTTGATCAAACATTTCAGAGATATATTTATAACCACTGAATGACAAACACATTTCATTCAATTCTGTGTCTAAGTGGACACCAGTGTAAGGACCTGAGGGTTGGAGTAACTTGCTCTATTTTTAATTAAATGAAATGATAGAGAAAAAGCTGATACAGTTAAACAAAAGGACTCAATGAATTCTGGTTTCATCCAGTTTCTCTGATTCACAAGTGCTAACAGAAACAAAGTAACCCCAGCCTTCTAAGCAGGGCTTTGTCAGGACTATGTTGTTTACAGGAGCCTGATTGAAAGTAACCATTTATATTCAGGTAAGCACCGATATAATGAAGAAATACCTTCTCGTTGATCCCGATGAATGGGAGACTTGAAATAGATCTACAATTGTTAAGTGTGGATCCAGGCTTATCTTTTTCAGGAAGGATTCTGGTTAAAAGAAGTCGGTGAGTAAAATTTGGAATGATGAATCTCTCATACCTTTGGGATGAGTTGGAGTAGGATTTGTGATTCAGAACTACGCAACCTCTGCATCTGACTTCACTTATGGTGTAGAGGTTGCATGTGAATAGAGGCTGTTCCTGCAGCAAAAAGGGAAGGGCTTAAAGTATTTTTCAGAGGCCAGGTGGACTAAACTATGCTGTCAATGTTCTGGTCAGGTCCAAACATCAGTTCAGAAATATTTGAACAAAATTTGAGGTCTGATTCAAGTTCAAAAACTATGTCCATCTTCCTGACACCCTCGATTCTGAATGAAACATTGGATAAGCAGGTCTTTAGATATTTTTGGACATATTGTGTGTGTGTGGGTGGGTGGGTGTGTGTTTGCGGTCGGGGCTAGGTTTCTTAGATGGCGCTAGAGGATGAACCACGTAGAACAGGAATGCCTATGGACACATGCCGCATCTGGGACGGCTATTCAAGGTAAACAGCGCTGAGGGAGCCATCTGCCAGGGACGCGGGGGCAGGGCCGACACAAGCATATGGAAAAGCAGATTTTTCCTCTCCCTGCAGCACTTGAAGCAGGCAAATGTCAGCACGCAGCACGGCCAGGCTCAGCTCCACCACCTGGCTCTCCACGCTCAGCCACCGAATGCCATCAGCAGAGGCAATGTGCAAAACGTCCCCAGAGCGGGAACAGGAAAGAGCAGCTTTTACATTCCTCAACAGCAGTGGGGTCACCAAAACCTCCTCGTTCTCCTGGGGGTCACCTAACTTCCTGTAGACTTTAGATCCAATGAGGGGTATAAATAGACCTCAATCCAAAAGCGGATGAATCATTAGGGATGCACAGATATGAGATCTGTGGCCCAAAGGCAAATTTAAATATTTTTAATTCAGATCCTAATATACAGTACTGTGCAAAAAGTCACTACATACTTTTGGACATATTCTGCATGTGTTTGCGGTCGGGGCAATGTTTCTTTCACACACACACACACACACACACACACACACACACACACACACACATATATATATTTCACACAGTACGGTGCCAAAGTCTTAGGCACCTGAGATCATGCTTAAAAGCTGTGTATTGCTGGGCAGCAGTGTTCAGTTTGTGTTAAAACACTTAAATTACAGCAAATACAAACAACATTAATACAGTAAATGGTGGTTTTATGTGGCAAAGTGTTCGCTTAACCTTTTCCAGACCTCTTTCCCTCATGAAAGCCCAGTTTTACTTGCAGCTCCATCAAATCCCTGGTTTGGCTCTTTTTACTGCAGTTCTTTTTATTCATTCACCCAATAACTGGAGGCCCTGAGCAGAAACCTGGATCCAAACCTGTGTTCTTCTAACTCACAAAATATTGACTACTTTTTAGAAAAAATAAATCTTTTGATACTTTTTACTCCTTGCTTGTTTGCCTTTGTTCTAATATTCAGCTGTTTATGCTGGGAAAAGAAGCCCACTTCTGATATAAATGACTTCGAACAATTTGCACAGGTGCCTAAGACTTTTGCTCAGTACTCAGTCATGTTTATTTCAACCAATCCGGTTGCAGACAGGTTATTAATCCAGAAGAGCCCGACTGTATTAAGAAACCGGAGATTTCAAGGTGAATCCTTTAAACGGAAACCCTTAAAACCGAAGCAATACAGGTGCTCGAGTTCCAGTATTAGGGTAGGCCACCATGAAGCTACAATAAACAAAATATTTCAAATCAGAGCAAAGAAACAACGGGCATTCAGCAGTCTCTTGCTGAACAGTTTTTTATTTATTTTTATATGAAGGACAGCTCTCATCATGCTGAAGAAGCAGGCAGTCATGAGGAAGGACGAGCAACACCAAATGTCTTATTAATTTGCTAATTTATTATAACCATAGGGCATGAAAAAACATGCTTCTCTGCCATCTGAGGCCAATGTCTTCATTACACACACACACACACACACACACACACACACACACACACACACACACACACACACACACACACACACACTTTATGCTGGCCACAGTTTGGCCTACATAGCAAGTACACATCACCATGCATAATACCAACAGGGACAACAGCCATCATTCCTGTATATAATTCAACTTACAGCTTGACTGTGAATGTAATTCTAACACTGTAATATTGCCTCAAAAGGAGCTTTGAAACAGTACAGCTGGCATTTTTACTCTAATCCATAACCCAGTTTCTAAAATGTATTAATACTAGAAGAACAAAAATGTATGTTTTATGTTTATTTTATATTTTGAAGGGACATTCAAGCGAAATTTCAAAATTTCACTAAATCGGTTGCCAACAACAATGCAAAAACATACCCATTACTGAGATCTTCCAATGCTGATTTAAAAGACGTAAGGAACTTTAAAAAAAAAACTTGAGGGGAAAGGTGCTTTAAAATGTTCAATTCTTGACAGCCTTAATTGACACAGCTTTGTGGCAAAAGCTGGAACAAACGTATTGATAAAAATCAATGTTTACATCTATTTCATGTACTATTGTACATGTACATATATCACAGTACTATTCAGTATGTCTAGGAATAGTTTAGCAGAGTTTACCAGGGAAAAAAACTGTACGGCAGAAGGTAAACACATACAAAATGTATATTTATACATTATTATTAACTAATATATATAAGGGGTGCTTTTGAGTTACTGGGTCTTCGTGTAATCCAACTACAGCAACATTATTCTAGCTTTACTTTACATTTTCCTTCTAATTCATGTTTTCCATGATGTTTGTAAGGGTCTGTGTACCAAAAACTATAATTCATAATTTACCATTTTCCAAACATGGATCAACATAACCATTATCGGAAACAGCCTTTTTATTGTAAAGGATAAACCAAATGTAGAAAATGGTTATGTAAAATGAATTCAGGTGAATTATGAATTATAGCTTTAGTGCCTACACCCAGTACGTCAAGTGGAGTTGTGATTGGTTATCCTGTCAGAAACATTGTGATTAATACCTGTATTTACTTTTATTAGGGAGCATCAACAGCTGTTTAGTATTTGAAAAAACACAGTCTGGGTGTTTCCCTACCATGACCTTATTCAGCTCAGTGAACCCCACCTGGATTATCCGAGCAAAAGTTGCCACTCCAGCACTGTAAAGCACCCCTCACTCTAAAACATAACCAACGTGCTTCTTAACCCTCTGGGTTGAGAAATATGAAACAGCATTGATCAACTTCAATGGCACGTATGGACAATCAATAGCTAAAAATAATGAGTAAAACATTGTGGGAGCTGGCTCTGATGCCTACTGAGGGGAGGAAAAGGAGGGGGACAAAATTGTAATTTCCTCAAACAAAGGCTCGCCAGCTGTGTTTCAAACATAAGTCTAGCTCCCTGAGGTCAAGTCTCCTCACAGTGGGCCTCAGGTACTCAAGCTGAAGGCCTTGTTGGTGAGAGAGGACAGTTAATAGATTTTCTTTCTTCTCCTCTGCTGTTGTTGTATAAAACTATTATGGATTGGGAAAAATTGCTGGGGCTCTTTTGTGCTGAGGGGTCTATGGAGAAAAAGATAATACAACAGCAGCCATTCAAAAATAACCCAAAAAAAATAAAAAAAACCCTGGCCTTCAAGCAGAAATGCAATTTCACCAGCTCTCTCTGCGCTAGCAAGCAGACAATTTCACAGCAACAATGACCGTCCATTCCTTTTTAGGGAGGCAGGAAGGAATAATGTCTAGGAAAGAATGGTGGCAGGTAATTTAAAGAAACGAAAGGGACAGATGCAGGATGGAGGTGGCCGGGCCAGTTTGGCCCTCTCTGGCCCAACACCACCGGCAGGACCACCAGCAGGCACATGGTCTTCACCGGGGGAAAGAAATCCAGATCAGAAGAGCATTCCTATCTTTAGCTGCTTACCTCTGAATCTTTGGAGGCCTTTGCTGTTAGAAGCCTTTCATCTCAGCGTACAGAAATTAAAGGGCTATTCTGATCAAGAATACTAGCATGGATAATGAAGTCATAAAAACAATGAACGCTGTCATCAGCCGTCATACGTTCTGAAGTATTAGAATTTAATTACACGGTTAAACCTATAAGCTCATTCATTGGGTCAAAGTTAAGTTCTTTGGCTATTTTCAAAAAGAAAAATCTCATTCTTCTTTTATCGTTCCTCTACAGTGTAAATAGTTTCTTCATAAGTGTTTGGAAATGTTGTGTCTTTTAATTCTAAATGCCACCATGACATCATAAAGATCTGAGACCTCATACTGCTCCTAATTTGACTCCCTTTAAGTTAATGCTGAATGAAAGCAGCTACAAATTAGTATGACTTGGCCTATATCAGTATCAAAACTTAATTTATCCAGGATGCTTTAAAAAAAAATAAATAAATAAATAAATAAAAATAAAAATAATAATAATAATAATGTAGAACAATGCATAGTTGGTGTATGTTCACTTTCAGTCATGCTTTGCCACATTTCTTATTTTCAGTCTCTAACTGAACTATTGGGGGTTTGTGGTAACTACAAACTTGTAGTTTGATCATTTGGAATCAGACCAGCAAGTTAAAAACAAAATCACAATTAATTGCTAGGAGTGAGCATCAGCTGGGAACAAGATTCCATACCATTATTTCACTGAAGTATAACTGAAATATCCTGCTTAGTATTCAGCATCACTGTGTCACCACTAGCACAACTGAATGCATCTCAATTACAAAGCAACTAGTGAGCTGGTGCCCTACAGATCCTACAGATGTGAAAAGATGTAGAAACTTCTGCAGAACTTGTGATGAAATGAGAGCCAAGCAGAACATTAGGAGTATGCTGTTAAGGTACTGAAATTTTCAACAGGTCAGGCAATGTAGCGAGATCTCTTGATGCATTTGGGATGTTGTGTGTGTGTGTGTGTGTGTGTGTGTGTGTGTGTGTGTGTTTGTGTGTGTGTGTGTGTGTGTGAGAGAGAGAGGGTGAGTGAGTGAGAGAGAAACACAGTGCTGTGCTTCCACTCATCCTCTGAAAGGGAAGGGGCTTTGTCAGTGCAGCAGGGGGAAGCCAGGGGCTGGGTGTGGTGGGGTTTTAGGGTTTCTTGTGGGGGCGCGGGGGATTAGGGGGGTGTTTGGAGGGTTTATTTCTGCGCAGCTGCTGCTGTTCTTCAGGGAACCTGCGCAGGGAACGCTGTACGAGTGCCTGGCGCCTCTAACGAACCCGACCAAGCGGCAGCGGCACAATTCCAGCAGCCTGTTCACTTTAATGCTGGCTGGAAACAAGCTCAGTTAAACTAAACTAGGCCAAGGGCTTTTTCAAATCTCTACAAAGGCCTTGCAGGACTGTGTGCTTACTTAAAGTGATATGGCTGGTGGCTCTAGGGGAAATCTGACACATTTAGAAGGCCATGTGTTTTGCATCCGCAATCAGACATTTGTTCTGTTTAGTTTGATTATTAAAATTATTATTGTTTTTACTATTCAAAACCGAAAAAGATAATACTTCTCGTCTGAGCCTGTATTGAATTTTAGCAAAATTCCAACACAAACATTTTCTTTAATCATTGGAACACCATAGCAACCACCTTGTAACAACCAGTTACCACAGCAACTGCCCAATCACATTTGCATTTTCTTGCAGAAATACAATCTTGTTATTTCAATAGAAATGGCTTTAAGTAGCTACTAAAAATGTATTGGAATGGTGCATGGTGATGTGTACTTGTTTAAGAATTGGATTGCAGGTTTTGTATGGCGCTCTGCCTGCCAGTGCTGCTGCTTGACAGTAAAGTGGCCCCTTATAGTCACGCATGGACCCACCACAGTACACAGTGTGAACTGCATTTAACCCATTCACCAAGTGAAGCAGGGGGCTGCCACCAATGACGGGTGCCCAGGGAGCAGTATGTGGGGACGGTACCTTGCTCAAGTGATGACACTAGCAGCGATGGGAAATGAACCTACAACTTTCTGATCGCAGGGGGAACACCCTAACTACTAGGCCACCATCTACCCCAGCACCAACTGAATATAAACTTATTATACAGAGAAATCTTTTACCCCCTGTGAGTTAAATCAGTAGATTTTTGTGGCAGGTCACATCAGCTGTGCTAACACTTGAGCTGACAAACAAGAAAGCTGAAAATAGTATCAAGGTTTGTTTTCTTTGTAAAAGTAGTTGATATTTTGCGAGCTGGTGAGGAGAACACAGGTTCGGTACTAGATTCCTCCTCGGTTCCTCCAGCCATTGTTTGGATTTATGAAATTCCATCATCAGCTCCTGAATTAATTTAATGATAGATTGATTGAGTCAAACCAGGTTTCTGATTGAAAATACAAGTAAAACTGGACTTCCACAAGGAACACATTGATATACTGAACATAAAATCACAATTTACTGAATAATGTTATTTGCGTTTATTCTTTCAATTTTTTTAGTTCATTTAGTTCGATTAGAAAAAAAACTACCTCACGAATCTTTAAAAAGACACTGATTTTTGGACAGTTCTGTCTCTAGCCTCTGTCTCTAGTTGTTTAAGGCCCACACTCTACTCAAACTTCTCATAGGGGCTAGACATTGTACTTGTATAACTGTGTATGTGCCAAATAAAGATCCTGAATCTTAAACCATAGATTTGCAGGTTCAGAGCGATGACATCACTATTAAATAGGACATTTTTTGGTTTAGTTGCTTGATCGAGCTTTGATGTAAAACACCCAAAAAGCATGCTTTGGAATGTTTCTGTTGTAGGACTTGCTATAAAAATAAGACGTTATTTTCCTTTTAATGCATGACCTTCAAAGCATATGATAAGGATGAATATAAACTGGAGAGAAACAAATTTTCCCTGCTTTAGCTGCTTGTAAAACAGAAGCTATTAACAAAATATTAATGCATTTAAAGCCCAAATTCTGTTCAGGGTCATTTTCTTGAAGGTGGGGAGGTTGTTGCTTATTTATATGCTTCGTTTTCAAACTCACTTTTTCTACAGAAAGGATTTCTAAACAGAATCAAAGCTGGTATCTTTTCAACGCACTTAATCAAAAACATGAATAAAGTCAATCAAAATAACACGATCAACCTGCCGGCATGCCGGTAGCGAAATACGACTGAGTGCTTTGGCTGGTGCAGCTTAATTAATGTTCTGTCCCTTACATTCATTACCTTTACACTGCCACATTCTTTTTATTCAGCTTTTAGCAGTATGCGCTAATACAAACACAGCATGCACAAGCCCGCCGCCACGCACTGAATGAGTCAGAGTGAATCTATTCAGAGGAAAAGATCTCAAAAATTTTCAGCAATATCAGTGTAGCTCAAATGCCAATGAGTCACAGCATCGCAGGAAATTTCACCATGATGCAAATATGTTATGGCATTGAAGGCAAATGCATATGGAGAGGGTCATGTGATGAAGTCATTCTAATTCCTTTATACACCATAAACTCAGCCTTTCATGCTATATTCAACTGCATCCAGGGTTGTGCCGTCTCTACTGGTTCTAAGCCCTGAAGTTTCTCAAGCACTGGCTCACTTAAGAGATCAGCGAACATTAAGGGTGAAAAGCTCCTGAAAGCCCATTACGTGTATCAACAGTGGCTATATTTTTGAAGCAAACTTATGAAGAACCTTGTCAAAGCATTCAGGAAGCTGTGCTGCTAGACAACTATCTTCAGTAATCGTGACTAACCAAAACCGGTTATCAACAATTCAGTTTACTGATTGCCGGAGGTACTTTACTTTAACTAATTTCATTAAAAACAACTTCCTAAATAAGGCTTATAATAATCCTTCTACTTGTGAAATGATGGATGAATGCAGAGTTAATAAGCTGCCAGACCACATCAGAGCATGCTCTCTTTCCATTTTTATTAAATATGGAGATAATGGAAAAATGTATATAACTGTTTAGATGAGCAGTGAATGTTTTCTCCCACATGAATATTACTAAATATACTAAATGAAAGTAAAAGGTATAAACGCAAATAGCATCAGGCAGTAAGTAGTGATTTTATGCATCAATGGGATGCATAATTTTTTTATCCGATTTATTTGATATTGTTCTTATCTCTGTGTGACTGTGCAGTCGAAACCTTCTCACAACGTACTCAGTGTATGTCAGCAATCAGTCAGAAAGTGATGAGAAACCTGTAGAACATTTGTCCACAAGAAGGTGCCAGTGAGTCACTGAGAAGTCTTTTACCAATAAAACCACAACACACTACAGAAGAGCAGCAGATAAAAGAAGAGTGTGATCAGTGATGATGGATTACCTGAGGCTGACTTTGCAGAGTGCTTTTGTAGAAAATCTAGAGTTTGAGCCAAAGCCTTTTTATTGCAGTGGGTCGAGAGTTCTTCATTACATTCAAAGCACCTGGAAAAAGAGAGAAAAAGACAGAAAAGACACATCAAAATACAAAAATTCACATTTTAGATTTTACCCAAACACACCCACATCAGCTCAAGGACTTTTCAAGCGAGCGTTTTGGTCAGATCAGGTGAGCTAAAATTAGAAGAGGTACAAAGTATGCCAGAAAAAAGGTTTGAGAGAATCCTATTTAGTGTTTTTCCCCTGAAACCAAAAAAAATTAAATCATTCATCATAATTCGTTCTTATATGACCATTTTTCAACCACAGAATTTGTGACATCACAAAACTGATTTGAAAACAGGATGGTTTTGCAGTTTAGTTTCCATATTTCGCAATAGAAATATTCAGGCAATATCTACTCAGTGATCTACTAAAGTTCACTGACAGAATAATTAAGTGTTTCTGAATAATGAGGAAAAATCAGCAAGAATATGTAATAAGCGACACTTTAATTGAATGGTTCACTCTAGACTCTTTGTATATGTTTTAAAAGTCAATTTTACTCAAATATACTTTGTCCAAAGGTATCCAGAAGTATCCAAAAGTATCATTAGAAAGTATCCCTTTCTAATGAGCTTGGCTAATTAAAGGTGCGCTCCCTGATGAGACAAACATTCAAGTGTGCACACATCCCATAGACATCATTCCCAAAGACAACTACTGCAAATACAATGGGCCATTATGGAACAGTGGCCTAAGTTCACCATTCCCAAGCATCAAATACAAGGTTATATAAAGCAACCCTAATGGTGTTCTCTGAAGTGATAGAGCTTCATCCAACAACTTTAGGATGTGTTGGAGTGGTGCTAGGGATCCAGAACTAATCTAACATCTGTACCTGACCTCACTAATGCTCTTGGGGCTGAATGCAATCTAATCCAAACAGCCAGGTTCCAACATCTGATGTAAA
>JBBPDB010000040.1:21844235-21862475 GCA_037974465.1 Brachypetersius altus
ACACACACACACACACACACACACAAACACACACACACACACACACACACACACACACACACACACACACACAAACAAACACACACACACAAACACACACACACACACACACACACACACACACACACACACACACACACACACACACACTATACATGGCGGATGTGAGGATAATGATGGGAAAAACTCATGTAAGAACAGAAGCAGACAGAGAAAAACACAACAAACATCCCAAGGCAAGATCCACCTATCAAATACAGAAAGATTCAGATGTGCATAGCCGTCCAACTCCATTCCAGATACAGAGCTGCTCTGTACCTGATATATGTGAACAACGACCTGTGCAGTGACCAAAACGTAGAACAAAAACCAGCGAGAAGGTCTAAAAGTAGCTGGTCTGCTTTAATCGGCTGGCTGGTGGGGTCACAGGTCACTGTTTGTTCGAGCCTTTGTGTTACTAATGGCTGCTATCGACACAAACCACATTCCGAAATCCAGGCTAGGTCCAATCAGGCTGCATAGACCTCTGCACTGAGGGACATTTCAGTCAGACAGATCTAAAATCTGGCTATTTACAGGGACGCTTCTGGAATGACCTTTAGAGAGTTCATTCACAAATAATCCTGTTTGCATCCACCAGAACCAATGAAAGTTCTGGTGGATTAATCCTCTGACTACATGTATTTTAACCTAAATATGTTAGGTCCCACCACTATGGACAAAAGTATTGGGATGCCTGACCATTACACCTACATAGACTTGAATATGGAGCTTTTCTATGAAGGCTTTCCATAAAATTGTGGAGTTTCTAATGGGAATTTTTACCCATTCATTCTGTAGAGCATTTATGAGGTCAGGCACTAATGTTGGACAAGAAGGCCTGATTCACGATCTCTATTCCAGTTCATCCCAAATGTGTTGGATGGGGTTGTGGTCATGACTCTGTGTGGGCCAGTCAAGTTCTTCCACACCAAACTCATCCAACCATGTCTTTATGGAGCTCGCTTTGTGCACTGGAGCACAGTCATGCCGGAAGAGAAAACATTACTGGCTCTCCATATCTTATCTTCACTCATGTACTCCTCTTTCTTTCCATTCATCTGGTACTGGATTGCTTAACGTCAACAAAACTCTTCAATGGGTGGTAGACCTGTTTGTGTTGTGGCTCCCAAGCTATCGAACTCCCTCCCAGTATTTGCAATGCTTCCCTTTCTTGTCTTTTTCAAAACCCAACCATAAACATATCTTTTTTCTCAAGGCTCTGTCTCCTCTCCTAACTCTTGGCTCTGATATTTCTTCTGAAATCTATGTGTTCGGTCTGTTTAATGTCTTTGTCTACTACTATCAGTTAAACACTGTTTCTTAATCTATGTCTCTATTTATCCTTAAGCCCCAATATAAAAATGTTGTTGTTATTATTATTATTATTATTATTTTTATTATTATTATTATTATTATTATTATTATTGATATTGCTATTAATAGTATTATTATTAGTAGTAGTATTACCAGTGGGATGACCAGCTTGGATGCTAATGCAACATCAAATATTATTTATACTCAATGTCTTAAGAGCAGATACACAAGGAAACGTTTGCCAGCCTAAATCCATATCAGTTAAACCCACTGTTTGTACTGTATTGTTGCACTTAACCACACTAAAATGTGCCTAAAACAGCAAAAAAATAAATCCTTGCACGCATCCTTCTGGTTCCCCATTGGGATCTGCATAACATCCACATCTACATGCATGTTAAAAGAACCCACACAGGAAGGACAGTTTGAGACAGCCAAAACTTATTGTACTGTAAAATACTATATAGTATATACAGTACGTTTTTTTTTTGTTTTTGCAAGATGTGAAATGCAACTGTTTTAGCTTGCAGGACATTTGTGTGCATTGAAGTAAATGAACATTTTGCCTGTTAAAACGTATTATTCACATCAATATTATGCCACCCAGCATACTACCATTCACATAACAGTATTTTCTTCTTAAAATCTCACACTGACTTCTTTCTGATGAACGGACAGGATGGCCTTGATGGGCCGTTCTATTTGGAACTAACCTTCTCAACCTTCATAGCCTTCATAAGAAAGTCCTTTCTCAGCTTTCTCAGTTTCCAATACACACAGGGCCTAGAAGGTTATATTATGGGTTTCTAAGTAAATTCAAGCATTCAATTCCTATGGAATTCCAACCAGACAAAGTTTTAGAAACGTCCAAAGACACACTTCCACTTGGTAAATAGCTGTTGTATAAAGGACCATAGAATAAAAATTTAATTGAAACCAGCTAATCATTTAACGGCTATAAAGTAATTAGCAACCTGTGACCTCAATCTCTCTTTTTTAATGTATCACAAACCTAATATCAAAGTCTAAATATGCTTCATTTGAATCAATATTGTTAGTAAGACTAATTTGACACTATCCTGGACGCATGTTTTTTTTTGAAGTTCTAGGCCATTAACAACCTGAAATATATATTAGCATTAGGGAAAAACTCATGTATTTAGTTACATACACTGTTTTTGTGATTTCTGCCCATTTCAATCACCCTTTTAAACCCGATTCCAATCAGCTAGGAAGCCACATTAATTGTTCTACTCAGCTATCCAGTTATCTATTCAAACTAGGGCCATATTGAAATGGCAAATATCTATCAGAAAATCCCCACAGTGAGGTCCTAGTTTCTCTGAGTGATATTTGATCTTTACTGAAGCTAGGCTAAATGTGTCCAATTGATTTTCTCATTAACTCCAACCCACTAAACCGGGCCTAATGTGCTAGCAATTAACACACTCCTGTGCCATTTTGCCAGCACCACAGTAAACACAGCACTGAGTGACTGTGTGTGTGTTTGACCTACAGAACGCTATTCAGGCAGCGATGCAGTTATAATTCATAAACAATTTTTGGGCAAATTGCGTGGGCTTAATTTAGGTGCTTTTCTTCGTTTAAAATAAATATATATAACATAACATTTACATTATTTGCGCTTATATAACACTATGTATAAGTTTAGATATGTAAGTTGTATGTATGTAAGTTGAATTGCAACTGATTAAGAATGCATGTATCTTTACACTGAGTCTGAATATTGTTTTTTCAAAGGTTTTTTCCATGATTGCTGTTCAAAAGTTTAGAATTGGTCTTTTTAACAATACGAAACAAATTTTACTTTATATTTGTCAAGTTACTTGACAAATATAAAGTAATTTTAAGATACTGAGCAACTTCAGGGCTTTCTAATAATTAGATTGTATTACTCAAGGAAGTGGTAAGTAAGAGTTGAAATGCTAGATGGGTCTAGAATAATGGTCAAATCGGAGATCAGATCTCAAGGCAGATAACATTATAAAATGTAAACATAAATAGATGAATGTAATACATTATTTCTGTGGCTATTCACTTCTTATATATACTTTAACATTAAAATATTCTTCATTGCTATTTGTTACTATTTGTATTCTCTATTGTTAGTTTATACAAGTATACATGTGCCTGGGCAATAAGGTAATTTTGAGCCTGATGCTGAAAAGCACTATAAAAGAAATGAGCGATTTCTACAGTTATTTAGATGATATTAATGAAACATACGAGAGAGAGAGAGAGAGAGAGAGAGAGAGAGAGAGAGAGAGAGGGAGAGAATCTTGACAGAGAGAAAGAGTGGAGAGTGTAAGAGAGTAAGAGAGAAAAGACATAGAAGGAAATTACTAAAAAAGGAGAAAAAGCAGCGAAGCAAAAGAGAGAGGAGAGGGAAAAGATAGAGAGCAAAAAAGGAAACAAAGCAGGGAAGGAGAGAGGGAGAGAAGGAGAGGTGGGACAGAGAGAAAGGGCAACTTTTACTGTAGTGTCCTGAAGTGAAATTTTAGAATTCTCAAGCGCTTTTCTACACAGAGCTCTCTACTGAATTAGGATGAATTTTAGCACTGTTCACTGCGTGGCTTCTTGACGAAGTACTACGATAATGTCGATGGCAGAAAAAAACTTTGCATCTCTGTATTTGTCGTATATTTCTTGCAGATATTTCTATTTTTTTTTTCAGATACACATATTAGATGTTGTTAATGTGAATGAAAATATCAGAGAAAACATAGGAAGATGAGAAAAACAGAAAGACAGCAGAGGAAGACAGAGAGGGACAGAGAGAAAGATCTAGATAGAGATCCACAGAGAGAGAGAGAGAGAGAGAGAGAGAGAGAGAGGCACCAGTAAGTGCTCTATTGGAGTGCAGTGGCCTGTGAGACAGCCTCATTCACACACACTCTTGGACGGAGCGTCAGATTGTGCATGAGCGATTTCACCCAGGCAGCGACACACTGTCCACAAACACAACATTAACCAGTCAGAGATGGTACTAGTGGTGGGGGGGTGGTGGTGGTTTTGGGGTGGTGACGGGGGGGCGTGTCCAGACCTGTCACTCCAAAGAAAGCGGGCAGGCCAGTGGAGAATATTAATAGCCTTTAAATGGAGTGGAAGTCTCTTTATTGGCCGTCTGGTGTTGGGTTTGTTATTGCTGCTCTGAAAAGACCAATAACCCCTTTGGTCTCACCGCCTTTTCAAAGAGTTACTGACTCCAGATCAGGAGGGGTCACGCCTCGGGAGGAGGCAGATTCCCCGACTGCGTAAACCAATCACTTTTCACCCTACTTCTGCATTCACTTCAGTGCGATTTCACCTTTTCATGCACTTTCATTCACATAGGGTTAATAATTTTGTACTTTGTTGTTCTAATTACACGAGAGTATTTACTAAACTGGGATGTAATTACTTCCCACGACGTATGAGTTTCAATGGAGTTATATCTCTTACGTTTTAGTCAATATTATATGCAAGTATGTGTCTGCAAGTGACAGTGTCATGTATACAAGTGTGTATAACAATTTACTAAATTAACCAGACACCAAAAAAACCACATGCCAGATGTGTTTCCATTGATTTAGCATTAATGTTCTTTGGTCATTTATAGTTTGGCCAGACTAGATAAATAATCACTTTTTTGGCTTGGATTGACAGTTAAAGAAAAAATGTATTTTAGTATAGAGCCTTTACATGATGTGAAGGTTCTTTGTGCTTTAGAAAGGTTACTCACAACAGTGGGGTGATCCTATATTTTTGGGTTTATCTGCATAATTAAATCCTTGAGATGTAAACAGTCATTCAGGGTGGTTAGTGTAAAATTACTTCTTGTGGAGAAACTGTGGAATCAGGGTTCACAATGGCTACAAATAAAGCCATTTAATTTAGTATCCAAACAATTGGTGAACCTACACGTGTCTGTAACACTAGTGATGATGGTAAAATACTGGTAAATCATTGGGTACTACCATGAATAATAACTCTCTGTGCTAACTTTCTATGAGGAAGCTTTCAGAGTGATTAAACTTTAGACAGCTGGTTCTTATGACCACCACCAAATGGTTAAATCTGGTATGTTTCTCAAGCATTTTACAATTAACCAACTCTGAATAACTTTGTCTTACATCTTAACCATTTAATCATGCAGAATTAGAGAATAATCCATTCTTTAGACAATTTAAATTAGTTACTTCTATGGCATCATTTTGTGTTGAGTATGTTATAAGTCACTTATCTTGACAAGGCTACAGTTTATGGTACGGCCAAATAAGTCACATATACACTGTTGTTTGAGAAAGCCTCAAATATAAACAAATGACTAAATAACAGCATCCCTGCTCCATGCAGGAACCACCTGTCTATCAATATTAGATCTGCACCAACTGTAGCTTTAAAAAGCTGCACTATTTTCTTCTGCCTTCTTTTAAATATCTGTATCTGTATCTGTGTCTGTATCTTTTTTTATTGATTTTCTGTGTATTCTTTTATTTCCTTATTTCTTTTATATTTAATTTTCCTCCCTACTACTTTATGCTTAATATTTTTATTCTATTCCTGTAAAGCATATTGAAGGACCTTTGCGTTTGATAACGGGATATATAAATAAAGTTGACCTTGTCTTTACTTGAATAGATGTCTACCATCCTGCAGAACCCTAATCATCCCCACCTGTTCCATTCATTTATTACTTTAAGGTGTGCTTGATGGGCTGGATCATTTGTGTTAGATCTAAGTTGGAGCTCAAATTTTTAGGAATCTGTAGGACTCCAGGGAACTTGATGACCACCAGTTTAGATTTTGGTCCATACTAGAGCTGCTTGCTATTTTCTGAATAACCAGCAACTGTTCCACAGTTCATGGTCTAAGCCAGAACCCATATCTGCAAGTGAACTAGACCAAGAATAATAATTTAAAAAAAACCAAACATTTGTCTTTCAAAGTGTTGCTACATTTTATGCATAAGTATTCATGCAGAATTGTTTTAAATACATATTACAAAAAAAAGTTGGATGACTTTGTTCAAATAATATTCTGGTGTGTAATAAATAATGTTTATTCATTAAAAATACACACATACATACACATGGATGTATATTGCTTTAAAATCATTGTATGTCTGCAAGAAAAGTTCCAAGAAAAGTTCACATTCAGGGTCTTTCCTCCACATGTAACTGGTCATCTTTCACCACCTGATGCCCAAATTTCTCACTGCTTGTGTGGGTGATAGGGTCGGCCATGGTTGTCCATACTTAATGGGTGCATTGTGCAGTTGTGACATGGCTGACCTGCATGAACATATTCCCATGCCTGTGAACGCACCAGGCTGGTCATTCACACTTCATGGTTGCAGACACACACACACACACACACACACACATACACATGCACATATACACACACTCACACACACATACTGAGTGGGTCTTCTGGTGCTGGTGCTTGGTGCCTCACTGCCATGGCTTGGCAGGCGGATAATAGAGCCTATTACAGCCCCACACACTTAATTCTCCTGGGTTGCTTAATTCCCCAATGCCTGCCTCAAGTGGGGAGCTCAAACAATGAAGGAAGAAGCCTGGGTTTCAGTGACCATGAATGAGGTTATATATTAATCTCGCTAAAGAAAAAAAAACATTCTACAGGTTGCCTTTTAAGCTTCTTTTGTATAAGGGCCTATTTTCCTTCTTTCTGGCCGATGAAAAGGATCTCTCTCTTTCTCTTCCTGTCTCCATCTCTCTCTCCGTCTCTCACCCTCTCTCTCATCCTATTGAAGAAATTGTCTCCTAAACACATGCTATTATAATTTGTGTATAGATGGATAATAAGTTATTAGTCCCAATTACTGGTCATCTATTAGTGGAAAATAATAGGCTGATTTGTAGAGAAGCCTTTTAACTCAAGGGAAGTAATTTGGAAGACGGTCCACCTTTCACAAAAAGAAGAAAAGAGTTCCTTTATAAATGATGCACCCGCCTATTGTAGTAGGAAAAAAATACATTATAATAGCATAACCAGAATAGCAAAGAAAACTGAGACAGTCAAAGGGAAAGTATATAAATCATTACTGAGAAGGTGTCCAGAAGGTGTATGGTAGCATGTGATTCAGTTAGGACTAGAAAACTCACTCAAAGACAGAAGAATACAACCCATGAAACACAATTCTTCATGGAAGGACGGGAAGCAAAGTTAATGGGAAATACCATGATCACAGTATAGCTCTTGTAATATACAGCCATATGTTCATTTAGAGTGATGAAAAGGTTAAATATATGAAGTTAAAAGACCTTCTGGACAAAACCATTTCCTTTCACTTTGGTGTCTGAAGCAGTAACAGTTCAAGGCAACCACTATTGAATGTGGTGTTCCTCAAGTCTCAGTTCTGAGTCCTGTTTCATTTCGGCTATACAAGCATACAACAATGAAATGTGATCATGATGCTTAGATTTGCATCACAACCTGAATTAATAATGTAAATATGAAGACACGTTCAAAGTAACAGCATGAACACCCGTCCCGGTAGACTGCTTTCTTCCTCTGCAAGGTCATATTTATGCATTGTTTTGTGTTCAGTTCAGAAGTATTGAAGTATCTTGGTTGTCATTAACACCGAACCCACACTCCTCTTGCTTGGGACTGGATAATGTGGTTTAAAGAAGCAAAGCCAGAGAACAGGTTAACAAAAGATCAGTAAAATGAAATAGGAGAGATCATGGCCCCACAATTTATTAATCTCACAATGGGGAAATTCCTTAGAAACAGCAGCAGTAGTGAGAAAGACAGTTTAACAGGATCCGTAGGATAAAAAAAAACGATATAAGAACAAAGAAAGATCAGTATAAAACAATAAACAATTTCTCACTGTATAAATATAAGTAAAGATATGGGTAAACAGCATATACACAGTGCAACTTAAGTGGATGAACAGGGAAGGGGATAATCAGAAGAATTGCACACGGTCAAAAATACTGCACAACAGCAGAACAAGCAATATACACAAGGTGTGTTTGTGTGTGAGGGGATAGTCTGAAAAAAATTGCACATGGTTTAAATACTGCACAGTAGAACAACAGTAGGACAAGCAATATACACAAACATATGTATGTGTATGTGTATGTAAGTGGACAATCTGAGAAAGCTGCACATGGTTTAAATAATGCACAACAGCAGAACAAGCATTATACACAAACGTGTGTGTATGTGCATGTAAGTGGATAATCTGAAAAATTGCACATAATCTGAAAAATTGCACATGGTTTAAAAATGCATAGACTGTTGCTGTTAAATGGGCTTCACTTTATACAGTGTACAGTGACTAACTTTTTTATTGATTAAAAGGAACAGAACACAAAGTTAAAGCCAGGCATATTTCAGAAACTCAACACCATCTGGGATTGTTTCAAAAGCACTTTTTTACTGTCCAAGGACATCTATTCACCAGGTCCTTCAATCCATTCGAACAGTGATACCAGACACCTTGCCTAGCATTCCTTCCCTCGCAAAGCTAACAATGTAGT
Organism: Brachypetersius altus; assembly: GCA_037974465.1. Lineage (NCBI taxonomy): Eukaryota > Metazoa > Chordata > Actinopteri > Characiformes > Alestidae > Brachypetersius > Brachypetersius altus. Next base: position 21,853,112 of record JBBPDB010000040.1, read on the forward strand.
TTGGGACATTTTACTTTTTCTCCCAATTTCATTTTGGTAAAATCATACAAAAATATGTTTAATTTGATAAACAAATGTACAAGCATGTTGTTCTGCATAGTTTTTCAGCGTTGACTTTTACAAAGGAGTCTATTAAAAGTGTTGTTGAATGATGTTGAAAAGCTCAAACAGGAGAAAGAGAGGCGTACCGATTTGGAGTGTGTTACATCAGCTTTGTTTTATAAGCATTAGCTGCTTTTCTCTTTATTTGGAATGATGAGGCCCATAGCGAGTGTCACCGTCTGTTAACATGTATTAAAGGGCAGTTTTTTATTATGACTTAACCAGGCATTAGTGCTATAGAATTTAAATCACACAATGACAAAAAAGCCGCCTTTTCCTTTGTTTTACATCAGTGTGTACTGTTTTCTTTGCTTACTTTAAGATTTTGGTGGGTGTAGCCAAAATAGTGCTGCTTAACATTGCTAACTGGACTTTATAAAGGTTTATACAAATATACAGTGACTCTTCTGCTATACTGAAGTCTATTTTAGTTCCAACACTTCTATGACTCTATCTGTGTCCCAACAGTTGGAGGAAGTTCTCTTTGCTTGGCCTGATGTCACCCGATCTGTAGCCAATGGCCTTGTTAAACATATTAGCAAAGCTGACTAGCATGTCAATCCACTTTATCCCCATATCGGTGAAAATCAAGGAACACAGATGGGAAAGGATATCTTACTCAGTCTTTCAGATGCAGGCTCAGACCCCGCTGCTTATGTCAGGGGTTATGGACGAGACACTTGTTAGCCTCCTGGAACTTTTTAGGCTAATAATATGGCTTTATGGTCACTGTTATATTGCTGCCTGCTTAGATCGACATTGACAGTGGGTTTCTGTGGTTTCATGTAGACATAGATTTTTTAATAGATTAAAAATACCTGTGTACACATGGACTAGGTCAGAAAAGACAGAATAACACTATAATACTTTACAGAAAAATACAATAGTCAGGTAATCCACTAGTATCCTGTTGAAATTTAGCAGCATGCTTAAAATCAGCACCAAAAATGAATTAGATGGTAACTGTAAATATTATCCTTCCTCTAAGGGAGCTCTGGAAAAGCACACAAATCATGACAGACTGTTTATTTGTTTACTTGCTTTTACTATAATCTTATAATTTTCCATATGTAGATATATGTACATATCTATTTATCTCAAGATATGTTATTTTTCTTGTTTGTCCATCCATTCATCCATTATGTAAATCTAACCAGGGTTGCATGGGGTGCTCATATGCTGGAGTAACACGCTTTTTCTTGACATAATTTGTAAACATCAGTTTCTCTTTACATTATGGGAAACTTTCAGATGGACCAGCAGCAATTGTTTGCACAAAAATATTTCAAGAACTAGAAGGAGACAGAAAGTGACATTGTTACATATAACCCTAAAAATAAAAATAAAAATAAAATAACCACTTACGAAAATAAACCTTCCAGGAGTTCAAGAGAAGTCGTTTTTTTTTTTCTTTCTTGAGAAGTGGGAAGAGCAACATGCAGAAAATGTAAATGAGTTGAGCTCAGTGCAGGCTAGACGGCAGCAGCCCTGCTCCACACTTCATTTTCAATAAAGACACCCAAACCTCATTCCTGCCTCATGAGGGGAAACAAGACACTCGCACTCTCTTTTGTCCTTTCTTTCTTTCATTTCCTATTCGGCCTTCTCCCTTTCATGTGGTCTCCTCCCTCTTTTCCCTGCTGTTTGTCTTAATTGTGGCTGAGGGAGCAGTTGGTAGTGACATGGAGGTGATCGCTATCTGTGTGTTGGGGTGATGGCACAGCGTGTGGGTGTGTGGTTGGGCCGCATTGTGATCCAGTCTGTTGATGACAGGCCTGCCTGCTGCACCAGCTCCAGGGTGGAGGACACATGGGGAGAGAAGAATAAAGACACGCACACTGACACACACACACACACATCTGCCAGAATCATAAAATATATCTACATGTCCAATGTATATAAATGAAGTGGGGTTAAAAAGTACACTATTGCAAAGGTTTCTATTTTGCATGTATTTTTGAATACAATTTGTATAATAACATATATAATCAGAGTAAAAAGTAGAACGACTGAAATATGTACATTGAGCATTTTCTTTGGTATTTTGGCATTGACTCGACAAGCTTATGTAACTCATGTACTTGATCGAAATTTCAGCCGATTCCTGAATAATTTGACATGTTATGTATTTTTAATTTTCATATTCATTATTGTGTTCCATTATATTTGTACTGGGAAATGAGAATCTTAGGTATTAATGGGCTGTTTCTTTAATCCGGGTTACAGGTGAGTCAACAGATCCAGCTTGATGTCTGCTGACTCTTCATTGGCACAAAGCTATAGAAATAGGGTGTGTGCAATAGTTGGGGGCAAAAGGACACACAAGACCAGTGGTCCACAAACACATGTTACACTTATACATGAATACCTTAGAGGGGTCTGTATTTCTACTTAAGGTCCAGCCGTTGCAGTCGTTCATCCAGTGAAGTAAATATCCTCACTGAGAAAGCACAGGAACTGAAATAGCTGTCAGCCCACTGTCAGCAACTCTCCTGCAGGTTAATTACTTGCACTGTAATCTCATGGATGATTACTATCTTACAGAATATGGTCCTCCTCACTTAGAGTGATGGAAAAGAGGCTGGTAACACTGCATAATGTATTTTTATGGCATTTTTGGTGCTCCTGTATGTTACTGCTGTTTTCTATGGTTTTCCATACAGTTAACATACAACCATGGAAAAGAGACCACCTAATGTTTTTCCTGATTATTGCTTATGTAATTTGTGGGAGAGTGTTCAAAATTCCCCCAAAAAATGTTTGGAGAGAATTTAAATATAATACATATAAATAATTTATTGTACCTTGGAAATGTTAAACTACACAACACTCACCTCTCACCAGAATACCCGAATAGCAACCTCTGCATTTTACACTCACACTGTAAGATTGTACAAGCAGTGCACAGGAGAAAAGGAGAAACTGCACACTTATTTTTTTCATGGCTGTATTTGTTGTGTGTATTCTATTTGTCCAGGATGAAGCTCTACAGACATTTTTGTGTTAATTTTCTATTTGTCAGAGTGACACTTTGTTTGCAATGTGTAGCATGACAGCATGTTAAAGCATAAATACTGTTCCAAGATGTGCGTGTAAGACCCTGAGAAACAGTAATTGTTCTTTGATGTTTGTAACATGTCATAACAACTCATTCCAGATAACATGAATTGGTCATTTAATTCACTGGATGGTTATTATAGAACCTTTATATGGCCATCCCTCCTGATTAATGAGTACCCATTGCTAAAAGGTATATAAAATCACACATAGCTATGCAGTCCTCATGATTCACTGCTGGCAGGAGATATCTGTGTGTGGCCTTACAAATGTTCTTTGGGCTGAATGGTTACAAACTCCCTCAACCAAGAGTGGAGTGCAATTCCATACCAATACCTATGGAGCTCAGGTGTCCACATACATTTGGCCATATAGTAAATCTTTAATTTTATTTTTCACCAACACGAAAGCTGTGCTTCATGCTAAGCCTAATCTCAATCCAAAACATAAACCAATACCCAAATAAATATTTCTATTAATTTCTATTAATTACTAATTAATTACTGACTCTCTGTATGTTTCAATGGAGAAAAAGAAGCCACAGGACCCCTATGCTTCCTGCAGGGTACTGCAGTCTGTTGGAATGAGCCAGGACCATTACAGAGCATTTTAAAGCACTTTTGATTTTAAGGATGCCAGTGCAGTACATGTTTTTTTTCATGTTAGGTATTTGTCACCTTATCATTGCAGCCCACACTACTGGTCTTATACTAGTCATTAGTTATAGCTATTAACCTCATACTAAACCTGTTCAGTGAAAGAGCAGCCAGACGGTTAGGCATGTCCAACCAGATGGTCAGTTCAGTAAGCCCACAATGAACAACTGAGATGGGAATGATGACTGCAAAAATCGAATGGTCAGTTGCTCACTTAGTCAAGACTGCTCCATGTTTATTTTGTCATTGTTACAACACAACCTTGTATCTCCAAGTAAGTACTTCACCAGAAGAAGGAAACAACATTTTTGACATCTAATGTAACAAGGTGTACTTGGATGTCACTTTGGACCATTTCTATTGGGAGCTGTACAAAAATAATGAAAAAATCAGTTTGAAAGGTTTTGTTCTAACAGTGACAAAATGATGCACATGGTCATTCTGACAGAACACTTTTCCATAGATATACAGGAACTGTGCTGTACTGCAGTGGCATGGATGCTTTGATTTTTCATTGTGTCGTTTAGCCTGGTAATGGTTTTCCAGACACATTAGCAGTGCAGTTCTCTCCACACAAATTATGGATGACCCATAAAGCTTTTCTGTCATACGCACTTTTGTTATTGTGGTCTTTATTTTTTATAGTCTTGTTTGAGTTTTTCAATTTTGTTTAGCCATCTGATGAATAACCAACCCAGCTAACTTGTTAGTGATGTCCTGGTACAACTTTACTCGTTTCTCAGAGCGTTAAAGATAAAGTTTTTAGCATTATAGAAACTCCCATTGATCTTCAATCCAAACAGACAGTAGGGATTAAACTTCATCGGCTTTCCTGCTGTTGATGACAACATTTCAACTAATAAGAAATCAGTGATACAGTCAGCACACTTTAGGCCCTGCCGTAGAGCAGCATAGGTACGGCTCGGGTTCGAGTCACTATATTTGTATTGAAAAAACATAATACACTACAGGAAGTATTGGAAACAATATGGTATTATAACATAAAAGAACAATATTAACTGATACACAGACAGAACTTTAAATAAAGGTGATCAAAAAGGGAAAGAAACTAAAGATGGCATAATCGTTTGATTAACTACTAACTACTAACTACTAACTACTATTACATGCAGTCCTACGGTTCAGCAGTTTCCTCTGTAAGTATTTCACTCAGTGGTCCCATGACTCAGAATGGATGATCAATTTTTATCTCCATGAAGAACGAACACTCCACTCTGCTGGAGGACCTCTACGCTTTCTGAGGGTCCAGTTTTGATCTTGTGGCCCATAATTGGAGCAGGAAAGTGAGCCACTTCAGATGAATGGAAGGGGAGCGTCAGTGTCGCTGATGTGTGTGCCACTGCGTTTCAGGTAATAGCGGCTCTCCTCATGGCCCTGCTGGCCTCCTGGGCCTCAATAGTGGGATGAAAGCGGTGGTTGAGTGGCAGAGGTAGGCGGCTGGCCACTCGCATGCTAGTGAACCGTAATTACCTGTAATGAGACTTTTGTTTTGGAGCATTATGGAGATATTCTTGAAGTCACCCACGGATAATTGGATGAAGTAGCGCTGCTTGGCTCTGGAGTCTCCTTTACCGGTTGTGATCAGTGCCTTGAGTAATTATAGAAGTTCCATTGAAGTCTCCATTTCCAGTCCACTTTCACCTCTTCCACCGAAGTAGCCCTCATAAGACGCCCTTCTCCCCCCATCCTTCAAGAAAACAGCTGCAGCACTTTGATTTTTTACTGTCACTTCACTAAATGGGTTGCCCTGACAACAAGGTTGAACTTGTGCTAGGGCAAAACTGGACTGAAGTCCTAAGCTTATGGCGTTCGCCACACAGGAACTTTTAAAACCAATTAATCTAATTTAAAGACGCATTTTGGTGAAAAGCACAGTTTTCACTCTTACCTGAATTCAGCCAAGACATTTGTTACCTGGAGTTTGTGTGCTTACTTCATACTGAATAGAATAATTTTGCGCTGCTTACACTGTGTGCTGTGCTGTGCTGTGTTCATGTGTGACAATGTGACACTTTACATCCATGAGCTAAAAACAAAAGAAGCACACATCCCACAGTTTTGCATCATGTAAAATTTCTCACACACTCACCTCACATATGTTAGAAGGCAAGCCAGTGGAGACAGTGTGATACTCTGAGCACTGTCCTGTTGTTGACATATACCTGCCTGTACTCTATTGTGGCCATCATGGCAACAGTATTCCTAATGGTAGTGGCTTGTTTCGGCAGTATAATGAACCTGCCACATATTCAGGGAGGGTTTGAGGAATGTGGCAAAGAGATCAAGGTGTTGACTTGGCCTCCAGATCCTTCGAGATTCCTTGGCCCCCATGGAGGTGAACATTTTACGCTGAAATTTAGTGTTTGTTCAGGTATTACATTAAGTCTCTAAGTCTCTTTCCATACAACAGAAACATTAAAAAAACAATCTCCACTTAACTTACAGACTTTGTTAACTGATGAGATGTCTCTGAGCCTTGCAAATGACAACATGCTAAAATGCTTTGGGCCTCTGAGCCTAGACCTGTACACTACCATTTTAGAGCCTTACACACACATTAACACACACACATTAGAGCCGTACACACACATTAGAGCCTTACGCACACATTAACACATGCACAAACTCCAGTAAGGCCTTGTATGCAAGATTAAACATTCAAAGGAACACATTTATTAAAGTACAGATCCTCAAACTCTATGTATGCATGTGATGAAAAGGAGAGAAAGATGATAACTATACAGAGGGAGTGCAAGGTGAGAGAGTAGGGAGCAGAGGACAAGGAGAATGAAAATATATAGACAGCAATGGTGAGAGAAAGCAGACAGAAACAAGAGGATGAGAGAGACTGTGATAAAGATAGAGAAAAGCAAGAGAGAAAGAGAGAGAGAGAGAGAGAGAGAGAGAGAGAGAGAGAGAGAGAAAGAGAGAGAGAGAATAGTAGATGCAGAGACAGATGGAAAGAACGTGAAACAGAAGGAATGAAGAGCAAGATAGAAGGAGAGAAAAAGAGAAAACTATTAAAACAATTTAGTACAACTTCATTCATTCATCTGTTTTCTGAGCTGTTTATCCTTAACCAGGGTTGCAGGGCATGCTGGAGCGCAATATGTTCATATTTATGTGTACAGTAAAGTTTATTTGCATGAGTTTATAAATATTTAATATGCAAAATATGTCTCTGAAGCATTTGTCTGCTAAGCTAAAGCTAACAGCGCTAACTGTTTCCAGAAGGCATTACAGCACTTAGCAGAAAAGATGAATAATTTGCAAATGAAGCACCAGTGGCTTCACAGAGAGAGTCTCAGGTGGCCTCTGGAATTGAGAGCTTCATACAGACATACACACACACGCAAACACACACACAGGTGGAGTACCTTAAGTGTGCTCTAGAGAACAGTCTTTAGACTCTAACCCACTCTTTGTTAGTAGCAAAGGGTAGAGGACATGACACACACACACACACACACAAACACACACACACACACACACACACACACACACACACACTTAAGCACACAGTGGGTGGGCCTTGTCTCCCTTGTTTGTTGTTGATTGAAGAAAGTTGTGGCGGACACAGCTCTCAAGTAAGAGCGTGCTTGTCTCTGTGTGTGTGTGTGTGTGTGTGTGTGTGCCATGTGGCTGGTTCTCAGTCTCCACTTCATTAGCATGTCTTTGTGCGTGCATAAAGGCTAAAAAGATGCTGGAGTTTACCAGCTGCTGTCCAGCCACAGCCTCCATTACAGCTCCCACTGTTCCTCTGAGAAACATGCCACATGTTCCACACGCGCCCAGACACTCACACACTTACACACTTGTTTTTGTATTGTGTCAGGACTTGGGACCATAGAAATAACATATATACATATAAAAAAATTATATATATATATATATATACCGGGATAATATGGATAATTATGGATTATTATTTAATGTTCTGTACTTTTTTGTTGTGTGTTATATATATATATATGTGTGTGTCTGTGTGTGTGTGTGTGTGTGTGTGTGTGTGTGTGCGCATCTGAAAGGTATATACCTCCATTCACCACAAAGCGCAGGAAACTTTGTCCTGCAAATGGATGAATACAAGTTCACACACAGGTCCCCACAAATCACACCACCAAACCAAAGACAATTTTACACACCAAATGTTCACTCATGCTCATACATATGCTCGCACACTCCAGAAGAAAAAAGCAGCTATTGTTGCGTCCCTCCAACCATCTCCATATAAATAAATTTCGATGCGAAGGTGGAGCTAGCTCCAGTCCAGGCAGCACTCTACAGCCTGAGAAAATCCACACACTGCGCTCCAGCCCTCCACACACTCCACAAAAGGAGTGTCCATTGATGAAATTGCAGGGGAGAACAATCGTGAAGAAAATAAAGCTGTACTCACATGGTGGTTGTAATTAGATTAGGTGTTCAGACTCAATTACACACACCGAGCTGAGCGGCAACTGAGATATTCAAATTCAGTTCAACCTCTCCACCTTGGATACATGCATAATAAAAGAATGCAGATCATTTAATATCTCCATACGTCTCATACCTGCTCAACCAGTCAAATCTTCTTATCTGGTCGTACCTGATATTTATGCTGGTCTCCCTTTAGATTGAATTGAAATCAGGTATTCAGTCGGCCACTCACCAGTGTGGACGATCATTTTTTATAATAGAATGGAATCCAAAATTTTGCATTACTTTTTGTATAATATTTATCAAGATTCAGGGAAAAGTAGTAAACATACAGTATGCCTCCACCATTATGTAAAATCATAATTCTAATCCATATATATTTTATTCCTTCTTTACTTTTATGCATCCTGCTCACAATTCTTCCATCCTTCCGGTCTTAAACCCACCCAGTGACAGCTGTGTCCTACCTGTGAAAGCACTTACTGAAATCATTTTCTTTTCAAAATGGTAACATTCACACAATTGCCTACCCAAACATACCTCAGCTCCCATTCATTTTCAGACAAACGTCTGAGTAGAGAGATCAAAGATCCTCCATTTCCATAAGGAAAGGTCAACTTAAAGGATAATAATAATGAAAAAAGATTTCAAAATCAGTTGAAAGAAGATAATAAAAACAGGACCTGTAACGAACATGCAAGATCTTTAACACCACCAAAACAGCACTCCTCAGATAAACAGTGCCAAAAAATGAAAGATAAAAAGTTTTCCTCAAGCTTCACTCTCACTTCAGATTGTTGTTTCTGTCCATTCTTCCACTATGTGAAGATGATACTCTGAAAGTCTGAAAGAATGTGTAGCTGTTCAAGAAAGAAAGGTGTTCTCTGACTTTTGCACACCTTTAGTACCTCTTTCTATCTCGTTCTTGCTGTCTCCAATATACAGTCTGTAATTAAAGTGTTAACCCACCAGAACAGCTTTAGTGCAAGCTTCTGGAACTTGTAGAGCAAGTCCCCCATAGATGACAAAAAAAAGGGTGGAGGTAGCTCAGTGGGTAGGATACTTGCCTCTGGACCAAGAGGTCATGGGTTCGAATCCTACCTTCAGCA
>JBBPDB010000040.1:21869117-21882861 GCA_037974465.1 Brachypetersius altus
ATATATATATATATATATACATACACACAAAATCTACAACTCAGACAAACAGAGATGCAGTCAAATCTATCATATTATATATTTACATGTTGTCTCCTTATTAAGCTGTGTTGTGCCCAGGCCACAACTACGAGCAAATACTCAACATATTGCCAACCTCTGCAAAGTGTTCCCTGGAACATGAAATGATTTGATGATTTGATGACAACTTGTTTTATAAATGTGTTCTGGCACCAAGTGCACACATACACACACACACACACACACATACACATACACAAACACATACACATACACATACACATACACACACACACACACACACACACACACACATACACAAACACATACACATACACAGGCACACGCACTCTGATAAATAGCCCGGCTCGCCCCAGGGATATTCAGAAGGCCATGCACTAGCGTTACCTGGAGGTATGGATTGCCTTGTGTATCTTATGCCCTCTGCACACAGTAAGTCAAGTAAACCCCCACGGATGCTCATCGCTCTCACCGCTTCAGTATAGGCCACGGCGGCCAAAGGGCTCAAGGCTACGTCCATAATCTCCCAATGACTCGACCTTGGAAAAACTTCCCAAATCATGCAGAAACGACCCACAGACGCCACTTCCTCCTGCTGCTGCTGTCCGTCCTCATTCCACAGCATCCTTGTTATGATAATTGGGCCTTGGTCTCTCCATCCCTTCTCCCCGGAGCGCGAGGCTTAAAATATGAGCAAGCGCGCGTGCATTCAGAGCCACTTTAAACCAGCATTACAACCTGTGTTTTATCACGATAATTGGGTTTTTTACTTGATTTGACTGCATGACAGTGATGCCTCCAAGTCCACACATGGCAGCATGTTGTCCATTAAAGTAATTCAAGAAGAGGCATTTAATTAGTGAACTTAAGCCGAGGTCAGCGTCTGACAAATGCTTGCTTACAGCTGGTCCTGGGAAGTTAGCATTTGCAAGAAGCACTGCCTTTATGTATGTATCAGTAATGAATTAGGCCTCTTATACAAAATTAAATTAAGTGACCCACGCATGAGGGTCTATATGTGCATATTACACAAGGCAATTACAATACAGAGGTTTTCATTAGCATTTGGAAGTGCTTCTTTTGATGAAACCCAGCATTAACTCTTCACTTAATCCTTTCTAGTCAATTCAGCTGTGAATGATAGCTATTAATGGTTTTTAGAGCTGCTAACAAATCAGGCTTTCACTCTGCACAATGCATAATGACGATACTACATTAAATATAAGATTGGTTGTCTACAACATTAGACTATATAATATAATTGTTTTCGTCTAATCATACAAGGCTTAATGAGGACATTTATTTGAAAATTGCTTTATAACTGTAAAAATCCTTTTTTGGGTGTGCAATTTTCCCATACCTGGGACATTCTAAAACACACATAGTCATCAATACTGCTTACTACCAAATGGATGAAAGTGTTGCTTAATGGTTAATAATTCTGCTGCTCCTAACCCATTATAAGGAAATAGATTGACTAACCCTGTAAAAAAGTATATGTCTGTACATTATGGTCTATTTGGTGCTAATTATCAATATTATGTGAGAGGTTTGGTGTTCCTAGGTCATTGTTTTAGTGCATTAAGTCTAATTAAACTTTCTCCTTCTAAGGTGTGGTTATATATAATATTGTAAATAGTATTACTTATATTTCATATCAGGTTCATTCGTATGGTAATAGTATACATTAGTTGGCTGTTTTCCATGTTGATCATTTCAGAACAACCAGGAGTCTATACCTGCAAACTGAAGGTGAAGGTGCACTGCAACAGCAAAAAAGAAAAAAGAAAGAAAGAAAGAAAGACAGAAAGAAAGGGAAAAGTGAATAAAATAGAAAAAAAACAAGAAAGAAAGAACAAAAAAGAAAAATAGCAGAAAAAAGAAGACAGAAAAGAAACCAATGAACAAAAAAGTAAGAACAACAGAAGAAAAGAGAGGAAAGAAAAAATCTAACTAACAAGGAATACAAGGGACTAAGAAAGAAAGCTCAGAAATATTATAGAAGAAAGAAGAAGAGAATGAAAGAAAGAAAAATAAAGATAAGAATAGATAAAGTAAGAAATAATGCACAATAGCATTGCTAATTAGAAATTACATGATTAAAACCACCTGGACAAATTACTAGGTGCACTCATTATTCCTCCTCCAATCAGTTAACGGCTGTGCGGGACAACGTCCGTCTACCATTTCCATACAGCCACGTTCACACCTCACAGACCAGGAAGCCAACCTGGAGGGGAGCTAGTCAGCGTTCATAATCGCACAAGAGTGGAGATGTCAGTGGGCGAGGAGAAGAGAACAGTAATCTCTCTAATGCACTGGCCCTGCGGTCCCGTCCTCTACACGGGTCTCCGCAGGCCACAATGCCGCCTCGTCCTTCGCCCATTGTGGGCACATGGGGTACGATCGCTAACGTTAACATGTAATTGCTAACACAGCAGTAGGAATACGCGACCATGTGCTGTGGGGAGAGTCAATGGGAAGAAGTCAGCTAGGGGCATCGCTAAGACCATCTCCAGTTATTCAGCTGGCAACTGCTCAACAGTGCAGCATTACCCAGAAGTCCATGTTCACATTCCTAGCTGTCTTGCTAGTACACAGCTGGAGGAACCAGTATGATACTGAAGTGCACGACCATTTTCCACTGCTTGCTTCTTTCTCCCGGTCTGCTGGGTCATTTGCATGGACAGTGAAATTTTATCATTTGAACTTAACGTACCCATGACATGTCACCATACAGGAAGCAAAGTGGAAGTTTCTGTTTTCTCTTGGTGTGTCCTTGTTGTGCTTATGACAAGTGTTAAAGTATTTGGCTTCGCTTGCAAAGTCTCCAAAGACTTTTTTGTCAGATTTTTAAAATAGCAAAATAACAAAAACTAGCAAAAAGGATTGTGAGGGGGGAAAGACTCCAGCTGTCGCTTTTTCAACTCCAGCAAGGTTAAGAACATGTAAACAACATAAAATAACCTCTCCGAGGGCCGCCTGAAGGAGCGCTTGAGAGGAGGTCAGACTTTATCTGCAGTCCGTGAAAATGCTCTTGATTCCATATAAACATCTCTCTGCCATCATGTCTATTTAAATTTGAGTTATTAACAAATACCAATGAAGAAATACAAACCCCAGTCATTCTCGTGCACAACAGGATGTCTAAGAGGTGGCTTGCAGTGTGTTAGGGAGACAAGGGCATGGTGCTTTCGTAACTTGGCATTATTTTGCAATGCTCTAACATTTTAATGAGAAAATAAGCAAAAACCTAATACTACTAATACTGCATGATTGGGTACTGACTGGGACTCAAATGAAGACTAAATAGTGTAGTATAAACTACAGTTTCTTACAGTTAAGTGAATTACTAGTAACACAGTGATTAGGAGTATGTTTCTTATCTATAGTAAGTTTCTTATTTATAGTATTAATACCCCAGCTTATGTGTATATCACATAGTGTATAGTTTTTATTGGATTTATTTAGACTTTATATTTTATAGTATTCTTGTGGTTGGATTGAATCATTGCCTATAGGGGTGACATTATCTCCATGTTTTTTGTTGCTGGCTTTAGAAAGCTGGAGAGTCGGGATGTCACTGTGTTACCAGTTCATCCCATGAACACATGATGCACTAGATATTTAACCTTTTATTTGGTTTAACTTAATATCCTTCTCACCTGCTGCCAACACTATAATCAATGCTTTTCCCACCTTTTTAACCTTGGGAGGAGAAGAAGAAAATAAAAGACAGAAGGGCTGTGCTCTCCATTCAGGCTGAACCATAGGGGTAGTTATTTTACAGTTCAAGAAATACCACAATTATTCCTTTCAAGGAAAGTTCCTTTCAGTGCAGAATTTCTAAACTCATTCTAATCTCACTCCAGCCACCAGAAAATCTCACTCCGGTCACTTCAACAGCTGTCATTTTTATATGTAAAATCTTCATCCAATAAATAGCTTAATCTGGTCCTGGACCTGTTTAGTTGCGGGGAAAAATTCGCTAACCATTTGCACGGACATGTACACATAGTGTTGTAAAAGGTAGGCCTCTGGTTATATATTTAATGATTTAGCTGCACTGATCTCCCCCTCAAAAAAAACCTCCAAATAGAACTGTTCTGTACCCAGAACACAACACCCCCAAATAGAACTGTTGCTACGACCTTGTTTTATATCAAACAGCTGCACGTTTTGAATTGCTTTATAGGCTTATTAAGAATCACTATAAGCAGATAATCTCATTTTAGTTTCAATAGCTATATACAAATAAAATGACCCATATCAAGCATACTGTTCATTGGTCTTCTTTACTCTCAGTTAGCAAACTCAGCCATGGGTATGTTCTCGTGTCTAACATCTTTTTTTTTAAAAAGCCAGCAATTTTTTTAAATGATACTAGTGAACAGAAGGAAGTGTTTGGTGGGGTATGTGGTTGCGGACTATTGCTCGTGTAAGGACACCTGTCTGGTCCAGATTCTTTCTGGCCATTTAGCTTGGCTAATGGTCTCTCTGTGGCATCAAATGGCCAATCTCTCCGCTCCATCGACCAACCGTCAAGCTGATGTGGCCTAATGTAAATATTTGGACCTGTACTCCCGCCTCGCTCTGAAAGGGGACACAACAAGCGCTTTAATTGATATACTGTGCCCCCTAACCTCCCCCTCTTCCTAGTTTTAGGGCTTAGGGCAAGAGTTATGGTGGGTGAGACAAAAGATCACACCAGAGGGCCTTAGTTTCCAGTATCTCCTCTTGTCTCACTACACATCACCCCAAAGCTGGAAGGGATACAAGCAAGAGTTGGGTTAAAAGAGGACTTCCATCTGTAGAAAGACGCATAAATGGTCACTTCAGACAGGATGCCAGACTTTTTTTCTGAAATCTCAGTAAAAGTCATGGAGAGCTAATGTACCATTAGAAGGAAAACAAAACGCATGAGACGTGGCTGATCACCAGCTAGAGTTCATTTGGTGCATCCTCTGATACAATGGCACTTCGGATGATCGGAGTGACTGAGGGAATCCAGCAGGGCTTGTTACTGTGAGGAACCCAAGCATGGGACATTAATCTGCCTAATAAGCTCTGAGCCATACAAAACAGGCTATGTCAGAAGCAGCGTGCGGCTGAGGCATTTCCAGCCGCCCTCGCGGCGGGTTGCTTTATCCAGTTTGGTGAAAAACTTAATCAAGTGTGTGCAGATCAGCCTCCATATTCTTCCCTTTTCAATTATCTTGGTCTGCTTTCGCAAGGAGTGGGAGTTCTGTGCAGTTTTTGTGACCACGATCACCACAAGCAGGGTTGAAATCATCTCCTAGACCGAGCCTCCTATGCTAAGAAGGAATCCCAGGAGAAAAATGAGTCGTGGAGGACATTAACATAGCCTGAGGTGCAGGGCCCCTTCCTCTAAACGTTCAAAGCCTCTCCTCAGGGTAATCTAGGTCAAAGCATCATTAGGCTCATTTAAGGCGTGTGGCTTGGGAGTATCTTCACACCTCCCCACACTCTGGCTAATTAACTGCAATTGCCAAATTTGCTGGTCAGTAATTTAATTTTGGGTGTTTGTTCCCACCCACCCTGCCCCCTCATCAAATATACAAGGACCAGCCCCACCCAAAATGTCATATCTAATCAACCTGGTTTGGGAGAAGTCCCAATTAACATGGTGACTTGATGTAAAAAAAAGGAACCTAAAGGGGACGTATGGGGACATAATTGAATGTGACAATGGCTTTCAAAAATCTAACAGACAGGAAGGATTCCGGTCCCTGTTTAATTTGTACAAGAAGAAGAACCCGATAAAGCAATCTTTAATTAAGACATGACTGACTCGATCGAACTCAATCGAACCCAATCACTCTCTTTTACACAAACTGAGGCATACAAGTGCTCTAACAGAACTTAGTAGTTAATTTTGTATTAGGTTGAGGGTGCATCCTGAGAATGAGTTTTGTCATTTGCATCAAACAAACAAAGCAAGTGCACTAACCTGGCTCACGTCATTAATAGTCAAATTGCAATAGAAATCCTCCAAAACAAAAAGAATATATTAGTCTAGAGTTGTAATTTTATAATATAAATAGCATACGTACACCAGACTACTGCTACTATACATAAGTATGCATGTGCATGTTAAATTGCCAGCTGTATCTTACTGTGTTGTACTTTATTTCACTTCATTTAAAGGCAGTTCATGAAAAAAGCATTTTTGAATGCTACCCTATATCATTAAAAAGCATTGGTACAAAGTTTACTGGTGTGTTTCATGTGTTCACGTAGCCTATGCCGTGAGCCTAAAGGATTTAGTCAAAAATAAAGAAATGGCCAACAAAAAATCAGCTAAACAATGGTCAAGAGCCAGAATGGATGACAATAGAAAGAAATTGGGCATAAAAAACATAAAAAGATTCTATGAAACTGCAATAGCAGTGAATGAAAATTGCATAGTGCAAAGCAAAGGCATTGGTGCGACATCAAAAGAATGTGAGAACAGGTGGAAGACCGGAGCTTTCACATTGGGTGACATGCCTGCGATGAGTACAACCACAGAAAGACAGGTACAAAAGTGTATTTTCTGGCAAGGTTTTAGATCAAAAGGCCTTGGAGGAGGGCGATTTACCCTTGATCACAGGCAGCTCGGAATCTCTCATAACCTGCTTTGAGCGTAGTGCTCCAGGCACCAAGATAACCACCTACTTCCATCACTCTCTCAATTTCTCTCCATTACTCTAATAGTCTTCATTCAGTGGATAGTGACTTCAGCACCGACCTTCAGATCGCATTACCCCGAGCAAGTCCAGACCCTGGCATCTGAACTTGTAACCTTATGATCCTCCCGGCCATTCTTAATGGGACACCAGAGTTCCAACCCGCATCAACCAGCCCAGTATATTAGTGACACTCTATCCCAATAATGTCTCCTCCGGGTACCAGACCCGTCACAAGGACTTTGAGCAAATCCGAAAAGGCACCGCTGGGCCAGAGACCTGCTTTAGTGTACCATGGCCCATGGTCATGTGTCCTGGACATCACCAGCCAGGCCCCTTGCCCGCGGACATCGGCTGGACGACCCAGAAACCAGCAGCCTGATCACATGACCCCCTCTGGAACAGCTGCCAGGCATCGCCAAGGGCAGCAGGAAAGAAGCTTTAGCCGAGGGATGGTCCAGTCTAGTCCAGTAACCAGCAGAGGGAGGTCTTTACAAAAACTGGATGAAACTATGTTGGAAATACCTCCAATCAATGATTATTTCTGAACACATAAATCATTGTTCCTTGGCAAACCATTATTCATCATGTGATTTATTCTTGTTTTTGGCAGCTATAAGCTGTAATAATTCAAACTTGTCTAGACAACAAACAATTTCATCTTATGGTTGAGAACTACTGGCATAGTAGCTATATTGCCCCCATAGTTGTCATTTTTGCAGTCTGTCAGAATTACCACTTTGTAGCATATCGTTTTGTCGAACCAGTTTTCAACCAACTTCAGCTGGAAGAAAATTCAGGATTATTATAAGAAACATAATATCCCCCTTATTGTAATTGGAAAATCAGGAATAATATATAGAATACTATTTATGCACATTAAATGGCCTAGGAACACCATATCGAGTGCCAAATGGAATTATGATCTGAGTCATGGCAAGAGTCATATTCCATCAAATACAGCACATCATAGGCTTGGTAGTTTGTGTACTGAAGAGTGTATCATTTATGCATCACCTACTACAATGCAATGTAAGATTGTACGAGCAGATCGAACATTTTTAGTCCACACCACTGCTTTTAGACACCATTATGAGATATTATACTCCGAAATAAGTGCACAACATTCTGAGTAGTGCATAGTCTCAGACATAGCCTACATTCTCAACAAAGTAAAACTCTGTTCTGGTTCTATATACACCAAAAGGATTCCCCCAATATCAGTTTTTGAATGTCGGATGATGCCAAAACAACTACATATTCTGTGAAATAAACATTTTTAAATAGAGAAACACTGAGACAGAACTGTATTAACTTGTAGATTACAGCTTTTTTTTTTTCAAAAGTCCTTTGATCAAACACAGGGAAAGTGCAAGGATTTTTTGGACCAGCAGGTCACATAACCAGATTTCTTGAATTCATGAAGCAGGGATTTGAACCAGTGACACAGAGGCACTTCACCATTACCACCTCATATCAAAGCCATTCTTTGCATATTATTGTGCTAATGACTATGTGTTCATGGTTCTTAAGACAACAAAGCACACTGGTTGAATCTTAAGGAGGCAAAGCCCCTCTATGATGTTTAACTGGTTTTATCCACCACCCGACAACCCCACCAAGAACCCTTTAAGAGCGTGTGGTATCTTGACAAGAAACACCTGCTGTTTGTACTGGCTGTGTGTTTGGCTGACATGCTGCCTGAAAAAAAAAACAGTTGCACAAAGGAATGGCACCACACAGGAACTTGGCAGGCTGGCATACTCTAAGAAGGAAAGACAAAGACAAAGTGTCAAGGATTTTGCAAAATCAATTTCAAGGGAACATGAATAGAGGGGAGCCAGCGCAGGGTGAGTTTAATTCCCATCATGCACCAGGACTGGAATGGAGATGTATTTGTCAACCAAAACCGCTTCACCTTGCAGTTAGCAAACAGTCAAACAGAGGAAAACGGTCTATGACATTAGAGTAGGGAGGAATCTTAATATATATCTTATCATATTCTTAATCTTAATGTTAATTTTATTCTCTATCTCAGTCTCAGTCTCAATGTTAAGAAATGGTCCATTCCAATACATACTGTGATACATACTGCGTGGAGGACAAAAATAAAAGCAATCTGGTGATTTTTGGATGCACCACTATGGTTCTTTTAAAAAGCATATTCAATCTTTTCAGTCTAGGAATAGTCTAGGATCTACAGTTTGCTTCTTCCTCATTCACTTGAGATTTTTATTTTGAGGAAAGGGTTTCTCTGGGATTATTTTCAGAGCTCTTTGTGGTTCTTCTTCATGTCCTTAAAGAGATTTCTTTTAGAGGCTTGGTTCTTCTTTGTGTTTCTTCCTCATTCTCTTGAAGAGATTTTCTATTTGGGGCTTGGTTCTTCTCACTGGTTCTTCATCTTTGCTCTTTGGCATTTTCCTGAGTCTTGGCTTCTCTCAGTGACTCTTTCTCATGTTCTTAGAGACATTTTTCTCATCAGGCTTGGTTCTCCTCACTGGTTCTTCCTCAGGGATTTGCCAGAGACTTGGGTCTTTTCAATGACTCTTCCTCTTGCTCTTATGGAGTTTTTCTTCTCTTTGTCTGTGTCTGCGTCACTCTTGCTCTTGAAAAACTGACAAGGGCTGTAGAAAGTGCCACGCAAATAAAACCAAATAGAGCTTTAGTGTTTGCTACGTTTTCTCTGCCTATAACAGAATAATGTATATAAAACTCATTTAAATGTCCCGGAACATCAAAAACAATTGTCGTGGCCTTGTTTTCCTACATGAACCATACAGACCCTTTAAAGCAAACAGTCTGTAATGATTGGGTTATTGTAGTTGTTGGTGTTGAAGCTTCAACAAGCAGCCATCCTAGTCTATCATAAAATATCCCAAAAGCTAGCATTGTGTCTAACCTGATCCACATGCACTAGAAACCTCTCATGTCGAGACAGAAGCTGAATGACTTGGCAGCAACTGGCAACATCATGTAGTAGTTAAATAAGCCCAGGAACAGCACCCACGCTCTTAGCACCATTCATCAGTAGGCCTCTCTAATTCTGGAATTGCACACCTATTCATACCCATTATTTACCAGCGTTATTACAATGACGACCTGGTGATCTCTGGTCCATTTCAAATTAAGCCTGTGGCTGTTTACACATATTGTCCTGTACTCGGCCCTCGCCGCTATTGTGCCTGACCACAATGGATAATGAGCTGTCTTCCTGTAAGCGGCCGGCAGACCAGGCAGACAATGTGCACTTCTCTTCTCTTGCCCAAACCTCTCTGTCTCTGCATCTCCCTCACACACACACACACACACACACACACACAAACACAAAGAATATGAAATAGTCTCCAGTGATTCAGTGCTATCCTGAAATCACCCACTGAAGAACAGCTACTGTAAATTTAGCTAGCACCGGCCACGCTGCTTTGATCTGTGTTTGCATTTAAACATCAAATAATCCACCGTAACCTTCTCCCAGGCCCATTTAGATGGTAATATGGAGCAGGAACTGGTTTGGGAGGCCATTCATCTCAAGGTCAAGAGGGCGATTGCGTGTGTTGTACCTGGACTGGATCAGCAGCTGTTTAGAGCACAGCGTATACATACATGCTAAAACGAGCTTTCATGGACATGTTTCTGTTTTTCCAATCAAAAATGGTCTGTTAATGACAATCGCATATGGAAGGTGGTCTACATGTTCGCTTTTCTATATTTAAATAGAGGAAAAATATATTAAAAGTGTGCTGTCGATTCTGCACATTTAAATAGAAGGAATATGTGCAGTATTACTAGTGAAAGTGTCCTTTCTATCTATCAGTCTATCTGTTGACAGTCAACCTCTCTGTCTGTCTTTAGGAAAGAGAGATGGGCAAAACTACAGGAAGATACTGCTAGAAAACCTGCTTCATTCTGCAAAAGAAATACAAAAATAAATAACACTTAAGAGAAACACGACTTTTCAGCCGGATAATGATCCCAGGCACAAGGCCAAAGTGACAAAGGACTGGTTGAGAAAAGGTGAAATGTTCTACAATGGCCAAGTCAAGGTCCAGAACCCAATCCAGAGAATCAGGAATCGGTGGCACTATTTGCAGTCAGTCAAAAAGGACATCCTGGAGCAAATCATGCAAGTGAGAATCACTATCAAACAGCCTTTAAAGCTGGTAAATAAAGCATATTTTTAAAATCTACTGACAAAAAAATCATGCTTCACTTTGAACATTTATTCTAAGAGTATATTGGTTTGCAATAAACTTCTGTGGCTGAAACTATGTGTGTACACGTCATTTGTAATCCAGACAAATCTGCATCACTAATTTTGCAAGGTGCTGCCGTTTCTTTGTTCATTTGTGCCTTGTTTTACCAAACCAGGCCATTTTGTCCTGAAAATGCAAAACGAACAAATAAATAAACACACTTAGGGCTTTGTGTGTAAAGATATAGACTGAACATCTGCTGCTAAACTGCCTGATAGGGCAATTCCACGGTGTGGGATCATTTGGACTTCAGGCTCAGGTTTGTTTTTTGGGGTGAAGATTAGTATTTCAGAAGCACTTGGAGGTGAATGCTAACTGCCAATTCTGTTAAGTTAAATGCCTGCATTGGTTAAAATCATGCCAATTGATGGGAGAAAGCCATTTTGGACCCCTGTCCATTGGATGGCTGTGACATCACTGGGGATTGAACATGATCACTTAGTAGATCGTTGATCGCTCTGTCTAAATTTTGGAGTCGTCTTTGTAAAAGTATTGGTTTGTTAGACCACATAAAACACAGCAGTCATGCACAGTGTAGAGCCTGTGAGAGTATTTGATGGCAAAAGGACCAGCACATCGCAAACACTCACAGTGCTGGTTGAGTTTGGGTTTCTACCCTAGAGGTGTCAGTCAGGTTATGTCAGGTTGGCAGGGGGCCGGACTTTGTAGTTAAGGCAGAGAGAGAGAGAGAGAAGAGAGAGAACAGAGAGAGAGCAAAAGGCCATGTATTCAGCAGGTAAAAGGACGAAAATGCCAGACAGATTTTCATGCCACAAGTGAAGCACAAAAAAGGCCACCTCTCACCACCAACACATGAAAGAAGACAAGGTTATTAAGCAGTGTTACCAGCACACACACACACACACACACACACACACACACACATACACACACACACACACACACACACACACACACACAGGAACTACACTACACCATGAGTTTCACCCTCCAGCCCCTGCATTAGTGCATGGCCTCCATCAGTGCCGTTCACAATTCATTAAGCAACTTATTGGGCACAATATTCAATATGCATGTTAATTTAATGGACTAGGTTTTTGGCTAGGTGGAGGTGGGGGGTGGAAAATAAGAGCTTTGATGTTCACAAAACTTGGCAGTCAGTCATGAGAGGCAGTGAATTACAGCATTAATGAAGAATAGAGAAACAATGATGAAGGTTTATTGTTTCAAACACATGCATTTTAATGTGACCCCATCTGTATGCGTGTAAATACTCTAAAAACATTCAATCCTTTTCAGGGGCAACACAAGTGGCCCTGTCCATGTGTTTCCCCCTCCGCAAAGATGAAGCTGGGATTCAATTAGCAACTGCACTGCAATGATTAATCGACAAAGTCGTTTCAGCGTCAACAAGGTTATAACAGTTTCAATGCTGTATCAGAAAATAGATACAGTGTATGGAAATTTAAAGCTGTATCCTTCTGTGTCAATTAAGTGTTTCTTATTTGCAGTCTAATACTGCCACTTGCTGCATCCTATCAAAGGAAAGTAGAAGAGTGTGTAAAAATTTTAATAAAGCATTAAATATACTAAATCATTAATCTAAAATGTATCAAGTTATATTGGTAACACTTTGGGAGCTTTTGTTATTATATTACAGTACTATAATGTTACAATATATTACATTACATATTACAATTGTATTACATATGTGACCATATATAAATAACTTAAGCAATTTCTTAATTACTAAACTATTCTAGCTATCAGTAGGTGTTTGTTAAAGTGTCCTAGGTCATTGCTAGGACATCTCTTGGCTGTTGTCATAGTAGAAAATCAGGATGGTAATATGTTGCTAGTGTACTTGCATCATGCTGACATAAAAGAGCATGAAATAATAGCAATTATTTTCTATAGGAAAATTATCATTAAACAATAATTTTATGAAACGGAATGTCCGAATGTTAAAAAGAAATATGTACATGCACATCATTCCTGATTGAAAATGTACTTGTTTCTGTGTCGGTATTTCAAAAACTGTGGAACAGCAAGCGAAATTCTGGCAAAAAAATAATAATAATGAGAAGAAGTATATTGTGTTGGAAAATAATTGTATTGCCTGTTGCTTTGTACATGGAGGACTATGCCAGTCTCGTGCGAATATTCCTGTCCATTTTCACCCAATACAAGCAGAACACAATACTGATCCTTCTGAACAGTGTCTATGTGGGACTGGTTCAACAGAGATGATGAAACATTGGGTCAGTTGAACAGAACTGCACCACAAAAATGCTGAAATAGCCCCTGTTCACTGAAGACTGGGCTGACATTAACAGAAACTCTTTCATGAAACTGGTATTAATTCATTCTCACAGGATTGGAGCTTGGAGCTATCAAGGCAAAAAATAATACATTACCAAGCTTATGTCCGAAAGAGATTTTCTCTATCCTGTAAAACCCTTTTTCTTTTCAGTGGATTTTGCAATTGTGTTTGCCCATTCATTCCACCTCAGACATTCACATTTGTACTTGATGCTTTTCAAAATCACTGGCAGGCTGTATCTCTGATTTTCTCATGGATGGATGACTTCTGTCACACTGGTTAAACAGGAGTGTAGTTATATGGTTATAAATGTTGATTACCGTCTCAAGGCAAAATAACAATACATGTAGTGATGGTTTTGCAATGATAAAACCATCAGAATGCAAAGAAGAGCCTACTTATCATTTACATTTACATTTACGGCATTTAGCTGACGCTCTTATCCAGAGCGACGTACATCAGTGCTTAAGAAGTCC
>JBBPDB010000040.1:21882961-21897311 GCA_037974465.1 Brachypetersius altus
GAATAAATGGGGAGTTAAATTTGTTGTCTTTTTTATTTTTTTGCTGATCCGAAAATTGATCCGATCCGTGACTTAAACCGTGATCCGATCCGAACCGTGAGTTTTTTGATCCGTTGCACCACTACATGGGACTATAAAGACAACTTAATTAGCTTCTTTAAGTAGTTAGGTGACGATCAGTTATATAGCTATAATTAATAGAGATTGCTTCTGGAAGTCAAAAGCAAATAATTGAATGCTATTTAATGCAGCAGCTGAAAACAATACAATAATATAAGCAAATCATTTTAAATTCATTAATACCCAATAGTACGACACTACACTGAGTGAGCCAGTGTACTTACATATAATGTCTGCTGATCTATTACATCTACTACCACTACTACTGGGCCTTTACCTGAATACTCAACAGCAGTGCGACCAAATCCTGTAAACATCCATGTGGAAAAGTTCACAACTTGAACCAAAGTTGCTCCAAAGGTAAAATCAATTTACACAACAGCATGATCCACACAGAACCATGGCAACACATACACAGAAACTCTGTGTGGCCGGCAGCAAACCTTAACCTTTACCCTGACCCTGACCTTTTCAAAATGGCCCCGAGCTAACACTCCATTAGGGAGCGTCACTCTATAAGAAGTTACACTCACAGCTGTGGAGGGCACTCCTAATGAATGGAGAGAGTATAAACACAGGGCTAAACCTTAGCCCTTGTCAGTCTCCTGGAGAAGGATAAAGCTGTCATCACCAATGGCGACAGACTAACCATTGCAAATTTTGCTATGCTGTCATAGCTTTCAAGTGGATTCCTTAACCAATCACAAGACTGGTGTGGCTTGTCCCACCCACAATGTCCTCCTGTGGCATCACTCAGTTGGAGCTAACCTTGCAAAACCTAGCTAGCAAGCTAACACATCTGTTGTCCGTATGTTTGTCCATGCATCGGTGCATCCATGCGTTCATTCAACTTGCCGTGCCAGCAATCCCTGTTTGCACATAAAGCAGTAAAGCAAATAAGAACTTTAGTAAAGTGGTTTGGTGTGGTGGCGCAAAAGCACTTTCATTTTGTCAACAGGGAGTATTTCATTTTTGGTTTGTTCAATTTGTGTTATGGTGGTAAAGATTTAGACAAGGCAGGGTGACAGAAATGTTACCAGAGGAAATACTGTAATAATAATAATAATAATAATAATAGTCAAGGATAGACAAGGTCAAGGGAAAAACAGCAGCAAATTCAAAACTAAAATCATCTTCATGGACATTACTTTGATATTTTAAATGGGAATTACACTGAATATCACATTTTTGTGATGTGAAATGGTGCACTGTAGATGATCTTACTCTGATTTCTGATCAGTAACAGTGATACAAAACATGTGTTGCAATGTCTACAACCCAAACATAGTTATTTGCTTTAAAATTTACTTAATATGTGTGAACTGTCCTGTGGTGTGTTCACTTGTGACTATAAGGGGCCACTTTAGCTTATATGTAAAATTGTGACTATACTTTTGCACAGAAGAACAAGACTATTAAATGGTTTGAGATATTTCTGATACATTTCTGTTCTGTAGCAGATCAGGATAATAACATTTTGAGTGGTCTGAATGGCAAAAAGCCACATGAAATCCAACTTTTGAGAAATTCAAGTTACATTTGCATGTGGTCTAAAACAGGGTCATGAGTTCCACCAAGAGCAGTGATAACGAAGCCGGAGTCACTTTAGAAATGTCAAGAGTCAAGAGACTCCTCGGCCTGAAAACCTTCTGTAACTGGATCTTGGACTGACTGGGAAACCATGGCTAGCCAAGATTGGGAGCAACTTCTCCCACACCCCCACCGTGAACACAGGGGGCCCCCCATGGCTGTGTGCTTAGCCCTCTACTGTTTACACTGCTGACCTACAAATGTGCTGCAACGCACAGTTCAAACCATCATCAAGTTCACTTATGACACAACCGTGGTGGGCTTGAACACGAAAAACAACAAGGTAGCGCGAAGGGAGGCGATGCAACAGCTAATGGATTGGTACAGAGCCAACAACCTCTGAATCTCTGAATGTGAACAAAAAAAGAGATAATATTTAACTTCAGGAGAGTATGCTGTGAATTCTCCACTGAACATCAATAGCTCCTCAAAGGCAATCGTTCCTTGAACCTTGGGCTGATTCTCAGCACCATCTCCATCACCACAAAGGCGCAGCATCTCTACTACCTGCAGACACCAAAGAACAGCACACCCCCAAATCCTCACTACGTTCTACAGAGGGTTTATATTGAGCATTCTCTATAGCTGCATCCTGCCTTTGTACAGTAATAGTGCCACATATGATTGCAAGACCCACCAAAGATTGGTAAATACGGGTGAAAAGATCTTCGGGGGCCCCCTCCCTTCTATTACAGACATTTACATCACATGCTGCATCTATAAGACCACCAGCATTGTGGATAACCAATCCCACACCCCTCCCACACCTTCTTCTCCCTCCTTCCATCTACCAGAAAGTTTTGCATCGTCAAGGCCTTCACTGCCAAGATGGGGAGCAATTCCCATCCACACCCCCTCAAGGCCATCAGACTCCTAAATCAGAACAGAATAAAAACTGAACATCAGCTTGTGAACTGCATTCTTTTCCCCCAATCACATGCCACAGGCATACACACACAAAACTGTTTCACATACAAAATCCTCCCCTCTGTAAATGCCTATCCTTTATTACATACTATACATTTACTCTAAATACTGTTGCTGTTATTTGAACATTATTTATTGTTGTCCATCACAAACTTTGCTTCTTTATACACTTTAAATCCTCTGCTGCTCAAAAACTACATAATATTTACTCTGTTGACTGCACTGCGTGTTGTTTTGTCCTGTATTGTACTGCTGCTCTTGTGGTTTTACACTCTCTCGAACAGTCCTATGGGTGACACTCGTATAATCTCGCAGTGTTCGGTTTTTGTTCTTTGTGTTGCACCCTGGTCCTGGAGGAATGTAATTCCATTTCACTGTGTACTGCGTATATGGCTGAAATGACACTAAACACCTATTTGACTTTACTTGGCTCTATAGAAACATATACAAAATAATAATCAAACCATTTCCATGAATCTGAGATTTAACAACTTATAAAAGCCATACAAACAGATCGTCTTTTTGTGTGGATCTGTGATTTTCCTCAGCGCTCTCAGCCTGTTTTTGTTTGAGCTCCAGCTAGTTGGGTGTTAAACACTAAGTCATAATTTTTAATAATTGTTAATAATAGTTAATAATTGGTTTTCCTGAAAAGTAAGGTTTGTGTTGATTTAAAGCTTATAAAGATGATACTGATATTCATCTATTTACAGTCCAAACGATGCAACTACTCCACCCTAGTTCATGTGATGTGAGGTGTTGCGGGGGCTGAACACTAAAAAGTGTTTTATTTATTATTTATAGTGCCACTATAAATAATAAATACTAATTTCAGTTATAGCAAAACTGCACCCAGTGTCAGTAAAGTAGAATCTATCAGTTTCAGCGTTCAGGCTCTTAAAGGACAGCACTAACTAAAACGACTAAGCATGCAGCAGCAGAGGGTCCAGCTTTGGTGCTTAAAGCACATGGGAGTCATTGTGAGAGTGAAATTCAAGAGCAGGGCAGAAGGAGCTGATTATACAGATGTGGAAATTTAACTGATAAGCTTTATGTGGGCTGCCAAACTGCTTCACATTGAGAAAATGAAGATATGAGTGAACCTGAAGCACAGATCCTTTATCTCCTTCATCCTCCCTCCAGCTGCATGACGGCCTCACTTTCTTCTCTCCCAGCTGCTCAGTCCTTTAATGACTGTTGGGAATTAAAGAATTTCAGTCTTGGGCCTCTAGAATGCTTCCCACTGAGAACCTTGCTTGAAAGCCGTTCTTTATTTATATATTTATGTATATATTTATTTCTTGCTAGTTTTCTTTTGAACTTAGAAACATTTGGCTTTGACGGCCATGTATGGTCTTTTATCAGCAAGGAAAATCAAGGCTTTCATGTTTGACCGTAATGGTCGGCTAATGGCTCGGTTTCCGCTGAGTTGTACGTTCAGAGAGGTGGAGGCATTGGCTGGAGCACAGTGGCCGTACCCTCGAAGGCCAGATTACACGTTAGCATGTATCGTAGAGCCCCCGCTGCTTAAAACCTGCAGGCCGCAGCACATGTTGGCACAGGACGGGCAGCTTTAGATGTGGTCAGTGGCGCATGTGGAAGCGTTCACGCATTCCTGCCCTGCCCTGCCCCTCAATGCGCTGTCGGCAAGTGCATGTGGCATGGCTCTAGTAGCACAAACTATCAAAAGCTCAGAACATCCTGACCTACCATTTCCCAACAGCACTCTACGATGAACTCCAATATTCGTATGTCCCACATTGACACAAAATTTATTAAAAATAAATATACTTCGATTTATTTACATTTTTTACAGTGTACTTTTTATATTACTTGCTTCTTTTGTTCTGTCCACTTTCCTGCTGTAACAATGCATATTACCCACCTTTGGGACTAATAAAAAAGGGTTACCTTGTTTTTTCAGTTGACATCATACAGTTAACCTAATCTATCTAAGAATCAGCTCATCCAAGTTGCATCTAAAGTGTATTATTGTGATACCATTCATACATCCATGCCCTTAGCAAAAATTAGTTTACTTATTTTACACTAAAACTGAGACCGTATACTTGAAGTTTACTTTTTATATACTATATTTTATATACTTAAGAATGGAATAGTGCCACCATGCTGCCCTCTGATAAGACATTTGTTATCAATATTTATTTTTAGCTTTTAATACAATAACAAAACCAAGCACCCTATATTCTACTTCTCAGTAACAGGATTATGGTGATACTACGACAATCACATTGAACTAATTGTGATATAAATATCCACGGTATGGGATCATTTACTTCTGGAATTGGTATCTCTCAATGTAGATTATGTGTTTTCCCTACTCTACACCTGACCCAGCCTAAGAGGACCTTGTTTTCGAGGTAACTATGATGGGCTAGAAGATACAAAGCACAAAAACGTCACCAGGACTGAGACTGAAAAGCCTTGATCTAGAGTCTAGAGACAATTGCACACCCATACATCACACTAACCCAACATTTGGGTTTGTTTGTCGATGTGTGTTGGAGAAAGTGTTGGCGTGATCTTATGCATTATTGTTTTGTATGATCGTCACTAGATTGCTAGCTAGCCATGGCCAAGAGTCTAATACAGTGTCTAAAAGTCTAAAACTGGCCTGGCTGGATCCTACTCTTCTAGTGTATTTCTTCTCTCCTTTGTCGTTCAGGGTGCTGTTCTTGCTTTTTTTCCTCCCATTATAATTTTCAGTATGCTGTTCTTTTCTTCTACTGTCATACTTCATACTGTTTACGATCTGTGGGTGTTTTTACTCCTTCTATCATTCAGGGTGCTGATCTCTGTGTTTCTTCCCTTTCTGTTGCTCAGTGTACCACTCTTGTGGCATTTACTCTCTTTCTATCCTGTTGTGTGCTGCTCAGTGGTCAATAACTCTCCTTCTTTAAGTGTAGTTCTCTGTGTCTTTTCTCCATCCCTTCAATATACACTTCTGCTACTTTGTTCTCTTGCAGAAACTGTAAAACCCAAATATTCTGCTTAGCTGGCCTTGCTGTGGTGCGTACATGTGTAAGGTACATTTTTTGCTGTTTCAGTCTATAATTATGTACAAAATGTACCTCCTGTGAGTCTTTTTCACTCACGAATCTAAATTAAAACTCTCAACTGTATACAAAAAATCACAAAACCACTCTTTGACCTTCTGTAATCTAGATGTTTTTCCCAGGAGTGTATCCTGGCAATTACCAGAGAATTGTACTTGGCCTGGAAAATTACATTTCCAGGTATAAAGTGTACATGTGAAAGACCTTTCTCTCTGAGAGGAAAGGGTGCTTTTGTTTCCTTCTCTCTCTCTCTCCCAGTAGTCCTGTGTGATACTAGCTTTAAGCCCCGCATGGCTCGGGAACAATTTATGAATAATGGAAACCTCATCTGTTTCCCCATTATTCCTAATTTTATGTGATACTTATGAGATCCTTTTTAAGTGCTTTTACAGGCTGGCACAAAATCCTTCCATACAGCTCAGGAAACAGAGCTTACACCCTATCCATGAACGACTGGATTGTGCACATCTTTTTTCACATCTGTCTTGGGGGGAAAAGTCAATGTCCTATGTGTTTATCCCTCAGGATCAGGATAATTAAAACAAGCAATGTTGTGGTCGGGACATTTGCCCCACCACCACCAACACCCCAATCAAAGTATAGCTCACAAGCATAAGAGTATAATCTTCTGGTTGATGAAGATACGGTTAGGTTTAGGTTAGGTGGACCATTTACCTACTATAGTTGAGAAGCATGAGGAAACACCACACACACACACACACACATTAAAAAATGCACACTAGAACAATCATCCACTTTTTGTTTACTGCTGAGTGCCTGTTGATCTGCACATCGTTAACATTCAGCTTTTCCTACTTCCACACGCTCCTCACAGCCAAAGGGAATGTGTGTGTCCTTCACAACGTTTTAATTACTGCATCTCTTTAAAAACCCTCTCCCACGCAGTCTTTCTTCACCAAGATCAGCCAAGATGGATTGTGTATCACATAGTAAATGGTAGTTAGCCTAAATGATGCCTATACTTTCGTCCATATTTATAGATAAC
Organism: Brachypetersius altus; assembly: GCA_037974465.1. Lineage (NCBI taxonomy): Eukaryota > Metazoa > Chordata > Actinopteri > Characiformes > Alestidae > Brachypetersius > Brachypetersius altus. The sequence goes on from JBBPDB010000040.1 coordinate 21,889,682, forward strand.
AACATGTCATACGATGTGAGAAACTACACCTAACCTAACCACAGCCTGAGAAAAGTGTGAAGAGGCAAGTAGTTTGCATGTTGTTATTTCGTAGAGTAAGTCTTCCACTCCTTGTAAGCAACATTAGCTACTCGTAGCTCTAGGGCATAATGAAAGAGACTAATTTCTGACTGCTGTTGGCTGATCAATGACTTTTGGGGCAAAGGGGAAACTGGGTAAATCTGATTAGTCGCCAGACCGCAGCAGCGCCCGGCTACGGTGATAGATTACTCCAAGGGTCAGTCGAGGTTATTTATAAATTTCACTCTCACATCAGACTGGCAAGTGGCATTCAAAAACAAGCACTCTCTGCCAAGAGACCCACCGGTTCCCACGCCAGGAATGCTAGGACTCATTGCTCTAACGATGCCATCCATGCATTCCATCAGCCAGAGTAGACAGAGCTAGCCACCCGTATCCTGGACCAGACGGTCTGGGACAGCCGTGTTGTTCGCTCCCCATTGTCGGGGATGTTAATTGGGTCTTTGGGCCGAGTTCCATTGATGTCTCTGTTACACGCATGATACAAGGAGCTATTCAGTGTGTAAGTAATTAGATTTGATGAGACAATGTCCCGACCCCCCAAAGGTCAAAATGCTTCAGAACATTTTCCCCTCTTTCCTATGGTCATAGTCCTATAGGATCTTTTGTTGACGTTGTTAGAAAGTTATAGAGAGAGCTAGCTAGTTAGATCAAACAGTTGATTTGAATCAGACAGACAAATTTTCACAAATTCAGAAAAAAGTCAGACAAAGACAAGACGTTCCCAAACTGCAGGTGCAGAACCCACCAGTAAATGGATGGCTAGTAGGAGTATTACAGTTCACACTTATCATGGTTCATTCTGGTCCTCACAAAAGACAGGTACACATCTAGTCAGACATCTACACATACATTATATGGACATTATATGGATATGGTATTGGGATGTCTGGTCATTACACCAACAGGAACTTTAATCCTAAAGGTGTCGGATGTGGTTAAGGTAAGGCTCGGTGCAGGCCAGTCAAGTTCTTCCTCATCAGTTTTGCTGGAATTGAAAAGAACCTTCCACCAACTGTGTCCACAAAGTTGGAAGCATAGTGTTGTCCAAAACGTCTTGGTATGCTTTAGCATTACGATAGCCCTTCACTGGAATTAAGGGGCCTAGCCCAAACCCTAGCCCCAAATCTAGTCCAAAAACAGGTGTGTCCCAATCCTTTTATCCATATTGTGTAAGGAGTTACATATACACTGTAGACATACACATGTCAGTCATTCGTGAAAGCATGCATACACACAGTGGTTCACGGTTAGGATGTGTGATTCAAAGAATAAACATTTGTAGAACCTTCACATTATGAAAATTCATTAAGCCTCAATTTCCTAAAACGAATACAGTGATGCAGAAACTAGCATTGCTGGCCGCTTCTCAGGGCAGCATCAGAAACTAATTGCTGTTGTTGGCCGAATGTTCTGATTTGCTCTGGTCTTGATGCAAATCCATGTCCTCAATTCATGAAGTTTGTTTTCATCAGCACACACTGGGCTACTTTGGTAGCCCAGGCATCTCTGATAATCACTGCTGAAGTCACAAATCTGAATGTAAACACAATGCCAGCATCCACTGGCTCTCTCACAAAACAGAATGTCCACTTTTAATCATCAGGAAGCTTGTAATTCCAGCCTGGCAAGTTGTTGGTGACTTTTAGAGCTTCTTAAATACAGGCCTTGGGCAGCAGAGTGCACAGTCTACTACACCAGATGACAGAGGAGGGAGACAGAAAGGGACAGCTCTACAAATAGCAGCTTTGCCTTTAGCTTCACTTAAAAGTTTAAAAACGCCATTTTTGAGCAGGGCGACATGGTTTTGATGTTACATGTAGCAGGGCCGTAGGCAGTCCAGGGTGGGTGTGGTACATGATCCGAGCCCGGGCCCAACTCATTCTCGGTCCGGGGAGCCACTGGGGTTTGCTGAGGGGATTCCGCACCGGTGGCCCCCCTCGCAGTCTGTCTGGGGGTCTGAGGGGGATTGGGGAGGTGAGGATTGTTGACGGGATTCTGCGCTGGGGCCCCCTCATGGTCGGGGTCTCCTCACAGTCGGGGCCTTACGTGAACGTGTATTTGCCGTATGCCTAAGGGCAGCCCTGTACGTAATGATATATTACATTGCCTCAAAGGCTTTTTTAAGTAATCTCTGAATTGCTTATGTGGTTTCTGACATTGTATGGCGTTCTGTTATTTACAACAAAAGATCACAGGACCCATCAAGTTCCCATGAGAAGATTGCGAGCTTGAACCCTGCCATCAATGGCCATAATTGCTCTCCATGTCTCTGGGTGGATGACCTTAATTCTGCCTCATCATTCAAAATGGTGCTAGCCAATTCTAGGGTAAGTTAATGCAACTAAATTGTCAGTTAGAGTTCTCCTCTTAGCGTGTTGAACTACTTAGTGATGTTGCTTCTTATGACTTGGAGGTTTCTGCTAGCCTTCAGATCAAGGCAGTATAATGTAAAAGAGGGAGACCTGGATAAAGATTTGAAATTGGCCACTACCACTGAGGGTGGGGAAGACTGGGTAAAAATGAATCCATAAATTAAAAAATGACATGTAGTGTGCACTAAGTGGTGCTAATTGGTGAGGTATATGCTAATAAGTTTAATAAGTAACTATGTAAGCTTTGGCCCAAGCTTATGAGGAGTCCAAGATATTTAGTCAGTTTTTCAACCATGTAGATACGTCTAGTAACGTCGCTTTGGTGGCAAATCAGAAAAATTTTCTGACATTCTTCAGGTGACACAATCTAAATCACCCTCCTAATGTTGGTGGTGATTAGGGGAGTTCTAGATAGTAGGTAGAACAGAAGACAATTAAATTGGGTAATAAATCAGAAATTATAACTGGTTAGCAAGATAGTTTTGGTGTAGAAAAATAGAGAGCATCTCTCAGCAAACGCATCTTGGCTGACTGACCTTTCACTCTTTAAAAAGCTCTTTACTAAGAACCCATATTTACATTTAAATGTAATTGAAAAAAAACAGAATGTGGCTGGTTTCGTAATAATATTTGCATATTTTAGGCTGATATTTAGGCTGAAACCTTCAGTTATAACCATATGCTTGCTTTTAGACCCTCTGCACCATTAGGGCATAGTTTACAACCCACTTGAGGTGAAGGGAAGTGCAAATACATCTTAAATTTTGCTAATGGAATGTAAGAATTCCATTTGAGGCAATATATGTATTTTTAGTTTTTTTTCCTGCCCTGCATATAATACTAGCACTTTCTGAACAAAACCTGGCATCTCAATTTAGATTATTTTTTGGTGCTTAATTTCTAATTAGCTCCCATTTACACTGTGACAGATTTTCATGACAGACAAATAAAATGTGGACAGACAGCAACAATGCTATTATTGCTTAGGTTATTTAAGTTATTTAAAGGATCAAAACAAATGTTCATGTATCAAAGCAATGTAGTCAAGCTATAGTTTAAAAGCACTGTGTGAATTGTTAGCATTGGTTTGTGGTCAGCTCCTTTTTGGTCTGTGCTAAGGACTGCATTTTGTTGTTGTGTGTTCTTTAATGTTGGGCCACTTGTGGTCATGTAACCAAACATGTTTTTACAACCAAACCAGACTCTATAACTAGTTATAAAAGCTGATGGACATGACTCTGGACCAAAATAGCATTGTCCACTGCCTTGATGCACTTGTCCATCACCCAAATGAAAACTGGTCAGCAGGGATCCTGTGGTCCAAACTTGACCAGTGATGAATGGGGGTACTATGAAGCAACAGACAATGTAACTGTACACGTGTAGAGCGAACACAGGTGGAGCTGAGGGTAGAATTAGGAAGGCCCTCTAATGAAGTTAGCATAGTGTGTATATTACGAACTTGTGATGGTCATTTAAGTGTGGTTTGGTTATTTGAGTTTTAGCCAAGTTAGCTATTTTGCTGAGAATGTTCCAAACAAGAAGGCTCTATTTAGAGCTGATTGCAGTGTTTTTAATGTTTTTTTGTCTTATTAGCATATTCCCTTAACGCTTTAGTTAGATCCTTTTTCTCCATGTGAAAGCACTCCCCTGCTGAGAGGGCCCTTTGACTTGACTCTACAGGAAGGCCTTTTCTTGCCCTTTCTCAGCTGCTCTGAAACGAAGGCCCTCTGTAGAAGAGAAGAAAGCAGTTTGATCGGCTCCTAGTAGGATAAACAATAAATGTAGAAGTGTTTTGTACCCACACAAGAATAAAGAGTGATTCAGACAGTGGGAGCTGTGTGGGAGAATCACTCACTTTAGGCCTCTCTCTTGATGCCTTTCCCAGCAGTTACAGAAATATTAGCCCCCAGATGAATGGCCATCGCAGAGGACAAACTGTTACTTCACAGACAGATATGCTCGCAAGAAGGCACTGGTGGCAGTTAGCGGACAATGCAAGGCCAATTTCTAGGTTGAGGTTGAAGCGAATGCTGCTAACTAGTAAGGGAGACTTATTCCACCATAAAACTGTGATTATGCTGTACACAACACTTTATAAAACTCAGGCTTCAAAATTGCTGCTTTTACAATTTTTAGCACTTTATGGTCTCATGTCATTTATAATGACAAAAAACTGGTTGTTTTAACCTTGAAAAACCTACAGCCAACTGTTTTTCACTTCCATGAACTCACATTGAACTTTTAAGTGAAGATTCCTTGCTGCAAAAGACCTTTAGAACCATTAAGAAAAAACAGGTTTTGCTTACTAATGGCAGTTGGCCACTAACTTCCAGTAGAATATCTTAAGATTCCATCAGACAAACACTAGAAAGTGTTAAGTCATTCACATGTAACCTGTTACACCATTAGGATCCTTTATATCATCCAACCCTTTATATCACTCCACTGCTATATCAACCCATCAACACAAACTACTATTTAACATCACTGAAAACCCACCAGGCACCAATAGAAACATTTGTACCATCACTTTTCTAGGTCAAAAGTCAAAAAGCATATTATAAACAACCTTCTCGGATCGTTGTAGATCTAGTCAAACTATAAATTTAATGATCTTTGCTGAGTTTATTTCGCAATGTGGCCCATAAAGGCTAACTATGCAGCATGCTTGTCTATTTTTGGTGATAACTCGAGGACCTAAAGTGCTCAGGGCTTTACTCAGGGCTGTACAGCATGATAGTTCTGATTATACTTGCAATTAAAATATATTCTGGCTTAAAAATATCAGGTGTAAATGTTACCTTGATAACCAGCATGTTGGCAATCCAAAAGGAGAAAGGACCCCTTTATAGTTCCAGCTATGTTAGCACAGCTGACGTGAATTCACAATTATCCCAACAAATTAATCTATCAATTTAATCCACAGTGGGTAAAAATTTCATTTTTAATGACCAAGCCAACAATATGCAATACATGACCAGTTTTTAAATTGAAACATTTTGAAGTCTCTTTATAAACATTTCCCCAATAAATTTAATAGTAGCTTCAAATTTCTGACATAAGACTGTATGTTTGGACGACAAAACATTGTAAATGGACTTCTATAGGGCCTATTAACTTTCCTTTTTGTGCATTTCTTAACTACTGGAAAACTCAGGCCTGCAGCTGACTGATTACATAGGTTGCTAATGCAAGTGGCATTTCCCCAAGCCAGGCTTTCCTACAGTAGAAATTCGAGCCCAGAGCTAGAGTGGATGTCACTCCAGCTGACCAAACAGCAGACAAATGAATCAATGCTATTCTCGTAAATACCACCACTGCCTAAACCCATGTATTAATGCCACACACTTAATTCAATATGCTAGAAGACATCATTGTACGCAGAGCAGCCTGCCAGACTGACCAAGGAATGGCAGAGTCAGACGACTGCAACCCGCTCAAACAGAGAGAGAGAGAGAGAGAGAGAGAGAGAGAGAGAGAGAGAAAGAGAAAGAGAGAATATATAATCCAGAGTTCCATGTGGACTTAAACATAGTGAGGTCAGAATACATCTGCCCAGAGAAACCTTTTAATCAACAGTCAGCAAAATGTGGAGTGAAAGCATATCATCACCAAGGGCAAGCCGAAGCCTTGGGCCAGAGGGAACCAAATATAACGAACGGATCTACAGCTGATGGAGAAAATGACTTTCATACACACACACAGCCTGCATCAATCAAATAAGGCCTTTGCTTTGATGGTATTTCAGGTTGGAGAACTTTTACAAGGCTAAACAAGCAAAGTTTAAACCCTTAAAGTTAGCACTGCATAAACTGCATTCCACTTTTTCTTCATTCTTTGTTAAATTGTTTCACAAGGACCCAGTTTGGCCAAGATCTATATAAGTTCTTATAGATCTGCGAGTTATATGAACTGTTATATCAGTTCATCATGGACATGCCACCAAAGCTAACTAGTTTTACTAACAATATCCCGTTACCCATTAACTACATTAGCCTCAGTTTTAGTGATAAACCAAAAAAAAAAATTTACATACAGAATCAGAATATTATTCACTTTAAACATACACTCTGCAAGTGTAGTACTTTTTTATTTTAGCTAATTTTATTATGTAAATAACTTTATTATGTAAATAATATTCAAGTTATTTGAAAAAGCATCTGATTTTTCCATGCCCATGTGGTCCACTTAAGAGCAAATCATTTTATTTATATTGGAACTTTTTAGCACATTTTTAGTACTTTCTTTTAGCCAGTACACGGTGTTCAATGGTCATTGTCCAGTTTGCCTGTAAAGAAAGTGGACTCAGAAGCAGTCATGTTTGGATGATCAGGTATGTTTTTTTTCACAAAAAATTAACCAAAAGTGAGGGCTGCTAAATTGAAACAGCTTCTAGCTCTTCTCCTTCTAATGGACTTGCTTATAAGCTGTTTGGTCACCTGAATCCTGGTTTGTGAAACAGCCATAGATTATGTTCTTGGCAAAACAACTTACGTTAATATCATCCACCCAGACAAATCCGGTCTCCCGAACAGTCCATCTTAAGAAAGAGCAGCAAAAGGAGGAATAAACTCAGCTAAACCCTCACTGTCCAAAGTTGGCCATTATCAGATCTGCTACACACACACACACACACACACACACACACACACACACACACACACACACAAGCCTACAGAATCTGGTTGCCATAGTTGCTGAGGCTGTTTAGACATCACAATTTACATTAAATTGAATTTTCTGAAAACAAAACATTCCATTTATTTATTCTCTTTTTAACAGACTCGCATTTTCTTGTCTTGACACGTTAATTATGCACTTTTTGTGCTATGTTTTGGTCAAAAAAGTTTTGAAAAGCTCTTTTGGTTCAATGTCATTCTTTTTACTGTTTCTTCTATCATTGCTTTCATAATAAGCTAAACAAGGCATGTGTTTAGAGCATACAAGTATCTTTGTGTGAGTAAAATAAATCGTAATATATTCATGAAACACAGCAGGCGGAGCTGCATTTGTTTCTTCCTTTTCTCTGCCACGCAAGCACATCAGGCTGAGTTGTGTGTGTGTGTGTGTGTGTTTGCTCATACAATGTGGGTGGGCAAGGTGTTAATGTGATTAAACCTAGTCACTTCAACCAAACAAACTGCACACACACACACACACACACACACACA
>JBBPDB010000040.1:21904870-21918648 GCA_037974465.1 Brachypetersius altus
TGTGTAGTTCATCAAAGGAGCTGGATGTGTTTACAGAGCAAGTTTACTTGAATTTAATTACAAATTCTCTGTTCCATAAGGGTGTTAAAATACAGTTTTAAATATCTGTTTGCCCAGAGATTACTTGATTTTTAAAAGCAATATCTCAGCAATAAATAGCGTCTGAAGATCAAAACCTTTATAGAACGTGTTTGTGTGATTTATATATGCTAAAAAGGTTGTGAAATAAATTCACATAAAATAACCTTGATAATCGTGAAACTGTGATTATTTCTCAGACTATAATCTTACCACCAAAATTTCTAATCGATGCAACCCTACTGGTAGTGCAGTTAATTCAAATTGCATTTAACTAAAGGAAACATAACAAATATAAATAAAAATCAATGATCCATTTTTATTGTTATTATTAGTGGTAGACTTCAGAAGTTGGCCATTAAAAACTGTTAATGTTAAACGACCTTTCATTTTGGTTATGCTCAAGTTTACCAGCGGACCTCAGTCAACTACCCTCACTCATCCACAGTGGCAACACTGAAGCGCCCGTACCTCCGAGCAGATCTCCAGCAGCTGCTGTGCTTTGAGGTTCTGCTGCCGTCTCCCCAAAAGCGTCTGATAAACATCAGCATCCGTGGCATCCGCAGCGTGCAGCCGGAGAAAGGGGTAATTAGCATCAACACTGAATAAAGGCCAGACAAAGAGAGTGAGCCGGGAACACACACTTGTGCTTATCCACCACAACAACAACTAAAAACCTACAGAGTTGTGGTTAGTAATGAGATTTCCAGATTATTAATGTCAATCCAGTATGAATCCACAGAGTGTGTAGTTTTTACAGTATGACAGAACTGTGAGGAAATGTTAATCCAGTGTGAACCTGCAGTTTGTTTAGTTTTTACAGTATGGAGGTAAAAACTGTGTGTTGATTTGAATCTGCAGTGTGCATAATTCTTCCAGTCTGGCAGTAATAATTGTAGAGTGATTTCATTCCAGTATGTACAGTCAAGCCCGGAATGATTCCCTTTTATTCAATAAGCAATTTATTCAATAATGTAAATGTTCAAATGTAAATAAAAGCTGAGAAATATTTTTTTCCACAATGATGCCTCTTGTACATCATCTCATTATCTATTGGGAGATGCCTATGTCATTTCCAGTCAAGAAGAAACTATCTGGTTGAATAAAAGTATCATGAATAATTTAGGTGCTTGACCTTACGTACAGTGTGTGTAGTTTTAGTCTGGTAGTAATAATCATGGAGTGATTTTATTTCAGCATGAAATTGCACTGTGTGTAGTCTTTAGAATGTAACTACGAATCTGAGGTAAATATAGATTTTAGAGAGTGACAATATTAATTGTGGAGTTATTTAAATCCCAAGTGTGTGTCGTTTTTGCAGTCTGAATTTTGAACTGTACAGTGAGTGTAATCCAGAATGAATCTGCATTGTCTGTAGTTTTGTCTGACAGTAATTATTTTGCAGTGATTTTAAAACCTTTCAATCATGGGCATCCATGAGAAATTTGGGGAAATGACTTTATTCTGAAACTGACCATGCAAATTCAACACTTTTAACTACAGCCCTCCCTCAGTGAAAACCACTCCAGATCTGAATTGGTTTTGGACTGGTTTGGTAGGGCTTTGGTAGGAGATAAAACATTTGAATTACATTCAAATTATTCAAGCAATCAAACAATATATTACCATCAACAATGCACACTTTTCCAACACTCTACTTATACAACTATATTCTACCATTAGAAGAAAATGGCTTAAGTAGATACTACTCTATCACACTAGCATACTAGCACACTGCTCTGAAATGTAGTCTCAGACATACTTACACACACGCCTCAATCCTCCCAAATCTTCTGGACATAATGATAAAGCACCTCTACTATCAGATCAATATTGTGTTAAACACATCATTTAGTGTGTGTGTGTGTGTGTGTGTGTGTGTGTGTGTGTGTGTGTGTGTTAAAAGAGGCTGGGTGATTGTAAGAGAATTACACACCCAGCAGATCCAGAACAGGAGCCTCAGGTTTGGGAGGAGATGCAGGAGCCGGAGCCGGAGCCGGAGCCGGAGCCGGAGCCGGAGCCGGAGCCGGAGCAGTGGCCACAGATGGAGTCGAAGTAATGAAAGAGTCTGGGGCAGAGCGAGAGAGTGTGAGAGAGAGAGAGCATGTGTTAGAGAGAGGTGCCCTGGCTTGCACTACATAGGCGATATAGAGATATATAAAGGCTGCTGCATATTTTTACACCTAAACTGTTTGTCACACACAGCAGCAAAAGATCAGCCTGGCACAAACATGCCTTTTTCCATTTTGTTTCACTTACATCATCCTGTTGGAAACATAAGGCTAGTATAACAACTCATTAGTTTATACTCCACAATGTAAACTGCATAGCTAAATCAGCACATTCAGACCCTGCAGGACGAGTTGGTGAGAAATCTCCAATTGACTCATTTCTATGGTTCAAAACACTGCATGACTTAAAAGGACTAAAGGCATGTTGCATAGCCAAAAACAGCAACCATCTCAATTTTCTTCATAACTGAAGGATAGGCAAAAGTCCTTTTGTTTAATTTAGTCAACTCCTGCCTTTCTTCAGCAATAAAGCCAGAATAACGCTAATAGGCAAAAATATGCTCATGTGTGAGGCTGGCGACTATTTCTGAGAAGCTAGTTCTTCATATATGTAGTACATCAAGCTACTAATCATGAATACGTATAATTTATTTTGCAAAAACATGTACAAAATGTAACAGCCATGTTGATGTAGATTAGCAGATGTTTAAACACCGATGGATATTAAAGCAGCCAATACAGAGGAGACTGAATGAAACAAAATGTATAATCTGATGCCGAACAAGGCTAGAAAGAAAATAAATGAAGTGAGCCCACAGGAGGTCTGCAGTGTCAAGATAAAGGACTTTGGACACACTCACCAGATAAAAGGTCAGCAGTGGCTGTGGCCTCAGGCAAAGGCGAAGGCCCTCGAGAGACAGCAGGAAGATCTTGTCAAGGGTAATAGTTTTGGAGGAAATAAAAAAGTAGGAGGTGTCAGGAAAGCATGTATACAAAGCACAGAAAATATACAAATAGTCATGCGTCTGTGGGCGAGAACATGCACAAGTCCGAGTTTCACTATGAGGACAAACCAAGACGTGGTGGGGTAAAAAAACAGATGCTGGAGTGAGGAAGAAGACAAGGACGATAGGAGACGAGACGTTGTTGAACCGTGGTAAAGATTTAGCAATTCAGGATTCTGTCGGCTATGAAGCTCTGCTGCAGTAACTTAAATCTGCAAATAATTTTCTATTAAATATTCCAATATCGCACTTTAAGGCTAAAAGCATTAATCAAGCAAAATATCTCTATATAACCTCTCTTAATCTTTATACTAACACAGTGACCCTGAGTCAACGTTTTGCCAGGCAAAGAGATGTTAGTGTAAGTAACATAGATCACATAAGCACATACAACACTGTGCAAAAGTCTAAAGCACCTGCAAAATATGATTTAAAAATGGTCTTTGCAGAACAGTGAACAGTATTACTTGTAGTGTAGTATCAGAAACCTGTTTTGACCCAGCAAGTCCTTAAATAAATTAATCAGGAACAACCGCTGGAGGAACCGAGGAGGAATCTGGAACTGAACCTGTGTTCTACTAACCAGCTCACAAAATATTGACTTCTTTTTTTTTTTTTTTACAAACAAAAGAAAATCTTGATATTTTTTACTGTTTTTTTATTTGTTTGTCATTAGCAGAAAGACACTTTATCGTATGCTGAGAAAAATGGCTCAAAACAATTTGCATACGTGCCTACGACTTTTGCACAATACCATAAGGTACAATATAGAAGTTGGGGCCGGTGCCCAACATAAGATAAGGATTGGTATTGGTCACCTACAACACCAGGACCCCTAAACAGCTAAGATTTTTGCTCCATTCTAAATTGCACAGGAAGTCCCTAGTTATAGATCCAAGAACCTACAGTATTAAAAAGAAGATGTTTTGGGGGAGTGGTGTAGTATTTCTTCTCTGAGAAGTTGATGGTGTAGCAGATCTGACCCTTATTTTTCAGGATAAAAGCACAATGTGTTTGCCAAGAATAGACACACTGTGACTTTTTCATTTTACCATAAAATTCCCTTTTTCCAATCATTTCCTTCACTTCTTTCATTGTGTTGTTGGTGATATCACTTATCTTAAGCAACAATCTTTGTTGGAACAGCTCTTCAAATAAAGGCATTTTGTCATTTTTGGACTTTGTAATTGATGTTTTGTCTCAATTTTGCCAGAGCAGACTGCTCCAATACACCAAAAAACATCTGTGGCAAGTCTGGCTAACCAGGAGGGCCTTATTTACTCATCCTTTTCCCATTCCATTTAAAAAATGTTCCTCTGCCTCAGGAACTTCAGTTAGGAGGAGATGTACAGACAATGCATTCATGTCGACATGAAGCACTGCCATCAGTCTCTATAACTCCTCCCACTGTCACCCACCCATATAATAAACTGTGCACTAACCTGCTGCTACTCTCATTTGCAATTTGTTCTTGGGTGCTAAATGATCATTATGTGCAACTGTCTTATCATGTGCAACATCACTACTAATGTGAATATTACTACTGCTATTACTATTACTACTGCTACTACTGCATCTACTACTGAGCTCTAATACGACCAATAACAGACTCGGTATAGGGAACAACTCCTCAGCTCAGCTGCAGGAACTAAAATTAATTATTACTTCTTTACTTATAGCCAGCAGAATCCTAAATTGCCAAATGCAAGCTTTCTCTACCACGGCAGACGCTGGAAAGACGAAGGGGAAACGTCTCCTGTACCTGCACCGAACAGGTCTACGTTAGCAGTGGGTGTAACAGCAGCTTTGGACTCTGTGGATGCGCTTTGCTCAGGCACAGAATCAAACATATCTACAAACAAGGACACACATGTGCATTATGCTTCAAAAATCATTGTCACCATCTGGTTCTGAGACACACGAAACATTCATATTCAACCATACAAGTGCTTTGGCTACCTTTTGTGCAAAACATACTAGAAAGTGCTTCACATCAGTGCAAAATATCATAAACAAATCAGAGGAAAAGTGCACTACAGTGGTGAGTACAAGGCAATTACCATTCTGTAGGTTTGAAGGAATTTTTCTCCCAAAAAACGCTGACAATGCTGGTAATGAATGCAAGCCGGTAGCGATGTCAGCCACATTAGCAATTTTTGGGTGAAATAGACCTTTAAGGCCAATCCATGGGGGGTTTGATAGCAGAGAAATGTATACTGGCATTGTAAAGCCCCCTCCATCGGTTTGACCAAAGGAAGTGCAATTCAATAGGCCTCATGTGAATCAGATATTGACCACCTGCTCAATGTTATGTTTTCATTACACTGTTCTACAACTCGCAGTAGCTTGAGTTGAGATTATAACAAAAACGAAGAGATATGTTCAGCAATACCAATTTACAACAGATTAATGTATTTTCACTTGTGTATCAGATGGTCAAGTTTATGATTCATCCCAGAGCCTGATTTTCTTATAAATTAATGATAAGAAAGATCAAAACAATATAAATGAAAGAAAATTATAACTGTAATAATGTAGGGGAAGCTGGCAAAGTATTGTACTCATAATGCAAAGAAATGTAAGAGAGAGAAGAACAGAGACAGAGACAGAGAGACAGAGAGAGAGACAGAGAGAGAGAGAGAGAGAGAGAATGAAAGCAGAGCCTTTACCACCAAAGATGTCAAGTGGCGGAGCGGCTGCTGACTCTGCTTCTGTGGCGGTGGTTGTGGTGGGGGTGGTTTGGTCAGCGGGGGCAGCAGTGCTGGGGGCAGCAGAGGGGTCACTGGGTGCGATGCTCGGCTCTCCATTAGTTGGGCTTTCTGCAGCAGTGCTGCCCTCTGCTGGCTTCATGGCAAAAAGGTCCAGCTCTGGGGCAACTTCCATACTTCCCTGAGAGGGAGCCCATGGGTCTTTGGGGTGGGGCAGTGTGGATGAGGGCAGAGAGATGGAGGGAAAATGGTTGGGGGCCTTTTTAAACAACAAAAGCTGCAAATAAAAAGAGGCTTACAGAAATCGTATGACTTCCGAAGAACCCGAAGTCTGGGAGAAAGAAATGAAATCTTGTTTGCACGATAATTTCCATCTCTCTTTATCAAACAGACTGTCTGTGTTATTGTGTTGTAAATACTGATATATGTAAATGAGCTCTGGCCTGATTCGCTGACCTGTACTTAGTCTCATTCAAAAAGCACTCCAGACAGAAACAAAGCCTACAGTTTTAGTGTTCTCCACTGAACACTAAAACAAAATCATTCGTCTTCAATGACTCTATAACTTCTCCCCCGTCACAGATCCACATAATAATCTGTGCAATAACATACTGCAACTCAGATGTGCAATTTCCAATTGAATGCTAAATCATTATCATTATTTGCAATACCTTCATTACTATGTGCAATAGTATTATCATGTGCAATATCACAACTTTGTGTCGCTGTCTTAAGGTTGCTGTCTAAAGTGCAACTCTAAATCACTGTTTGTGTTAAATAGTAAACTACTTAATTTATTTATGCATATATGTACATATATATATATATATATATATAGTGTATTTTGCAAGTATTTTCTAGTGGAGTTTTGATTTGATTTGATTTGATTTAGATTTTATATTATATTTTATATTGTTCTTGTCCCTGTGTGTCTGTGCAGTTTCTTAAGCGATTTTCCTTTATTGATTCTGATTCTTCATGAGGCATGATCTCAATCCAGTTTCAATGGAAATGTCAGGCATGCTTGTATCACAGTCCTGTGCCCTGTAGATGTTGATTATCCAGTGAGGACAGTCAATGCCGCATCATGGGAAGAGAATGAAGGTTGTGTTTGTATTTTCTTTGTGAATGTGTGAACCACTCAATGTTCTAATGAGGCATTAAAGTTGTTTAAAGGCCTACCCAGACTAAACACACACTGATTTATGTGTGTTGTTTATGTGGATGACAATACATTTATTCAAATAAATGTCCCTCTTTTTTGGAACTTTCTCAGGGACACAATTAGCGCAGCAGCAAGCTTTCCCACTGTCTGAAGACTGAGGAAAATTCATTGAGTGGTATTGTTGTGTTTGCTGGGAATGAAGATCTATAGCCACACATCGGCTAATACTGGACACTCCTGTTTTTAAAATAGAGAACTGTCTCTTGCCTGATGGGTTTAGACCCAGCATCATGTACTTTTGCTTTTGGGATTTTCACACATTTTTTGACTTACTTTAATCATATCCAAAACCAGCTGATAGCTAAGACCCTCCCTTCAGTGCTGGTATACTGAAAGCTAGTACTTGCTTCCTCAGAAGACACATGCAGTGCCACAGCATCTTTTTGCCACTAATGCGACTAGATACCTTAACACACTTGCAGGAGACAATAATTGCCGGTTCTTTTACATTAGCTAACAGATGACAGTACTGCCTAGCACTTAGCCATGTGAGGGGGGACGGGAGCAATCCTACCTATCTAGATAGCATAAGGCCAGCTATGTTGGTATCCTGAGTATGGATGGATGTCTCGTAGCCAGAGACTGAACTTATTCAACCCAGTGTTGTATATCTTGAAAACCAACTACTTTACTAATTTACTACAAACAAAACAAATCTTGATACTCGTTTCTGATTTCTTGTTTGTGTGCATTTAGTCTAATGTTAACTTTGCTAGCAGAAAGACACTTAATCACACGTTGAGACAAATGACATTAAACAATTTGCATGGGTGCACAGTACTGTAAATCCAATTCTGATGCAAAAATGAGAATATTAATATTCCCCTTTTGTGTCATTTATTCATGACACATTCAATGTCTAAAAGCCTTAAGACAAACACTTGATTATAATGAACAGCTTTTATCCTCTCCTGTTGTTAAAAACAGAAAAGTCCTGTTTTACAGAGGCACATCAGTAAGAATCTGGTTCACTGAAACACAAGTTGGATTAAAAGTGAAGGGAAAAGACAACAGAAAAAAGGTTTTCCTGATGAGTCTTACTATGAAGATAGTAAGAGGAAATGGCAGGAGGAGCTGGGGCGGAGCAAGTTGGCCAGCGCGAGCATCTTTAACTGAAGAGCCATGTGATTTTTATCAAAAACTGAAGGTGTTCTAATGCAAGCCTTGGTGGTTATGTTCCAGCACACAGCAGACACACACACACACACACACACACACACACACACACTCTCTCTCTCTCTCTCCCTTAGTGTGTGCACCCACCAGATCCGGCACATGCATCAGCAGCGGCAGCTGGAACCCCACCCTGAAGTGGCCCATCGCCTGGGGAGGGGGCAAATGCGTCTGCAGCGCCACGCAGGCAAATAAACGAACAAATAACAATCAGCAGAAGAACAGAAGACATGAAGGGGTGAAAGAGAAAGAGAAAGAGACAGACAGGGAGAGAGAGTGAGAGAGTCAATGAACGCAATCAGAGCAAAAAAGCAGCCTGAAAAGGTTTCTTGAAGCAACAGTCTGGCAAAAAAGCAATTCTGCCCAATTTTCTCCCTCAAAATGTCCATCAGTCAAGACCTGTGTGGTGTCTCTGGTTTGCTGATTTGCACAGGAGCTAATGCTAAGATAACAAGGCTACTTTACTAATTAGCAACGTGTCTGCCTGATGCTAATTAGCAGTATTTGTTTGTCTTGTTATCTTATTGATGCAGCTGGCTTTACATTAGCCTGTGTGGCTAAGTGCAACTTGTTAGCCTTGGCTGTTAATTTGTGCAACAGGCAAACTGAAACAGATGTCTTGAATTTTCGGCTACATTAAGCAGGGAATTAATAATGTAACTAAAACCTTTTCCCAGAATTATTGCTTTCAGGCTTGCACAGGCCTCCACCTGTTTGTAGACAGGCAGCTGAAAAAACTTTCACTGCCTGGTTAAAGCTATTAGCATGTCTGTGTTTCAGAAAGCACACCACAATTCAGCCACCTGTTGATTAAACAACAGATTTAATCAACCAGCTGTAACTTTGTGGATAAAGTGGGTTTGGGGGAAAATAAATAAATAATTATAATTAAAAAATATATACAGCCTATATATACAGTCATGTGCAAATGTCTTCTGCCACCCCTCATTCCTTCATACTTTGCTTCCAAAGAGCCTCACTTTCTTGTAATTCTTAATGTAATCTTGAGAAATAGTCCTCCACACTTCCTTTTTGCCCCGTTTACTTGTTTTTTGTTTTTAAAACTCACAGAGGCTGATATTTGAATTATTCAAGCATAATAAACCACAGCGTGGTGATCAGTATATTGGTTGTGCTGAACGCACTTCGCAGCCTTTTCATTTCATTTAACTTATCCAATATGACAAAGATTTTGCACCAACAATGTAATTTAAAGCAACATATAAATAAATAAGGGGTGGTTTATGACTGTACATTACTGCATATGTACTGTGCTGTCACTCATCATCTAACAGACATTTTAATCTAAATGGATATGCTAAGATGCTTGAAATGCTTTGTTACTCTAAGCTTCTTGTGACACAGTCACATCTAACATTGGACAAGTCATATATATATATTTATATTCGAGGTGGGCATAGATTAATTTCACTGTAATTTTGGAATTAATCTAGATTAAAATGGCTCATTTAAATTCTGCTGAAGGTCTGAAGCCCCTCCCCAAAAGATCCCAAGCCACCCTAAATAGTTAGTCATTATTCTACTATTTTTAAATTATATATCCAAATAATTCATTCAAAATATCACTGAGAGCAGATACGCACTTTACAAATAGAATTATTTAATTAAAATGATGTACTGGCTGTTGAAGCTGCTGTAGGCAGCAGGCGGGCATTAGGATCCAGGCGAAGCTACATGGCACTGCTTGTTAGCAACCGGAGCCCGTTCAGTAATATTTAGCAAGGGGTTCATTTAGAAAGGGGTTAGTGAACTGTTGTGTGTAACTGTAGAGTGTTTATGTGTGACGGTAGAGTGTTTATGCGCCGGGGGAGAACCTTGTGTTAAGTCTGTATTTTGAAGCCATGAGGCTGGTGTCAAAAGTGGGATGAAACAACTTGAGAAAGACACTGATGTGCTGATAGAGAGAGCACAGCAAGCAGCGAGGTGAGGAACTGAGCATTCTGCCTTCCTCGGATGTCCAGATGGTGCTAGTGTCGCTCTGCGGCCAGCGCGCCACCCCGAGGAGAGAGACAACATTTCATTGTTGACACTGACACGTCGTTTTATCACAGGTCACTGATCTGCCCATACCTATGCAGACAAAAGTTCTGGCTCCGGAAGGATCGCGCAGCTCGCGCGGTAGTTAGAGACGCAGCAAGAATATGACTTTGATGTGCAGTGGGGACTGTGTTACCATTGGTGGCGGCACCCAGACGGTGAGCACGAACTCTGGCAGTTGCTGGTGTCCCACGGGTTGCAGGAGGACATTTTACAGGCGGTCCACAGTGCAGTAGGGGTCAGACACTTTCGCGTGACAAAAACACTATCATGGCTCTGCAGGTGGTTTTATTGTCCGGAGTGCAGGTGGGACGTGGAACTCTTTGTCCACTGTTATGATGACTGCAGAACAAAAAAAGGGCCAAGTGGTCAGTTGTAGGCACCGATGCAGCCTTCGTGGCGGCCCTCATGGAACGGGTAGGGGTGGATGTTCTGGGTCAGTTTCTGCAAACTGAGCTGGGGAACCATTACGTGTTGATCGTGATGATCAAGTGGCCCGAGGTGTATGCAGTAGCCGAACAAAGTGCGACCACGGTGGCAGATAAACTCGTGGAGGACTTTTTCTGTAGGTTTGGGGCATCAGAGGAGCTACACAGTGACCAGGGACGGAACTTTGAAACAACTTTGTGTTTGGCGAGAGGTGTCTTCAGCTGGGCATCCACAAAACTTGCACCACGCCGCTACACCCTCAGAGCAACAGGCAGGTGGAGCATTTCAAATGCATGTTAGCAACCCAGCTGCCAATCCTGGTGGCAGAGCACCAGCAAGACTGGGACAGACACTTGGTCATACCACATCGCCGTCCAGGAAAGCAGCCAGAACACGCCAGCGGCATTGATGTTGGGGTGTGAGCTGTACATGCCAGTGGACCTGCCGTTCGGAGCCACAGGTCACAGGGCCACCTGGCCCGGAATACCTTTGACGACTGCAGGAGTGGCTCAGGTTGGTGCACGACTTGGCAAGGCAAAGCAACAGCGCAACAGAAACGGGCCTATGATGTGCGCAGCCGGGGGCAGGATTTCGCGTCCCGGTCTGGGTTTACTGCTCCTCCCCGTGGACAGCACTCCCTGATGGAGGGGGTGTGTGACGAACTGGCATGTCACACTGGCTCCCATGAACCTTTGCGGGGCAGGTGTGTTGGAGAGCATTTAGAAGGGGTTTAGATACTTGTGTGTAACTGTAGAGTGTTTATGTGTGATTGTGTGTGTTTATTGTGTGTGTAGTTGTTGCGAGGTTGTACGCCATATACCTTGTGCTAAGTCTGTATTTTGAAGCCGTGATGCTGAAAAATAAAATACCTTGTTTTGGACATTAGCATGTCTTTCTCACGCTCACCACAAACTTTTTTACCTTTTAATTTGCATAGATAGACTGTGTGGATTAGTCACAGAATAATCTATATGAGTTATTTTGTAGTTTCAATGACTATTATTGTTCTTAATTGTTGGCAAATGGCAATAATAAAGGAAAATACTTCTTGTTAGATCCCTGCCTTGACTGGTACTGTTAGAATACCAGACTGTATCTTTCCATAACCAGAGCTTTACTGCTGTTGGGCCTCTAACCCATGTAAGTGTGGCCGAGATCTGCAGTGGTTTGAGTAAAAGGGAGTTTAGCCAAGTGGAAGTAATCATTTAGCCTAACTTAGCTTAGCTTAGTAACCTTCCCCTGGTGGACGGGTTGTAGCCAATCTCCAGGGAGAGGGTGACTGACCTCCAAATAGGTCCATGTCTGAAATGGATGTGGCTGGGGCAGGTGTGGACAGCGAGGCTGGAGCTGCTGGGGCAGCAGCAATAGCATTACCACTAGCCACAGGTTCGGCGGCAGCCGCAGTGCCTTTTTCAGCAGAATCAGCCTGAGCAGCGGCAGCAGTATCAGATTCAGACAACACAGCTGGGGCAGGAGCTGAGAGAGAGTCTGGAAAGAAAAGAAAAGAAAAGAAAAGAAAAAAGAACAACAGTGGAGAAAAAAGAACAGAACAAAATGAAAAAAGAAAGATAAGAAGATATAAAAAAAGAACATAACAAGACAAAATTTAAAAAGGAAAAGGGAAAGAGAATAGAAGATCAATATGGAAAGAATCTGCCCATCTACTATATTAGAAGCCCTTCTCCAGCCCTTCTAAATGGTCAGGTCTCACGACAGAGTTACCACACAGTGCCACACACACAACTATACAAAATTCATCTTCACGGAAGGTGTTTGTGATTGAATGATCTACGAGTGTAGATACAAGGCAGTACAAAATAAAACAGACTGCATTTTCGGAATGCTTCTACTCACCCTCACCCAGAAGATCTGAGCAAACAGCAGAAAAGAAGACGAATGGAAGAGAGAAGAAGTAGGCATGAAGAGACAGAGGAAATAAAGAACTAAGTGTCTGACACAAATATTTACACGCTTACACTCATTCTGTCTAAAAATTGTCATATATTTTGTTCAGTCTATGGCTGAGAAGCACCGCTTTAATGTGTAACAAGAAAAGCATTAATATACATATTACCATTAAGCAAATACATAGTAAAAAAACAGCGTCATCTATCAGATATTGGCAGACCGTCACTCAAATGGCACAAAAATGAGTTAAAACGTCAGTGTTAAAAGAGAAAGCAAAATGAATATTCAAATACATTAAACATCAGTTCTTACAGTTTTAATGCATATTATTACATTATTATTACAGTATAAAATATAATAACACCTGAACACAAGAAAACAACAGAAAAATCTGAAAGAAAGGGAGATTGGAACAAAAAAGAAGAGACCAAGGTGGGAGGAAAGTTTGAAGGAGAAAAGAGAGAAAGAGAGAGAAATAGAGAAAGAGAGAGTAATATTACCTCCCCATGATGCTGTGGCAGCTGCAGTGGCACCTGTACTGGGGGCCAGCAAATCAAAATCCACCAGATCATTAAATCCACTGCTGCAAAAAAACAGAGTGTCAGAGTGTGAGAGAGAGAGAGAGAGAGAGAGAGAGAGGAAATGACAAAACATGGAATACAGAAAAAAACAGGGAGAGAAAGAAAGAAAGAACGAATCATTGTTTTCATTCTCCCTGAAGAGTGAAGAGAGTGAACACTGTTATCAGCAGGAGTGGGAAATACAGACTTACTTCGCTGCTGCGGCTGCTGCAGGTGCTGCTGCTTTCGGTTCAGCTGCAGGAACCTGTGGGGCAGCAGCTGCTGCACTGACTGGGGAAGACAAGGACTCTACTGTCTTTATAGGAGTACCAGTCGGGGTCCCATTACTGGCTGCAGACACTTTCTGCAAAGAAACACACATGCATATAGAGG
Organism: Brachypetersius altus; assembly: GCA_037974465.1. Classification (NCBI taxonomy): domain Eukaryota; kingdom Metazoa; phylum Chordata; class Actinopteri; order Characiformes; family Alestidae; genus Brachypetersius; species Brachypetersius altus. Next base: position 21,918,419 of record JBBPDB010000040.1, read on the forward strand.
TGCCATAATGACTGATTACACAGGTCAAAATAATCAGAGATAAGTTTAGGTGGGTTTTGTAGTGTTTTTCATGCTGATTTCAGATCTGTTTAGTTTTTCCTGCATTACTTTCCTGCATTGCTGAATTTTTGTTGATGAAGCTAGTTATATATTGTGAAAGTGAAAGTGATCATTCGGTCATACGTGAACACACCACTGCACACAGTGTGAACAGCACGAAATTCTTTCTC
>JBBPDB010000040.1:21918748-21935152 GCA_037974465.1 Brachypetersius altus
CATATGCTAAGCATTTTTGAAGAAACAGTGGTAGCTGACTGACACTGATCATTATATTTATGCCACAGTGACTTCACACTGAAAATAGGTTTAATAAAAACTGCATGCAAGTCTATTGCAAATTTAATATAACATTAATGTATATGACAAATTATATAGATAAATAGATAGATATTATTAGATATATACTTTATGACAAGTATCAATTAAAAATACTTTTACTTTTTATTTGCATTGATGCAATAATATATAATATTGCTTACCTTAGTTGGTGACCTAAAAATAGAACAAATGAGAATTTTAAAACTGCTCAGACAACATGTATCATGACCAGCAAATGCATAATCATAATGAAATGATTTGGCTTTGGGGGAAATGCAGCTGGCAAGCAGGAGGACAAGGCAAAAATGTATTTGTAACATAAATACCACTATATAAATATATCCTTATTTTCCCCAACACAAATCATTAAAAATCATTTACCAGCCTCTGGAAATCTTGTGTAAAGATTTCACTGGCATCAAAATCAAAATTCTTGACTGACATGCACAGCAAACACTGAACAATGCTGATATGAACGCTACAGACTTGCAGAATTCACATCAGACTACAGTCTCACTGGACACAATCAATCTAATCAGCATTGATTAGGTTCATTCGAATTTGGCACAAACTTGACTTTTACAAGGTTCACACCAATTCTACAGATCTGCTGCAAATTGAACTTCATTACTCTCTAAAATGATCAAAAACTGAAGTTCAAGAATTCAATCCATAGAATTGTGATGTGAACATTGGGATAACGATGAAAAATAATTACACAATTATGTAAATACAAATCTTCAAACACATCCACTCAGATGTATATACATTCGATTAAATACTTACTCATCACTGTTAACACAAAAAAGGGAGGGAAAATATTAATAATATCTCAATAACATATCAATATACAAACGCTAATTAATAATGAGCATTACAAATGCACTTAAAGTGGCAGCACATAAAAGAGTCCCAATACCTATTTGAAAATTTCCATGTTCTATTTAGACAGCCTTAACCTATCAATACCTTTCTGGCTCTGCAGACAAAGATCCAATAGCTACTCAATACCCAGTAACTCTAATCCCAAATGCACAGTTACAACAGTAAACAGTACCTCTACGCACAGCCTCTCAAATTCCCAATAGTGCCAGTACCCTTTAACCTAACAGTATCAAACACCACAAAACCGCTAAAACCCATCAGTACTTCATCAGTACCCAGCACCCCTTCTCACGAGCACCCTCCAGTCCTAAAGCCGAGACAATCCATCATCCCTAACCCAAGAACTTCCCTGCCCGACTCAGACCAAGAGTCTGCATTGCTGGCTGCCCACTGCTTCACTTGGTGAATGGGTTAAATACAGAAAAGTATTTCAAACTGTTCACACTGTGTGCTGTGCTGTTCTATGGTGTGTTCACATGTGACAAATATGTCCACTTAATTTTTTTTTTCTTATCTAGAACCTCCAAACTAACTTGCAGTCTTTAAATCTAATAGTATGCCGCACCCTTCAACCAAACCAGTACAATTCAATCCAATTGTACCCAGCATCCATCAACCCACAAGTAGCACTCCAAAAACTCCTAAACCCAAATTTACCCAGTACCTGTAACCAGTAACCATAAACCCAGCAGTACCCTGCACATTAAACCCACCAATATCATCCAACCCTAAAACCCAGTATCCAACATTCACAAGTTCAGTTGTACCCAACATTGCTCATCTCAATTTCCAAAAGCCTGAAATTCAACAGTACCTAGTACAATACCCATCTTCCAGTATTCTCAAAACCACCCAAAAGTACCCTGAACCAAAAAATCTGAAGTGCCCAGAATCCCCAAATCCATCAGTACCATAAACCCTAAACACAAAATGCATCACTAAATCCAAAAGTACCCACCATCCCAAACCCAATGGTACCCTGCACCCCTAAATCCAACAGTACTCAAAATTCCTACAGTACTCAAATCCTAAACTCTGCAATATCCTTCACTACTAAACCCAGGAATATTCAGTACCCGGAATTCAAAACCTGTCCACAACCCTAAACACAACATTACTTACCCCCTTTTTCCCTCAAGGGTGTTCAGATGTGTCTCCAGAGACTCCAGCAGACTCTCAGGGGCCTAAAAACCATAACAACAAGATTAGTCTACACAGCTCAGCAGTCCTATGTATGAACGGGATGAGGCTGACAGACAACTAAGGCAAAATGCAGAATATTATTTATATGAGCTAGACGAAAAAACTAAAGTGTCACCACTGCAGCGAAGGAAGAGGAACATTAGACAGAGATAATTTGAATGAAGCAGATGTACTCTCATGCAAGATGACCCAGTCTGCTCGTCTTCTTTTGGATTCCCCTACACCTTTTTATCCATATGAAGGGTTTTAATGACATATTGAGCCCAAGTGTGTTAGAAAACTGAAATGTATAATACATATAGATTCATGCTATACAAATGCTGATCCCAGCATTTTGCAATTATCTGCTGAATGTTCCCCATGCTTTTGTCCGGTATCCCATAATGCATTGCAGCAAGCACACCCATGCATTCAGGCACAACAGATACAAAAACATCACACTGGCTGGACATACAGCATGACCACAGGTACATATATAAAGAAACAAAGTTGCATGCCATGCATTTCCAGTTATTTAGGACCAACCAGACTCCCAGACTCACTACACATCTGCTATCAGGTACCTAATAACACAGAATCAACCAACAACATGACAACAAACCTGAATAACTAATGACTAATTGGAACAGCTTGTATCTCATTTGGTGAAGGAGTAGACATGCTATTTAAGGTAATAATTTCTGCCGCTGAGGTTTTCCCAGTTTGGACTAAATTATCAATGAGACATCTGTCATAAAATAATTTATTTTAAAAATGTTGAGTTTTTTTGAATTCTCAAAATGTACAATTATGATCACTCAGACTCCCAGCCACCGATGGCTATGACATCATGGGGGATAGAACTTTAGAAGGTCTCCTATGAAGGTCATCATCAAATGTTAGTCAGAGAGTCTCACAGCCAGCACTAGTGGGTTGTATTTTTTCCGTATATTCTCTCTGTAGCACACAGTCATATATCTCTGGTCGTTTTTCTAGAGAACTATATATAACCATACAGCACATTGGAAGACACAAAGCAATGCTTTATACATGTAACTGCCATTACAATCATCTATTTATTCAGTCATTGTGATCTTGATTTGTAATTGATGTTACCAGTGTTGAGAAGACCACTTTTACCAAGTTAACTGTTCTAAAGCATCCATTGTATCGGAATTCAGGATGCATTTAGATGAATAATCCCACTCGGAGAGTAATTGTAGCGAGTAATAGCAGGCAAAAAGCATTTTTTCCAGCATAAGGTGGCATCTGATGCGCACCGGACAGACATGAAATTGCCAGACCACTGCTGAGTTAATCTGGGTAATCTGGCCTGTCATTTCATGAGCAGAGGATTGAATAGAACACAGATCCAGGCAAAAACAAAATAAAAGTAGAACTCATATATTTATGCTTAATCCCTTCTGAATCTGGCTACTAAGGTCATTTTTGGTTACTAAAATGACCTTTGATCTAGTTATTGCAGGGATCACTCTTACCTGAACAGTCTAGGAGGGATTTAGTATACTTCTTAATAATCTCTCTATTAGCCTCTCAATTAAAGATATTTCACATTTATTAACAAATATCTTAGTGGTCAGGTAGGTATCCTAAGGACTTCCTATTTGTAAATGCTTAGATCAACTTTGAAGTAAAGAGAGTTACACAATTAACACAGATTAGCAGCAAGGCTATGTCCCAAATGGCTCCCTACTCACCACATAGTGTAGGAAAAAATACAGGCTCCTGCACCCAAAGAGTGTATAATATACCAACAAAAAGCCACTACTATGTGAGTCACGTGCACAGAATTCCATTTTGGGGAAAAAATGTCAATTTAATAACTTACATAGCACTGAGAGTCATTTCGGATGCACCTAGACAAGTATATTGATGAATATATGTAAATACTTATTATTCCCATTGTAACAAAACCTCAAATCTCCAGAACAGAAGACAAAACAAAGTACTTAACATAAATATGTTAAATGTATTCAGATTTTAGTCCAAGAAATTTGAACCTTATTATTTTTCCATGGAATGTCACATGATCCTTTCAATTATGGTTAGTCAAAATATGAATACTGTTACATGGACTTTGACACAACTGAACTGACGTGTACAGTGGTATAGTAGACTTAGTAGTGTTAGCTTGTCTTATGGCATGTCTGTAGGATCACTGGGACGACCCAGTGATATTTGAGTTAACAATGTGATGATTCATTCTGCCATAGAAAATATGACTACACAACGTATGGGATGTTAACACAATAAACAAATAGTACAAGAATACAACAATATGGCTACTGAGATATTAACCTGTGTTTTTTCCTGTGTATTTTCTCTTGTCTTGCCCAGAGTGAATTAACACATATAGGAATGCTAGCTCAGTATACAATTTGCACATCCATGCAGCTGTTCCACCAGCATAGCGTGGACCAGCATAGCCTGATCCAAAACCAGTTTGACCGTCACACAGACATCAGAGCATGCTTTCAGAGCAAGCTATCAAACCAACCCAACCTATCAGAGGAAAAAACCTAAATATCCATAGAGCTTCCACAACCTCAAAACGTTGCCAGGTCCCTTGCAAAATTAACTGGATAAAAATTGGTATAATGTCAAAAAATCCTTCTTTTCTGATAAATACAAAAGAAAATGTGTGCTGGAACAAAAAGTGTAAAAACAGTGTGTATGCATGTAAACAAACATATATATATTTGTCTTTCTGCTACATACAAAAATACAAGTAGAGCTGTACTCTGGGGAGCCTGATTGGCTTGAAGAGAAAGATATCAATATGCCTCTGTTAAATGTTTTAAAAACTTGCTTCAATGTGAATAGGCCCTATTTGTAAATATTAGGGCTGTAACGATATGCGAAATCGCAAAACTCAGATCCACGAACCTGTGTCGCCGTGTGAGAAGTTGCAACACAGTCCTTACAACTTCTAGAGTTATCCGTCCCGTTCAGATCCAATTCTAGCACTTCTTTCCTGCTCCCCCTCTGCTAGGGGGCCCGTAATAGGACGATTTTCACGTGAATTTCTTTTGTTTAACCAATAGCTGAGGGTCTTAGGGTTTCAAAGAGCCCCCCCACAAGTTTAAAAACATACAAGCACGGACTGACTCCTTTGTTTGCTAAATTTATTCGCTGTGAGTACATGGAAGTTATGACACTGGGCATAAAAGTGTCTATAACCTGACTGGGTTGTGATAAAACAGCTTTGGAGTTTCTGTGTAATTGTTTTATTGCGATTTGAGCGAGCTTTGTGGGCTATGGACAGCTGGGAGGAGCGTTTTTTTTTTTGTTGTTGTTTGAATGGAGCTGTGAACCGAGAGAGGCGTGTCAACTCCTCTAACTTGACTCCTTTGTGTGGTTCACCGAAGCCTTTTCTGCAGTATGAATGGAAAGGAAGCAGTATTTAAGCGTTTATTGATTTATATTTTGTGGTGAAGATAAGGTGTCTCCAAACAAAATGGCATCCTCTCCTCCACACTCCAAAAAGAATTGTGATACGAACCGAATCGTGGGTTTGGTGTATCGTTACAGCCCTAGTAAATACCAGAACAGATTAAATCGATTAAATCGTAACCCTTAACCCTTAATCGATTAAATCGTAACCATTTTTTGAAATGTTTCTCAAAAAATTGTTTGTGCCTCTGGTTGTAAGTGAGCCAGCAGGACATCCACAAACTGCCATTGAGTCACAAAAAAATATCCAAATTTTATATTTTAATATTTCTCAGGGCAGAGGTGCCCAACCACAAGGCCATGAACCAGTATCAATCCGTGAGTCATTTAGTTCTGGCCCACATAGAAAGACAAAATAAAAACATTTTACTGACTATCTGAGTCTGAAAGATGTTTTATTTTGAAAAAAATATTCATCTCAGTCATGTAATATCAAAGGTTTGACCCACAAGCAAGCACAAATGAGTAAAAAACAAACACGCTTTGTATTTCGCTGTATGTGCATTGGTCCATGAATATATGGCTTTGTATGAAACTGGTCCATGGCACAACATAGGTTGGGAGCCACTGTCTTAGGGAATGAGGCTAAGGGAGAGGTCACAGATCACTAATGACTCAATACAGGTGTGCATTTAAGGGTTCGAATGATTGTGGAAACTCTACTCTGAAATTCTCTGGGCCTAAAGCAGCAGCCCTAGGCCACATCTTCCCCTCAAAGCGCTCTTTCTCTGCCCGTAACGCTGCAGTCGCATCCATGTTCACTTGGAAAGAGAGAGCTGGTGTGCAGTTTTGTTGTTTTCTAGCACTATCTGCCCTCTCTCTCTCTCTCTCTCTCTCCCGAAAAGCTGAATGCACTACACTCTACTCACACTCTCAGCCTGTGTGATCAATCTGCACCTCTGCAACAAGAACACAGTGCATAGTATCAAATTGTCAATCATCAGAGAAGTCACCACGATTGGCTGAATGGAGGATGTGATGGATCCATGAGAATGGCCCTGTAAAATGGAATAGTCTTGACTGAAATGGTGAAGCTCTGCCCCAAGCCCCACCCCACCTTCCAAATGTGGTAATTAGCCAACAGCTATATTGTCTATTTATTGTATAGTCTCTGTCGTACCTTACACTTTATCCAATGCTGCTAACTGTCCTCTGTGCAATATCACATTTACGGTGCAACACTAGTCACTCTGGAAGGTTTATCCTGTTCATGCTATACTGTTACACTGCTGTATTGTCTCCTTATTGTACTGCATCTGTCATATTTTGCTCTTTGTAGAATGCTGCTATATGTTACGCCATGGCCTGTGGAGAAATGTGTCATAATACAATTTACATGTACACAATAACTTTGTCCCTTGAATGACCAAGATAACCCTAGTTTTCATTTACTAATGGTTTCCTGGTGTGTTGTGTATTCCTGTAAATCACATAGTCACATACTACCCCGCTCCCTTCCAAAGAATGAGACCAGGACCCTAAAACGTCATACATGTATTATTCTGATTGGCCAAAACTAACAGAATGTTCCCAAGAAGCTGAAGCAAAGGGTTTTTTGGGGATTTGTAGGCTATCCCCGACTACACATGCAACACCAAGTTAAAAGACACCACAACACTTACATGCTATGTTAGTAATTGTAAATAACATCATCATCATCGTGGGCAATGGAAGCATCAAAATTAGATAATACTATTAAAAAAATCTACTTACCTGTGTAAGTTCTGGGATATCATTCTTGTCAATGCCGACTTGCTGTCATGAGAAAGGCCCATTGTTTGTTAAAATGGCACGTTAAACTTTTAAGTAAATCATCGATACTAAAAATGCAAGTAAAGTATTCCTATACGTAACCTCTGCAATTTTGAGGAACTCTGAAACTCTTGTCATTCGTGTCAGGAATCTTTTGTAGATTTCCAAAGCGTCTCTGCACTGTCCTTTCTTCATCTGGAAAAATTTCTCTGTAGTGAAAATACACAAATAAAAGGACTATTTAATGATGTTCTTTATATTTCAGGTAACAGAAGATGTTCTAGCGAACTTTGGCTTAATAGAGTCAGAGGAAGCCCTTGCCTAGGAGATTAATGATTCCATCATTGTAGCAGGCATACAATTTGATCAGATCCTTGAAGAGCAGCAAAAAGGCAGCGTTGATCACCCCATTGACGAGGTCTTTGGGATGGACCTAGAGGAAAAAGCACAAAAAAGCATGTTACTCAATATTACTAAACATACACTCAATATACTTTGCTAACGCATACATTTTTTAAAAAACATTTTAATAAAATAAAACTACTGACCTAATTGTAATGATATAATGTGGATCAACAGTCAACAAGGTATTAAGTGAATCAATGGAATAAAACAGGTAACGATTGTATTTAAAGTTAAAGGAAAGTCTAAAATTTGACCACATAACCAGTTCATAGGATGTCAGACGCACACTGTTAAAGTGTGTATGTAAGTTTAAAGTGTCTGTTTGTCATAGAACCATAGCAAACCATAGCAGCACCATAGCAAACCCAAGTGAAGCAGCAGGCAGCCAGGAACCTGGGGAGCAGTGTACTTGCTCATAGGGTACCTCAGTGGTGCCACTGGCAGTCCTGGGATTCAAACCCACAGCAAATTCGTAACCGCCAGGCTACCATCCGTCCCTATATGTATATGTGTGTGTGTGTGTGTGTAAGTTTATGTATGTTATATTCTCATAAACTGACCAATTTAGGCTAATCTAAAGAAAAAAGAACAAAAGACTCACGTCAAACTCCAGCAAGGCGTCGATCTGACTCTGCAGGGTGGGCATCCCTTTCAAAAGCTTATCTGGTGACATTGTTCTCATCACACCATCAGCTCTGCAGAACACAGTTCTTTCTGTCAGCTTTCCACTGAACAATTTTAAAAGACACGTCTGCTAGACTTACTTTCTTGTATTCTATTTTTCCCCCTCAAAGTCTCTCATTCTATTTCTGATGCTCTTCTGTTGAAATGCTATGGAGACTTCTATAAAGACTGTCTCACCATTGCATTTGTGTCTCACACCTACATCTTAAAAGAGCTAGAATTATTCATTAAAAGGGGCATCTGGACACTTTTGGATATGTAATTTAGGCATTTACGAGCAAAATCTACACAAACATAGTACACACAGTCATAGTTTAGGCACACTTGATCAATTTAGATGTTATGCTGAAAATAACTACACATATAGAAAGCAAATTTAAATATGGCTTTTATTTAATTTCAATTTATGTTGTTATATACTTAGTTATTTAGAAAACAATTTCCATCCACACTTACATGTTTTAATACCATGTCCTTGTTGTTATTGTGTATACTTCTTTGTATGTTAATGGTGTCCAAGCTTCAATCATTATTATTATTATTATTATTATTATTATTATTATTATTAGTTTTATAGTACTAGTCATAAGTTCTGTAAGGCACCAGAAAGGCCGTTTCATCCTCTTGAAACCCACAATCCGCTCCAGTGGTATGAACTTAATATGAACGCTCTCCAGACAACCTTCTCAGACCCGCTTACCCTTTCTTCACTCTGCCGAAGTCGAAAGCCATCTGTCTGTATGCGAAGGCTTTTTCATTCAGATATCTGCTGTAGCGCCTAATGAAGGTGGACATGTCATAACCTGGTACATACAGGAAACAGAGAACTGGATTATGAGACAAATCTGTATGATTGAAATTGCTATTACACTGAATATTGTAGCGCCTGTCATCAACCAGTAATGGTAATGACACTCTTCTATCAATGGGCATAACTTGTGATGCTTATGACAGGTTATGACATCCTCCATGGGTATAAAGTTCAGTATGTAGAAAAGTGTGTCTGAATTGTAAAGCTAAACTGAACACTACTCACCATGAGAGCCAGTCTTGTCTAAAAAGTTACTGAGGTTGAAAAGAGTGTTCCTGGAGGCAAGAAACTGGATGAATCTCTGAAATGAAGAGCAAAATATACTTGAGATCAATTATAAACTGTTATTTACAGTACTTTGTAAAAATCATAGGTAAAAATCATAGGCACCTTACATTTTCACAAAACACCTGTCAGACAACAATTTTTTTTGTCCTCTCTGTTTTAAAAAATATCTTAAAATACCCACAATTCTTTGCAGCATAGTACTACTTAAGATAGTCAGAGTCTGCTTTGTGCAACAGTATTATTTAGACGTCTATGTCAAGTCTGACTATACACAGTCTATCTTTGTGAAACCGGCCCCAGAGTTCTGATCTGGGGATTCCCCGTCACACCCACTGTCTCCACATGCTGGTTTGCTTTTGTTTGGAAGCAGCGCCTGGCAACACTCCTGCAGCAGGTGCCATAGCCACAAGTTGATTTGCGTTGCCTAGGCACCAGCGAGAATCAGCTGTGTCTCGTTTCTGCCTGTATCTCAAGTCAAGGCTTGTTTGTGTTTAAGCGTCTCTATAGGTTGTCAATATCTTGCCCCTTGTGTCTCCTTAGTATAAAGTCTGGCCAGTCCATAAGATGATGTGCTGTCCCCCTCATTTCATCCTTGTCTGTCTCTTCGATTTCCTTTATGATTAAAGCGTGCGTGGACTGTGGACTGGACCCTTACAACTGTGTTGTAAGAGAACCATCTGACCCTCGAACGGAGAGCCTAGTAAGAGGCTTCAAAGCTCTCAAACAGTGAACTGTGATCTCTCTTTAGCTCTCTCTGTGTCTCCTGTGTTCATAGATGTGACCAGCTGGGCTGTCTCATCGGCAGCCCTACTCGTGGTCTGGATCTCCTTGTGTTCCTTGTGACTCCTAAAGAGGAGTTGGGTCCATTTCAGCCAGGAGTGACATCTTCGGTGCCTTGGCTGAGCAAGACCCTAGTCCCAGTTGGGCAAAGTTGGAGAGGCCCCTTGTACTTCAGTTAAAGGACTAGTTCTGTTCGTGTTCTTGCAAAGCTGTGCACATTTGAGTTTCTATTAAACCTCCTTTCGTGTTTACAAGAATCCTGCATCTGCATCTTCCTCAGTACCAAGTATGGTACTGAGCAACTAAGCAAACCAGGTGGTAATAATCAGTAACATATGTGCAATCATTAATTGCATCAGAAACACCTGTGTGGAGGGAATAAAACTGGGTATGGATCAGCTAGTGAAAATGGATGATGAGAGACTACTAAACTTGACAAGGGTGAGCATATACACAAGATATAAGGTGGTAATCCTGCATTAGTAAGGTCTATCACAAACAGAAATTTCTGAAAAGGCATAAAGAAACGGGTAATACTGAAGACCAAAGCTAGTCGGCCAAAGAAACACATCAAGCAGAGAAACAACACATCAAGATGATGCATTTCCATGCATCCGAACATGTCAGCAGTGCCATCAGCTCTGAACTGGCAAAAACCACAGGGAATCCAAACCTACAGTCCAGAGAAATCTGGTTAGAAGTGGTCTCAAGAAAAGACTTGCAGCAAAAATCACAAGATCACACAATCACAAGAACTGGGATGCAGCACAGGGGCTCTGGTCTGATGAGACCAAATGTTAAATATTTGGCTCTAGAAGAAGGCAGTTTGTTCATCACTGGGTTGAAGAACATTGCAAGGATGAGTGTCTGCAGGCAACAGTGAAGCATGGTGGAAGTTCCCTGCAAGTTTTTGGCTGCATTGCTGCAAATGGTGTTGCGGATTTGATCACAACTGATGGTGTTATCAACGTCCTGATGTTCAGTTCTCTGCTGGTATGGCTACAGTAATCTCTCACCTCATTGCCGTGAACCATGAGGTGGTGTGTGGTGACCAGGGCCTTGAAGACCACAATCCAGCTGGCGTTTCCTGCCCTCTCAAACAGCGTATCGGCCATCTGCGGGATGTTCACATTGGACTCCTGTGTTGCCTGGATCAAATCTAAAGAGAAAACAAAGAGAAGCTGTTACAAACTGTTGTACTCGCTACCATCATTACATTGAACCGTTTTGGAATGATGCTTTTATGTCAAATGTCTAATTAACTGACAGTAAACTGAACTGTACCTACATGCTTATTTGTAAATGAGTCCTCTTTGAAAAAGCTTTCTGTATTTTGTCCACAAAAAAATAAACACATATTATAATGCATGTATTTTGTCTTCTAGTAATGTAATGCTAGATTTTCATCATATCTGCCACACTTACACAGATCTGTGCAGTGGTATATTTCTTCCTGAGCTTTGCCAAGGTGGCCTCATTACAGTTCCACAGGTGCTCTCATTTGTATTTAGACCTCATTTGGATTTAATGACCTGATAATTCAGATGATCTAGTGACTTTCAGTGAAAAAGTCTGGAACATCTGTGTTTACCTACAGGCATGATAACAGCGTTTTTCAGTTGCTTTTCCAACAGAGAAAAATGACTTAGGCTCTAAGTCCTAGGGGTGGATGATATGGCCAAAATATTACAATACTTTTAGGCATCGTCACAATTAACAAAATACCTCAGCAGCAACAAAAACAATGACAATAATAATAACAATAACAATAGAATGATTCTCAATGTTACGATGTAAGTTGTCATATGATGCAGCATGTAACAAATAGTTCACTTCCCAGCCTCTCTCTCTATACACATATATACAGTAACCAAGAGCTATGTTCCAAGAGCACTCGCATATAGTGAGAAACCATGTTTTTGTGACGTGGTTAAAAAAATACCTATATATACCTATTATAGTGTAAACCCTAAATATACCCACAAATATGCTCCCAAAATTTCATGTTAAACTCATTAGCCTTAAAGAAAATGTAAAGGTAAACCCAAATTCGTACACAGAACTTTTAAACCTCCCGCCTCTGAGTACAGATGACTGTGAGGTCCGGGCCTTGTGCACCACACCCCCTCATGTTGCTTGTGTATGTCTGGGGCGGCGCTAAGCAGCGGAGGTTCATTCTGTTCAGGTAAAGGGATGCAAATCAGGACAGAGCTAACTGACCTAAGCCTGAGAGTGGTTGGAGCATGTAGATGAAAAATCAAGTAAAATTTTATCATGACTGTGCTTGGTAAATAAAGCCCTTTGAGCATTATTTAAGGACCTTATGAGAAAATCTGGTCTGTCTAGAGAAAAAAATTACTTGAATTGACTTTTCTTTGTAGTATATTTGAATATTTAAAATATTCAATAAAATGTTCTGTTGCAGCTTAAATGCTATATTCTTTATTGTGCTTCGTGGCTCTTTCTGTTTCAGCCTGAAAGTCTGTGTGGTCAAAAACATATTATGGGTAATAGCACCCACACACTGAGAGATTATTCAACAGTGTCCCTCTATCTCTCTCTCTGTCTCCTTTACACACACACACACACACACACATACACACACACGCACATACACACACACACAGGAAGAGATGGCAATGTAATTTTCCACTAGAAGTGATAAATCAGCAGGATAACATACAGAGAGCAGAGCTGGAATAAGAGATCCATCTAGTCTTCAATATTTCTTGTAAGCTTGTCATATCTATAGGCACTTTACTATAAATATACAGGAAATATGCTGCGCCTAAACCATACTGCAACAGCATGGAAGCTGTATCACTCTGATTATCCAGTGTATGTCCGTCCATTGTAATAGTATTTATATCCAAATCTCTTACTGGCATTTTACACGTATTTTGTTTATCTAGTGTATTTAGTACAGACTATTTTCCAAATGGTTTTGTTTTGACTTTATATTATATTTTATATTGTGCTTGTCTTTGTGTCTCTGGGCAGTATTAATCTTACAGGACCAATAAAGTTTTCTGAAGTGTAAATTGGAAACAAGGGACACAGTGAACAAATACTCAGACCTGCTGGTGACCCACAGCCTATTATCCTATTCACTGTAACATACACTGTCTGGGCTTATTACTATTATGCACACAGTCCGAGTGAAAGGCTTATCACCGTTCACCATTAGCTTAAACATGAGCAGGGGTATTTATATGTGTGTATGTGTGTGTGTGTGTGTGTGTGTGTGTGTGTGTGTGGGATGGTCAGAGCATGTCAGGCTGTGTCAGATCTGTCCTCTGAGGATACCACCATTACCCACATTAATTACCTCCAGAACCCCAGCTATTAGTTAGGGCAGTGCTGGCTAATTAAAGCTGAAGATATACTGCCTGCTTCGCAGAAGCTCAGATACTGCAGAGGATTCAGTTTCAAAGCAGAGATCCATTTAACATGATACTCAAGGCATTATACTGAAAAGAAGCTACTGATATGTTCCAGACCCACCAATGATATTTGTGAAATGCTGAGGTGATGCATATTTAATACCTGTAAAAGAGGAGGGGAACTGCTGGCACTAACTAAAGTCCTGATGGTTGTAAATAACATTTTTGTTTTTTGTTGCCAAAATGCTGTTGCTGGCACTTCAGGGAGTGGAACTTTCCATTAACACTTGATGAAAAATACAGCAAAATAGTAATAGAAATCAACAAAGGTAGGCACAGTAAAAAAGAGTAGGCTATCTGCTGGCCCTGAGATGAAAAAGGCATTTATGTTCAGCAGTAGACTTTCGACTGAACACTGGGCCAGCAAATAGCCACTAATATACAACATGCACTACAAGCCAGAAGTTGGCTTAACAGACAATTGGCTGTTTTTCAAAGTTTCATCATAAAGGTAACTGACTGGTTTTTAATTTTTCATATTCTGTAGCAATACATTGTTTAGGCACAAAACATCAAACTATTGGTTTTGAAGAGACAAATTAAAGCATTGACATTCACTTGTTGATGATAATAACAGAAAGTATCACTCAATTCACTTTTCGTTTACACATCAATGAACAAAATATAATCCTTCAACAGGACAATGATCCCAGGCCATTGCCAAAATTATACATCCTGTCCAAAGAAGGTTTTGGGAAATCTCCTGCCCTCCCAGATCTTTCTCCCACCAAGTTGGACCGACTTGTTTGAAATTAAACAGAACTGTCCGCAAGCATGAAAAGGTGCTGGGAGGGTTTGAAGTGCATTTACATTGCATTTTGTTAAATTACACTTTAAAACTAGTCAGTTACATGAATTTAAAGTACAGTGAACCTCCAGTTTTACGTGGATGAGAAATCACGGATTCAGTCACACACAGATATTTTTTTTGAGAACCGAACTCATAGTTTTATGCGTAAATCCCCACAATAATGCGGCAACTGCAAATATCCTCCTCCTTTTTTGCATGTGGCAATAACTATATTTTTTTCTGGATGTTTTCACACAAGGGGACTCAGGGCAGGCTACAGCCGACATGGAAGCACTTTTTTCAAAGCGCAATTTCTCCGCAGTGCAAGCACTCAGACACTTCAAGAGACCTCATTTGTATTTTTAGCCCTAAAAGATCAGGGGTTATTCCCCGAAAACCGTTTGCCTCACTTTTGTACAACGATCTCGGCCGGAAATATGGGTTTGCCTTTTATATGTTCTTTAAGGGTAATGCATTAAATTCTCCACGGTGCATTAAGCTGAGTTTAAAATTAAAGTGTTCTGGGAGCATATTTGGGGACATGTTTAGGGTTTACACTATAAAAATTGGCATGTTTAGGCTTTTCTTTTTTACCAAAATACAACAACGTGTTTTTTCACTATACACGGGTGCTCTTGGAACGTAACCACCGCAAACAGCGGAGGGGGTTACTGTATTTCTAATATTTTTTAATAATAAAAATTTGAAAGAGTGACCTGAACATTTGATGGTAAGATATGGCCTGTATTGTACATCTGTGCATCTCTGTGTTTATTTGTTTGTTTGTTAACTGTAATTTAATACCGCTGTAAAAACCCATTTGGTACAATATGTACACTTACACCTCAGAGCCTTACTGTAGGACATTACAAAACTCAGTTTTAAGCAATAACACACATACACACGCACGCTAACTGTCAATACAGATGGTGTGCAACAGTCTTCCAAATGACTAAGAGAGGAGAGAGGTGAGGTGAAAACGTACACACACAAACACATACACGCGCACATAATATAGGACCAAAATCTGATCTATGTGAGTTTGTTTGAAACCTCATTTCAAAATGTTCTCCCCATTGCAGTTAAAAGAGTTTGGGTGATTTTGAGGTGTGTCTGTAGGAATTTTTGCTGGTTCAGTTGAAAGAGCATTGATGTTTGATGAGAAGGTCAGGCCAATTCAACTCAATGGTGTTCTCGACTCAACTGTTAGTAATGGTGTGAACTCAATGATATACTTGAAAGAGAATTACACCAACTGTGTGAAAACACTAAGACAGCTTCACAGAAATTAAGCTTAGTGCTACAGTTTCAATAGAGATTCTGCATTGAAATAAACATATAGTCCAAGAATAGGCTTAGTCTCAGTCTGGGAAATGGGCCCTATATCGTTTACAACCCCTGGCAAAAAGCATGGAATCACCCCTCTCAGAAGATGTTCATTCAAATGTTTAATTGTGTAGAAAAAAAACTAGCACATACATGCCCCAAAACTATTTTCACTCAACAATCCAAACTTCTGGCTGTATAAAACACTTTAAAAAAACAAAGAACGATAACTGAAGTCAATGGCAACTGTTTTAAAGATCGAACAGAGGAAAAAATATGGAATCACAAAAATCTGAGGAAAATAATATGGAATCACCAAATAAAAACACTACTAGTATTTTGCTGCACCACCTCTGGCTTTTATAACAGCTTGAATTCTCTGAGGCATGGATTTAACTAATGACGAACAGTATACTTCATCAATCTGTCTCCAGCTTTGTCTTATTGCAGTTGCCAGATCAGCTTTGCAGGTTGGAGCTTGT
>JBBPDB010000040.1:21940511-21951614 GCA_037974465.1 Brachypetersius altus
TACTTAGTAACACCTCATCTGGCAGATATCACAGCTTGCAAATGCTTTTTATAGACAGCTAAAATTCTTGTACTTGGGATTTTCTCCCATTCTACCTTGCAAAAGGCTTCTAGTTCTATGATATTCTTTGGGCATCTTGCATGCACAGCTCTTTTCAGATCTACCCACAAATTTTCAATGATATTTAAATCAGGAGACTGTGATGGCCATTCCAAAATCTTCAGCATCTCCTGAGGTAGTCCATGGTGGATTTTGAGGTATGTTTAGTGGATTTTGAGGTATATCCCATTGTAGAAGACATCCTCTTTTCAGTTTTAGACAGTTTACAGATGGTGTGATGTGTGCTTCGAGAATATTCTGGTATTCAGAGGAATTCATTATTCCCTCCACCTGTGCAATGTTTACTGTCCAACACAACCGATCAGTCTTCCAGATCTCATCTTGACCTCCACAGTTCCCCTGAACTGCCATCTCTCACCGTGTTGCATTTCTCACGGTGGAAACTGCAAACTGACAACACTCTGCTATCTTCTTGTAGCCTTCTCCTGCATTGTGGGCATCAATAACTTTCATAGCTGCTTAGAGGAACCCATGGTTGTTGAGTGTCCACAAGTTTGCACACAAGGTTTGACGAGTCAGAGTATTTGTAAAGCTTTGAAATTGGCACCAGCTGACATTTACTAATGACAGCTGTTGCCATGCATCAGATCTAACAAGCTGATTAAGGTCCAAAACCTTGTAAAAAGAATTTGAATCGTTGGAACTATT
This sequence comes from Brachypetersius altus, assembly GCA_037974465.1. Taxonomy (NCBI): domain Eukaryota; kingdom Metazoa; phylum Chordata; class Actinopteri; order Characiformes; family Alestidae; genus Brachypetersius; species Brachypetersius altus. Next base: position 21,941,280 of record JBBPDB010000040.1, read on the forward strand.
AGGGTGCCCAAACTTTTGCACAGTGCAATCATAAAGTTTTTGTTGTGTCTTTTTTTAATTTCCTATAGAGACTGTGTTCACATATTTTCAATAAAAAAATCAATAATATCTTCTATTTATCATTGGGTGGCCAAGCTTTTGCATAAGCCTGTATTAGTAGTAATTAGTAGTAGTAATACTTCATAGTTCTACACTGTAATTGTATAAGTACCATAATTGTATAACAATTCTAGTTATTTAAACAAGGCAGCAATTAAAAATCAAGTTTCAGTTTCTGCCACTGAACCCAGATGGTCACCAACATTTCTGAACGGTCCCTCGTACTGTAAAAGTGTGGGGGTGTGGTGAGTCAGCACTGTTGAGACTGCCGACACTCAGAGGGTCACCAGTGGGGGGGTGTAATTACACCCATCACTGCATGCGGGGAACTACTCACAGGATCACTCTACGATACCTTGCTATGTGCTCTAATTCCTTTAGTATGGCCGCAGAATAGCAAGGAAACAGCATTTCAGCGTTGTGTGTTACTCTTCCTCTACTGCCGTGGACTCAGTACCCCAGGGACAGAGGCACAGAGCCAGAGACTGGTCACCTGCCACAGACGGCGGAGTTTTACAATGCTGAGCAGCACCTTTTATTCGACATGACCAGTATTGTACTGGGCTGAGATCAGAAGAGAATTCTGGAGGAGAAATCTGATCCAGTTTTCCAACCTGAAACCACACAACTGTAGAAGAGCGCAACAGAACATCAAGCCAAGTAAAGGGTTTTATACACCCAAAGGTCACAGTATTTGGAACCGTGTTCCAAATGCCAACTAAATTTTTTACAGACAAAACAAATCTTAAAATCTAATGTTAACACATTAAGTATCACATGCCAAGAAAATGGCTTTAAATAATCTGTGTAGCTGCCTAAGACTTGCGTAGTACTGTATATTACAATAATAATATTATTATAGAAATAATAATTTTATAATGCCTAATGGCATTGATGTCTGCCATAGTGATGGCTCACAAAAGGCTGTAATATGCAAATATCTTTAAGAAACCTTGTAAAATCTCAGAATCCTTGGAGTCCATTCCTATCCAAAGCTCCCTTTAAGGTGGAGCTGGAGAACCCCAAAGGGTGCCTCCATAACATTTTTTAATAGTGCATTCTGAATAATCACAGTCCCAGGTATGATGTTCTGTGTGTGTCGGGATGAAAGACTGTATTTTTATATCCTGCATTACGTAGCAATGTATAATTTTATCCAGTCCTGCTTGGAAATTTAAGCACTACAGTCTGAATGCAAGAGGACATCATGGCGCTAGTACAGGACGTGACTCATCTCCAGTGCGAAGCCAGTGCACACAGAACACAGGGATACTGTACACGCATGCACTACTGCACCATGTGGACAAATCAGCTGAGCTGTGAACTCACTGCTGTGAATTTTCTAAAGCTCATCTGTATAACAGACCTGATTCTCCTGCTGCAGTTGCACACTGGCATGCAATAAGCATCACATACTGAGCTGTAGTGCTTAAATTTCTCAAGTGGCTTTGCTGTTACTGAAATATGAGGGCAATAATGTTCAGTAATAGGTAACAGGTAATAATGTTAAAGATACAATCTAGTGTACAAGTCAATGATGCTATATAGTAAATAGTGCTGCAGTGGAGGGATTAATGAATATGGGCATTTATTTTCCCTATAATAACGTTCTCTACAGTGCTCTAGTGTAGGGAACTGTGATTAGGGGCATTTTTTCTCTATAATATTTCAATGGAAGGAACTACTTGGGGATCTGTTAATTTTCCTATAAATTAGTTCTAGATAGTGATGCTATGTAGGGAATAGTGATTTGAGTTTTAAATAGTGCTCCTGCGTAGCAAATAGGGGTGGGCGATATGACTATATGAGATCATGAAGACGGTCTATGTGCTGGTTCCAAGATGGCGGCGCACTAGGTTGCAGCAGTCACTCCGGGCCCAACACTTTGGTGCAAAAATGTGTTTTTTCTAGACTCCACACCGAAAACTCACCAAACAGCTGGTATGCATGTTTATGACCACCAGACCTGCTCCAGATAAGTTAAGAGCCTGTAGCTTACTTCAAAGATTAGCTGCTGCTGAAACCAATGGCCAGGGAAAGAGACATCGCAAGCGATACGCGAGGAAGCGGAAGTGCAGCAAGTGAGTGGAGGTCCTTGCTAGGCTAAAAAGCTAACGCTAGCCAACAGTGAATAGGGGGAAATCATTTTATCTAGTATAGTTCAATGTAATGAATAGTGATTTGGGGGTTTATTTATTTTCCCTACAACAATGTTCTTTTATGGTGCTCCAGCATAGGGAACAGTGATTTTGGGGGCATTTAATCCCTATTTTGGTGTTCTAGATTGTGATACTATGTAGTAAATGTGATTAGATGGCATGGTATGGTGGGTAGGATTCTATTCCCTAAATACCAAATCCGTGTAAGAAATTATGATTAGGGGGTCGTTTTTCCCCCTATAAAAGTATTAGTGATTTTGGAACCATTCATTTCTCCTACAATAAAGTTTCCTACAATATATAGCATTGTAATGAAAGGAATAGTAATTAGGGAGATTTTCTTTCTCTAAAAAGTGTTCTATATAGTGATCCTGCAGGGAATAGTGATTTGGGAAGCCCTTTACTTTCCCTATAATAATGTTCTATACAGTGGTCCACTGTATGGAATAGTGATTAGGGAGTCATTTCTTTTCCTTATAATGGTGTTTTGGATAGTGACCCTGTATAGAGGAGGAGAATCACTATCCACTATCCTGTGTAGGGATTAGTGACAGGCGTAGGGAATATAACAGTCTATAGAGAATAGTGATATGGGGACAGTGCAGTCCATATCCTTTCTCTACAACAGTGTTCTATACAGTGCTTCAGTGTAGGGAACAGTGCTTAGGGGACCATTTCAACTTTGGAGACTGTTCTTGCATTAATTAACCTATTTAAAACACTATCCGCCTCTAAATGGAGAAAGAAACAGACACCACACCTGCTTCACTGGTCTAAGACCAAGACCGAAACGCTAGTGACCTGAGTGCTGGAACTAATCAAGGAACTGCTGGAGAACCCAGTGATGCAGTGTGCTAATGTGTGCACACAAACAATGCAGATTTTGACAAACAAAAGAGACATTGCTAAGCCGAATGATCAATACATCCATTTACATTTAAAGCATTTGGCTGACGCTCTTATCCAGAGCGACGTACATCAGTGCTTAAAAAGTCCACAACATCCCACAACATGGGAAATTGTACATTTATAAACATTAGGGCTCATTAGGCACATATTGGAAGTTGGAAGAGTCACTTAAAACACCAATACACCATAATGAGCTATAACACTCAAGATCCTTGTGATTATACTGACAGTCTGCAATACACTATAGGAAGCACAGGTGGCAATGTAGCCTATTCTGTTGCTCTTCTCCATTAAAGGAAAAATCTTAAATGTGAAATGACAGCAAAAGGAGAAGAACTGAAAGGGAATAATGGCAGGATTCATTGATTCATTTGACAGTAAACAGTTTCATCGATGACAGACAGAACTGCAGGTTGAATCCTTTTGTGCACTAAGCCACTGTGAAAAGCCAGTCATAAACAGAATTCACACACACACACACACACACACACACACACACACACACACTATGGAAGGCAGCCATGTTCCCTACCCTGTTCTCAGTGAGTGCGGACACACACACACACACACACACACTCTCACAGACCGGTGAAATGTGTCTCAGTTACACACACCAGCATCCTAAGCCACCAGCCCAAACACTGGCAGCCGTGCAGGCCTTACCACCCCCATCCAGCATCTCAGCACTTATCAGAGGCTCAGCCACAAACCAGTGACCTACATACATGTGTGTGTGTGTGTGTGTATGCAAACATGCAGTGCAAGAACACACATTTTTTCAACAGTGTGTGCATATTATGTGTATAGGTGTGTGTGAGCAGATTCATGACATCTACCTATTTTCTATCTATCTATCTATCTATAAATATATATATATATATGTGTGTGTGTGTGTGTGTGTGTGTGTGTGTGTGTACCCCAACCCCACTTCACACTTATATTGCACTCTATAGTAGGTGAATATATATATATACATACAGATATTTGCACACACACACACACAACTGACATATTATATACCATGTATGACATATATATATGTGTGTGTATAATGTATATAAATGTACTTATATAAATATTTGCGTGTGTGTGTCCCCACCCCCACCATCATTAATTTAGGATGCTCTGAAGCTTCATACTTACATTCCAGGTGTTTTTTCTTGGGTGCCATCACTTCGTGGGTGGTGGCCTTGCACACGGCCCTGGCCACCTCGGAGCCGGTAAGGCTGTACTGGGCCGCAGCGATGCGGTCCGTCAGGGTCTGTCCGGACATTTTTAACCTTTCAGTGCAGCACCAGACAACTAGCACGGGCTTATCCTGCTCTCCTGCGAGGTCTGGGGATGGGGGGTGGAGAGTGGGTCGAGGGGGAGGGGATGGGGGGATTCAGCACTTCAGCTTCAGCCTTTTATTTCTCCTTCTGTCACACGGCCAAAAGAACAGAGGGGGTCCTTTTCGGCCCAGTCGATCCGCAGAGACCCTTGGTGCTGATGCTGCGCGTGCGGAAGGATGCTGTTGTTGCAGGTTGTGTAACTCCAGCAGCGCGTGCGTCTCCTCCGCGCGTCCGCTCGTGCGCCCCGTTTGTCCTCCTCCTCCTCTTCCTTCTTTTCTTCTTCCTCCACCTCCTCCTCCTCACCTCCTCTCCACACACTCCACTCGCCTTCCCATCCAGACTCCTCACTGACGGATGCTGAAAGGATGGCGGTTCACTCTTTATTTTTTTCCTCCTTAACTCGCTCTCTCTCTCCCTTCGGCGTCTAACTCTAACACTCTCTCTCTCTTTCTCTTTCTCTCTCTCACACACACACTCTCCCTTGCTCCTCCTCTCGCGCGCATGCGTCACACTCAGCGTCATTTAAAGCCCGAAGTGCGTCTCTTTTAGTGCGTGATTTTTTTTTTACCAACCATTTTTCAGATAACCATGTGACATGATTGGCTAGTGCGCCCTGGTTGGTTAAGTATGATCATCCCTGTGCCATGATTGGCTAAACTTATGCATCGTATGTTATGATTGGCTGGTTGAATCATCATGCTTTAATATTGGCTAAATGTTTCCAGTGTTAGGAATGACTAGATCAACCTTGCCATCTAAGGCTAGTGCGCCCTGATTGGTTAAAAATGATGTATTATGATTGGTTTTATCCTTGCGCTTTAATATAGGCTAAGGCAACACTTACAATGTTAGGATTGGGTAGATATGGTTGACTAGTGAGTCCTGATCGGCTACAATTTTGCTCGCTCCTTCCTGCGCTAGGATTGGCTAAAATTGTATTTGCCTCCAGATTGGCAAAAAATATTCGTCCCTGTGCCAGGATTGGCCAAGATTATGGTTCCTAACCTATGATTGGCTGGTTGTATCCTTTTTGTTTTATGATTGGCTAAAACAATACTTTCAGTGCCAAACTGGCTATTATTAGCCATCCTGTTGTATCCAAAATGACATACTACAATTCTACACCTGCTATTTAGCTGAATAATGTGCTGCTTAGTTGATCCAGCCTTTGTAGAAATAAAAACATTCTTTTGCAAGGATGGGCTTATATGGGTGGAGGTAGCTCAGCGGGAAGGATACTTGCTTTGAATCCTACCTTCAGCATCACCACTGAGCAAGACCCTTAACCCCAAGTTGCTCCAGGGAGACTATCCCCTATAATTAGGGAATGGAAGCCAAGCGATAAATGCCGTAAATGTAATGAAATGTATATGCTAGTAAACCAGCCAAGCTAAAAAAAAAAAGATTCCACCCATCAGGAGGTGGAACAGTTAACCTGGCGCAGTAAAGGGGGTACATACAAGCCAATCCCAGAGTATGAAAGAGCTTCCTCCTCAATCTTCATGCCAGTGGTGTAAAGTATTTGAGAAAATTTACTTCTTTCTGTACTTAAGCATTTTTTTGGCTACTTGTACTGAGTATCAAAAATATAAGCAGTTTTTACTCTCTACTCGGCTACATTTTTGATTGAATATCTGTACTCCACTCCACTACAGTACATCTGAACGGACACTTACCGTTACTCATTACATCGTGATTGTGTGCGACAAGTCGGCATCTTTATCTACCATGGCTAATTTCTTGGGCGGAAGAGGAGATATCGCCATCTGCAGGGTACTGAAGGTACTGGATGCTATTTACCTATATGTGCTATTTTGAAACATTGAGGTGTTCAATTTCATTTCTATATTAGGAAATAAAACCTCATAAATAAACAGTTTCTTGTTTTTCACATTTCTTGGTGTTCTTTGAGCCTACATTCAGTACGAGTAAAATACTTAAGTTCTTTTAAAATTGGATACTTTAAGACTTTTACTCACGTCTTATTGGAATTGGTGACTTGTAACTTACGGTATTTGTACTTTACTCAAGTATGGTTTTCAGGTACTCTTTGCAGATAGGATACTACTAGCCAATCCTATACTACTTGCCTTGGGCCTAGCCTCTGAAACACTTTTTCTAGTGCACTTGCTGCTTTGAATGCATGGACACCACAAACAACAGCACACCAGTTAATCAAAGCTCAGGTTTATTTCAACAGGTCAGAAGGTTCTTAGTGATAATTTTGCTCTTTCTGATGGCTACACAAGCCACATCGCTTCTCATGGTCTCTGAATGATTTACATAACTTAAAATGAGATCCGTTCAGAATTACAGGAATGTAACATCAGTGCAAATCCAGTTGGTTAATCGGGATATCCTGAGGTGTGCTACAAGCTTGTCAAGAGGGCTCTCGGAAATATGCTTTCATTCTTTAAAATGATATGTCTCTTATGCTAATCAGCACAACATGGAATGGGAAAGAAACTTCACATCATTCGGAGGGCTTAAATCACAGCTGCCCGCTAAATACAAATAAAAGTTTTTAAATAAGACAGCATAGCCATTGAAAAAAAATACAGTAATTATAAATACGAAACAAAACCATGTACAAACTTTTTTTTATATTTGATCCCTCTTCTCTCTTTTTTTCAATTTAAAAGGTGAGGTGTTAGTGTTTTTTCCACAGGTCAGTTCATAAAGGTATTCAGTGCCAAATCATGTTTTGATGAGTCCTTCCAGGAAGTCTTTCTCCACCATCTCCTCGATGTGCTGCCTGGCGCGGCTCCAGAAGACCTTCTGGCTCTCAGGTTTGCTGTGTTTGGGCGGGTCTGCCGTGTCAGAGGGAGAGAGGATGGGGCCGGGTCCTGAGCGGCTGCTGGCTTTGCTGCTGAAAACCTGACTGAGGAGTGTGAAGAAAGGCAGGAGCTGCTCCATGCTGCGGATGCCGTACAGTGTCAGGGTCAGCCGGCCTGGTTCCCATGCCAACGGACGTCCGGAACAGTCCTCCTCTGGGTTTTTCTGCAGAGATAGTTTTTGCTTTTATAAAGTCATCTTCTGGAATGAACTCTCTCATCTGAATTAATTCTTCAATCTCAGATCGTATTAGTTCATATTAGATTTTATCTAATAAAAACACTCCCAAACCAGTTTTTGCTCTTCTACATGCTCGTCATTTGCTTCTCCCCACCCACTTGTGCACAGAAACTATCCTGAGTTCTCACAGGTTCAAAGATCTTTTTTCACCTGTTTGTCATTAAGGAAAAAAAGGGGGTGTATTTTTGTTCTGGAGTTCTTTTTTGTGTGTGGCTCAGATTCATAGTAGTAGTAGTAGAAGGTAGTAGTGGTAGTAGGTAGTAGTAGTAGTAGGTAGTAGTGGTAGTAGGTAGTAGTAGTAGGTAGTAGTAAGTAGTAGTAGTAGGTAGTAGTAGTAAGTAGTAGTAGAAGGTAGTAGTAGTAGGTAGTAGTAGGTAGTAGTAAGTAGTAGGTAGTAGTAGTAATAGTAGTAGGTAGTAGTAGTAAGTAGTAGCAGTAGTAGTAGGTAGTAGTAGTAGGTAGTAGTAGTAGTAGTAGAAGAAGGTAGTAGTAGTAGGTAGTAGTAATAGTAGTAAGTAGTAGGAGTAAGTAGTAGGTAGTAGTAGTAGTAGTAGTAGTAGTAGTAATAGTAGTAGTAGTAGTAGTAATAGTAGTAGTAGTAGTAGTAGTAGTAATAAGTAGTAGGTAGTAGTAGTAAGTAGTAGTAGTAGTAGTAGTAGTAGTAGTAGTAGTAGTAGTAGTAGTAGTAGTAGTAGTAGAAGTAGTAGAAGAAATACCTTATTTGTCCCAAATTGGGCAATTATTTTTGCAGTGGTAGCACACAAATACACACCCATTTCCACAAACCTTTCATGACACAAGTTTAAAATAGATAAATAGTAAAATAGACTGACAAATTGAATAAAAAATAAATAAATACATACATACATATATAGTCACAATAAAAAAGAACGGGAGAACTATAAAAAAAAATCTTACTACTCATAGATGCAGTAGTAAGAGTGTGTAATCACTGGTTTTTGCACTCAGTATCTGTTACCTTTGCTCTTTTCCTTAGCAGCTTGGCCAGTCTGACCACGTAAGGCTTAAACTCTCTTTGATGTGTTCCCTGTCGCCGCACTTCCAGACCAGAGTCATCCGAGGCTTCCGGGATGAAGGCCCAGCGATACCTGGAGCACAACACAGAAGTAAAGCCTTGGACTACAAACACATCTACAAAATTATAAACACATCAGTGACTTTTATAATGAAAGTGTTTAAGCAAATGGCATTTTAAAAGGTGTGTTACACAAACATTTTCTTTAAGGGTGATACATTAAACAGAGTTTAAAATGAAATTAAAGTGTTCTGGGAGCATATTTGGTGCTCTTGGAATGTACGTTTTGTTTAAGAGTGAACAAGTGACTCATTTCTTTGAATGTTATGTTATTTCCTTAAAATGATGCTTTAAATAACAATATTATTATTTGGAAATTAGGAGAAATATTCTCAATATTCTCTCAGTTCTTAAAAACTAAGGCAAAGCTGTTCAGTTCGATATTTGCAGTAATAAAAGATAAAACCTGAGAAACTCAGAACTACTCAGAACAGTATAGTGGAACCGTGAAGAGTCACTCACATCTGGAACTGCGGAAGACTCTCTGAAGGCAGAGCTAAGGCCAGGTCCAACAGTTTGCAGGCAGACAGGTAGAGGTTGAGCCAGCGCTGGCTGTTGTAGGAGGTAGAGAAACCATTTCCTCCAGAGTATGTGGTCTCCAGCCCTGCTATGGAAGGCCCTGAGGTCCTACACACACACACACACACACAGAGTATGATTTTTACAGTGACTACTCCATATTCTGCCGTTTGTGAGGTCAGGTACGAAAGTTGATGGATTAGTTCTGGATCAGTGCCACCTTAACTCATCACAAATGTATTGGATGGTGCTCTTTTACTCAAAAGAACACAGTTCCACTGCTTAACAACCTGGTGTATACAGTGGTGCTTTATACTCCACAGGCTCCCATTGTTTTGGCAATGTTTTTCACTGGAAATTATACAGGCTGAGTGTTGGAAACGAAACACCTATGTAAGGCTTTTGCATGGAGAGAAAAGCTGAAGTTTATACCTGGTGATGTCCTCATCAGCAAGGACCTCCTGCTCCATCAGTAAAAACACCTGGACCTGAGACCAAAAAAACACAGTTTAGTTTCAGCATGGCTGCGGTCCAACCAGGGTCAGTCCCTGTCTCACGCCCATAGTCCCCGGGATAGGCTACGACCCTAGTAAGGATTAAGCGGTTTCAGAAAATGAATGAAAGAAGGAGTATTAGCATGGCTATATAATAACCTATGGGACTCCTGTTCTTGTTTTATGTCATAAGCTCTTCAGAGAACACAACATTTATACACTCTATGGTCAGCCACAACATTAAAATTACTGATATGTTAAGAGAATAACATACAATGGCACATGTCAAGGGGAGGGATACATTAGGCAGCAAATTAAAAGTAAGTACTTGCTAGGCTTGGGAACTCTTTAAAATGTCTGTAATAAATGTTTTACAAAATACATCTCTCGCATCAGGACGCAAATCAAATGACGAATGAGTTTTTTGTGGGTTTTATTTTCTACATATTCTTGTCATTAAGTGGTTTACCATACAAAACTAATGTTTGACAATCCTGTGAATATAGATTTATACTTTATAATTAGTGTGCTTGCAGAGGAAGCACACTATTGTTCTTCTTAAGTTTTATCTTTATCTTTATTATTATTATTATTCCTTTCACCCGTTTTATGGCCCCCTACTCCTCCCAGAGCTTTCGAGATAGAGACGCCGT
>JBBPDB010000040.1:21951714-21990109 GCA_037974465.1 Brachypetersius altus
AGAGAAAGAGAGAGAGAAAAAGTAAAACAAAAATCTCATTGGCAATATAACTCTATAATGATGTGACAGGACAAAATAATGGACTATATAGGAATACGTTGTCTGACACAAAAAGTTAATGAGATTGACTAACTGTCAATTATATGAATTATGGAAAAAATGATTTGTAGGGACGATACAGCTTTGTGTTATTTTACTGCACCATTAAAGAAGAAACTGCTCGTCACAGAAGAAGCCTTTGAATGTTTGTGGCAGAAAAGAGTGAGGAACCAAAGAGGGCATGATAGTTCAATCTAATTGAAAAATTATTATAAGATTAAAGTCGGAAATCAGAACACCCTTTTCCTTCCCAATGTTACATTTCTTAAACATGATAATCAGGTGGGAAATAACTGAGGGCAGGACATGATAAACAAACTGAAAACTGTATCATAGCAAAAAAGGCCTTTTTAATTACAGGTTGACTTAAGTAAACTGTACTTAGTACACAAGACATACTCACTCATTAAATCTCTAAAAGTGGTCTTATCATGGGTCATCAGATGGTCAATGATGGCTCTCCAACTGAAAGAGTTAAAACACGATTTAGGCTCATAAAAGTCAAAGTAACCACCAGCAAACTGAATTGCTTGCCTCATGCAGCTTCCACTTACTGACTGACACAGGAGGAGTCCATCTGGAAGAAGGTGTGGTCCATGAACAGGTCAAATGCTTCTTTCTTCCATGCCCGGCGTGTGTACTGATAACCACTCAGACTGCTCAGGAGCTGGATACACGCACGATAACTCGGAGCGTTATGGGCACTGGCAGGGAAGAAAGGGCAAAATTAAAACGCACCATTAGACACTAACAGAAAACACTGCAGGTGACATTGCACTGGGAATGCAAGAAGATGTTTGAGATTTTGTATCACTAAACTAGAACTAAACCTTTCATGTATAAGACACAGAATTCACACCTATATTATTTCAATACAGCAATTATTTGGAGACGGCCACATCCTCTACATTAACGCAAATCATTTAAAAATAAATTTGTCTGTCACAGTCTCTTTTCACTAAATACATTAATATATTTTTAAGTAGATTGAAATGCTTTACTGGATCAAAAAAAGAAATTGTATTCAGTTAACTGACTTTTGCATTTATGTATTTTTCAGCAAACTACAACTAAAAAGCTCGAAAAACTACAATGTGCATCTTGCTGTAGTACTTAAAAATGGTAACAATTGGGTTCCTTCTCTTCCTCCCCTATCGCTTTCAAAAAATAGCTTCATATGAAAAAACATTTTTAAGCTCATTCCTGCTACATGTGGTTTGTACCTGTGGTTGCGGAGGTAAGGAACCACATAGTGCATGATGTTGACCAGCAGAGGAATGACTCTTTCTTTCTCATCGCTGTAGAACACCATGTCCAACAGATGAGCCAACACCTGAAACACATAAAAAATTAGGTGGACACACAGTAAACCTAGGAAAAATGGTTTGAAGGAGGGCGTAGTTGTGTGGACTGGGTCCAAGGAGCGTGCAGAAAGGCTGCAAAGATTAGTCAACAAAGAAACCTGTGTACAAAAATGCATGGTGTAATGCTCTGTAATGTTCATATGAAATATGGCCATTCTGACATACTGCAGTATATTAAAGGAAATGTAGGGGCACTATAACGGTTGATTGACCTGATCATAAATGAAGAAACTGTTTGCACAGACAGCACTGATTTATGCCAGTGGTGTGGTGGTGTCAAAGTGAGTGAAAATAAATAGTAGCTGCAGTTGCAGAGTGCATGTGAGTGCAACACTATGGTTATACCTCTGCAAGCAGTGTGAGGGCATGAACACTGTAGACTGATGGAGTAAAACTGGACGCCTCCATCACTGTGAGCATCAAATCTGAAACATATAAACACAGTGAGACTTTCCTCAAGCATGCAGACATCACAAGAGGGCTTCAACGAGCACATATTTATCTAGAGCGTCCTCGCATACCTTCCACATCTGCCTCCAAAGTGGCTCCATCCACCACGATCTGTGGTGAAGGCTTGACCTCCAGGTTCCTCCTTAGCCAAGTGGTCTGCTCCAGAGAAGATCCAGCTATAGTGCCAATCGCCTCCACTATCTTATGGGTCACATCCTGTTAATGAGTGCAAAAACAGAGAATCTTAAGTGTGGAAAACAAGTAGGTGGCAGGATACAAACAAAGCAGGTCACCGTTGCTTTTGTTAAAATGTCTATAACCTCATGCATGTATGTCTTTCTCATAAATATGATGCAATATAGAGCCCACGTCATGAAAAACATGAAAAAAATGGTCAGTTTCTCTATTCAGAGTAAGTCAAGTATAGACTCCCACTCTTGGTATAGTATAGACTGCCCTTGAGTATACTACCCTGAGTGAGGAGTACAAAACAACTAAATAATCTGGGAAATCCTTGATAAAACATACAAATCAAGGACACTTCCAGGTATTTCATCTGTCTTTGGCTACAAGTGAGGTGGAACTGTACTTAGCCTTGAATGATGATGTTTCACAAGTCCACAAGAACACAAGTACAGAAAGATACTTGACACTGAGAAACCCATACATTTTTAACAATCCATATAAAGTAGCTCACTTTTAATTCACTGTTCACTGAGTCTACAATAGATTTGCTCCACCTAATGACATTGATGTTAAAAGGAGTTTTTCATTCTAGACTGCTTTTTGAGACATAATACATGGCAGCCAATCAGAACAGAGCTCATTTTCATACAGTCATAATCAAAGCGCATTTAAAAAAGCAGCCTGTTTAATCCTAAGGGGAATTTTCCACAATCTGAAATGAGGACATTCTCTCCAGTGGGAAGATTTTGTGAGCCTTACAGTGAGAAAGGGATGATTTCTGTCTCTCAGAAACTGATCAACTGTTCTTACCTGCAGCTCCCGCTGGTCTTTCTTGCTCTCCAGGGTGGGATTCTTTAGGATAAACTCATTCAGAACACTAAAGCAAAGCACAGAGATTCACTCAAATAGTGAGTCCACTATACCAAAAATAAGTAAAAGGGTAAAAAGTGAACCAAAGTATGTGAGCACAGTGTGCATGAAAAGGAGTGTATGAGAGTAAGCGTGTGTGAGATTTAGTAAGTGTATATAAAGTTCTAGAAAATAAACAGCAAAAATGTTCAGTTACTCAGGTTTTATCTTCTATAGGTGCAAATATTAAACAGAACAGTTTTGCCTTCGTTTTTATGAACTGCTGACAATATTTTCAAATAAAAATAGTGTTCTTTAAAGGGGACATATTATACAAAACTCACTTTAGTTATAATAGGTCTTTGGCTCTATCGAGACCCCATCCACTACTAAGAATTAAGCTGGTGAGATCTCTTTACGGGAGAGTGAGTTTGTGCAAAAAACTTTATGAACACATTTTGTACAGCCCATAGACCTATTATAACTTGCTTTTTTTGCATAATATGCCCCCTTTATTGTATTATCATTTCCTTTAAAATAATGCATCAATATAAGAATTTTTTTTTCCATCCAACTGGTCACATTGCAAGAGAAGAGTATTGATTACAGAACTGTTTTTATATACTTTTCCTCATTAAATCAGATTTGATTCAGGTGATCACCTAATCAGTACCTCATAAAGCAGAATGGCACTGGCATGGAATGGTTGTCATACTCAGAGATGCAGATTTGAAAATAAACTGCAGGGGTCTCTTATTATTTTCCAGAGCTGTATAATTACGTGTGTGTGTGTGCGTGCGTGCGTGCGTGCGTGCGTGCGTGCGTGCGTGCGTAGTACCCCAAAAGAAGGAACTGTCCAGGTGCTGGCAGGCCAAGTTGCACTGAATCCTTCAGTAGAGCGAGCAGTGATGGCCAGCTGTCCACCAGACTGGAAACTGGAATCCTGCAGGACACCAGGGACGAACATCAGGCAAACAATATGACACACATACAGCTTGTGGCTTTTTTGTTCTACCAATTATAGTGCCACCCACTAGCAAGGTCTCCCTGATCACATGAGCTTATCAAGTCTCCTATGAGTCACTACTGCAAGTCACTGGAGAACTCAACACGCTTGGAGGAGAATGCTAAGTGCCAATTCCATTACATCATCTAACTGATGTTGGCTAGCCTCACACTAATGGGAGGAGAGGGAGGGTCATCTTTCCAGCCCAGACAGGCCAAGCTCTCTTGGATTGTGGCATTATCGTGGATCGGACCAGTGGTCCTGACTGTATGTGCATTGTATCTTTACTGACATAAATGACATTGCGGTATATATTTATGTACATTGTGGACTGACCAACTGCATGTTTCATTTAGAAGAGAGCATAAATAGATTTAGTGCGTTGAATAAATATTATTATGCTAATACTAATGTACGTTATGTCAGCGCCAACTAATGAGATGTCAAAAAAATATTACATCATATTAAATAAATATTACCTCTTATAGTGCAAAATAATACTACCACATAAGAGTGACTGCATGAACAGAATAAACAGTATATCACTGCATTTGTCAATGTCTTTACACACCAGACCAGTATCATGTCCATTAGTCTTACCATTTTGCGTGGCTGGTTGACTTAAATACAAACAAAAGTGCTCTATAGTGGTCTTGAACCTTCATATTTACATTTACATTTATGGCATTTAGCAGACGCTTTTATCCAAAGCGACTTCCATTCTCTAACTACAGGAGGCAGTCTCCCTGGAGCAACTTAGGGTTAAGGGTCTTGCTCATATGATCCCATGCAAAACTTTCACAGACTGTAATACATTGTATACAGTTATGACTGCATTACATGAATTGTACTTGTATTATAAAAGATATCTTGCTGTACAGGTGGAACTGTGAATGATTATAGTAATGTGATAAAGCAAACTGCACTAGCTATAATGGTCTAATTAATCAATTTGTCATATTATTGTAGAAAGAATATTTAGTAATGGAAACAAGCTTTTTAGCTGTACAGCAGAAAATCATTAGTCAACTCACCTCTGCACATACGCGTAGAAAAACTGAAGCATGCAAACCTCCAGGGACAGATATTTCTGTGGGAAAAGACAGAAAATTGCTGTGATAAGTGTTTGTTGGTAACAGCAGCAGCATCATTTGTACTGCAGGACTGCTTGCTGAGAAGCAGTTTTAAAGGGCCCGTATGACCCAAACTGATATTTAATGTAACAGAAACAAAGCTTCATAGCATTGTTCACCTCCAAGTCCTCCCACATCATGAATAAAAACTGCTTTGTTTTCACTGCTTTTGTGAGGTCACAAAAACCAATGCATTTCCATTTATCCACCCACTCAGCCTAGAGTATGTTAGCTCCGAGCTAGGAGTTTATCAACCAGGACTGCTTTTAGAATAAAGTACAGTATAGGGTAGCCAATAAAAACATTTCTTAATCTTAAAGGCTTAAAAATAGTAAAAGTCTGTTCAAATCTAAAAGATTTACTGAAAAAAAAAACACAAAAGATTAAAAAAATATATCTTTTAATGTTCATACACACAGACCTTCTCTTTTGCAATGGCCGGCGGCTGCTTTAGGACTTCCTTCACCGTCTGCATTACAGTCTCTGTGCGCATGGCATTCACTGACCGCACCAAATCCACCAGCAGGAGCTGCTCCTCGCTGGCAGTGGGGATCACCTACAACACAAAATCAGTAAAATAAAACACATTACTGGCCTCTAAACACAAAGGGCTTTTTGTAAATCATTTAATAATATTTACTTAACCATAAAAATCTATTTAACTGCAAATCCATGTATTTCTACTACTGTTGACCATGAGACTGAAGGCACTCTTGCTATCTTTGTGGCGTACCTTATTCCTGGCTGGCGTTTTAACCGGCTTTCTCTCATTCCAGACATAAGCAATTGCAGCCATGAAGTGTGTCCCATGGTTCATGGAGATGGGCCCCAGAAGCTCCAGGATCTGCTGTCGAAGATTCTAAAAGAAAATATTGTGAAATTATTGACTAATCATTTTTATTATATTGTCCAATCTTTGATGTTGGTAGTGTCGAAGATTTGTGATGTTTTCAGGTTAGTTTTCATTCAAAGGCCCTGAGAAACTGCTGAGAAGGTGCATGATGTCATGGATTCCATAAAATAACTGTAGAGCTTAAGTGAAAATCTTCCGGACAATACGTCACAATATACCTCCAAATGTTTCAAAAATGTTTCAGTCAACACAGAAAAACCTTTTAATAAAGGTCCCTGAACTAAACCTCACAAAAACCTAATGAGCTACGTATTATGTTACTATTTGTGTTACCAGTAAATCACCAAATAACCAAATTCAGAATTTATATTCTAGCATATTGTGTGTATAGCATAGGCTATATTTCTTTGACTTTTATTTTCTACTTTATTTTTTATATAATTCTTGTCTGAGTCTCTGTGTAGCTGTGCAGTCATAACGCAAGTTGTTTCCTCTGGTATCAATAAAGAGTGTGAGTAACTTATATTTAACTTGATAACACCTCTGCTGTGTTCCAAGATCTAAAACACCCAGGGTAAGCAACATTTGTTTGTCCGTTCTTTCTTTAGTTTGCAATTTAAAAAAAGTTCTTTAATTACACATATAATTCATGAATGAATGTCAATTTTTAATAGCAAGCTTGTGTTTCCTAGTGTTAGAGAACCATGATCAAACCTGCAGTAACAGTTTCAGACTCACATTCCCACAACATCGATGTTTAACAGCTTATAATTTCCCTAGTGCTTTAACCTTTTCCACAGTCAATAGCTGTAACAACTGTTCAGCTGTCATTTCAAGAAATAGAAAGTGGAACTAAATTTAGTTATCCTTAATCAGAGTTGGGAACTTTTCTTATTTTATTTAACTAATTTATGTTTTATATTGTATATCAAACCTAGGGGAAAAAATGACAAAAGTACCAAAATAAAAAAGATCATGGATTTGCAACAGTAGTTGAAACCCTTTTGGTGTTACAGTGCAGCGAACTGTATGCAGTGAAACACCTTTTAAATGGTAATTTCACTTACAGAAGGAAAGAAGTTGCACATATCGCTTGTGTAAAAAAGTAATTTCACCTCTTAACTTACCTGGTTGTGCATTCTTTAATGTGATTTCTATAATTGCGACATTCTTTTTTGTTTTTGCACAACTTTCTTTGCAGAATTGCTTTTACTGCTGCCAAAGCGTCTCAATACCACTCTTTTAATGTGGAACTGGTCTTAAAAACTGATGGCTTAACATTCTCTGCAGGGTTTTATCTTTCTATCAGTGGTCAGCAAGTCGCTAAGGTCCTCAAATAGCAAAGCGTCCCCACACTACCACCACGTTTGACTGCATATTGTTATTGTGGAACACTATTAGTTTTCCTCTTTCAACTCTTCAGTCCACATAATATTCGTCAATGGGTAATCAAGGCATATTTTGGCAAATGCGAGACAAGGTTCCTATGTTCCTCTTGGTTAGCAGTGGTTTGTGCCTTGTCACTTCCCTTGGATCCTATGGCACAGACTCTTTCTAATGATGGAGTTATGAATGCTGACATCATCTGAGGCCAAGGGAGGCCTGCCAGTCCCTAGACATTTGACTTTCCTGGTGAATTGTCACTGAACTCTTGTAGGAATTTGGAGGACAACCACTTCTGTGAATACTTACCACTTTTCCAACGTTTCTGATTTGGAGACAATAATGGAAATTCCAGAGCCTTATAATTGGCTTTGCAACCCTTTCTGATCTGATATACTTGAATAACTTGACTCTTTTCGAACATTTGTATTGATAAAGCTTGTAAATAAATAAAATCCACACAAGACATGTTTTTTTCTGTACCTTGGTGGAACCCAGGTTGATATTAGAGCTGGAGCAGGCAGCAGCAGCTCCAGCAGGCCTGTCTGAACTGTCAGCCAGATATAGCACGCTCCAGAGCAGAGTGACCGAGGACATGATGGTGTGCAGAATGGAGAGGATGCCAGCACGAGCCTCAGACAGGTGCTTCTGATCTACACTGATCTGGAGCTGTACGAAATAGAGCATATTTTCCAGAAGATTACAGCTACTTCTCTAGATTTTAAGAGCGTGCAGCCAGAGTAAAAGCTATCTGGAATTCTTACCTGGTGGTACTGTGATGATGGGTCCAGTAGACAATAGTGAATGATGGCTGTTACCCCCTCCAGGACAGTGAGAATGAGATCAGGGGGAATACACAGTGCCATCCACTGGGGCCTGGAAAATAACAAATATTTGAACACAATGTTAGGGACCATTAATGCATATTAATGATGAACTCTGTTACACAACTGATGGTAATCTATATCTCTAAATGCAATAAATGTATGTAAACCAAGTCTTTACAACTTTAGATCATGAGAGACAGATGCCATTTAAAAATTATGGATGCCCACATGGATATTCTACAGACTGACAGTGCCATCTTGTGGATAAATATATTAACAACAATAGTGGTAAACGGAAACGCACACACACTTCCTGGGTTTTGAAGTGTAATCTTTCAACAGAACAGTGTTTGGACAGATTCTAATTTGGAACAATTTGAAACATGAATTGTTGTATAAATCATCTCTAAACCACAAGGAATTGTGTAAACTGTAAAAAACAGAGTGAATTTCAAAAGCACTAAAGACAGACACAATATGTCTTCTTCGGAACCAATAGTTTGCGCTTTTGTGGCTAAAATACTGACAACCAGTCAGTTACATTTGTTTCAACCGTTTTCTTTTTTTAATCCACAGGTGGGCCCAGACTTCTGGCCTGTAGCATATACATATGTCAGTTTGTATGTAGTTTTAGAACCCTCATTGGCCGTACCTGGTGTCTGTGAGTCCAGTCTCATAACGGTATTGCTGAATAAGGTTGTCCAGGTTCCTGCATAGCTGTAAAGTGACTGAAGCCACCACTCGGCGCAGCACCCGGCCCATGTAGGGTAATGTGGCAGTGATGAGGCTGATCCACTGTGGATGCATCTTACAGGCATGGTGTTGGTGTAGTGCCCGGATCACTGCACATAGGAACATACCCTGCGCTGTGATTGGTTGGCCTGGAAGGTACTGCAATGACGCCATTGGCTGCTGGGGGTTCACGTGCTCCACTTCACCACCCAGCACCTCAAAACCACCCCCACTGGCACCACCCCCACTGACTCCACCCCCTGAAGCTCCTGCTGCCTGAAGCGCCACATCCCCACCATCATCACTAGGAACCAATACACGGTGCTCTAGCACCACCAGACTTTGCAGCAGCCTCAGTAGCTGAGACTGCACAGCGCTGCATCCATCCAGCTGGTCCTCAGATAAGTTGATGATACTTTCCTCAGTCATCCCTTCCTCGACAGCTGCCATATTGGAGCCTCGGACCCGCTGTTCATGCCACTTTTGTGCACTGAAGATAGAGGACAACAGGCAATGCAGGGTCACCTTCTGGACCTTGCACTTGGACAGTACATCACTAATGAAACTGGCAAATCCTTTGGCCGAGCCATCGGTCACTTTGGCTAACTCACAGAAGAGCAGAGTCAAAACTTCCACGCTGGTCAGCTGCATGGCCCGGTTCCCTGCCAAATCCTGTGGCGTTGCGGCAACGTGTGCTGAATAGTAGCTGCGCAGAAAGTAAAGGCAGAGTGAGATGACAATTTCCAAGTACATGGCGCTGCGGAAAGAGTGCGAATGTGAGTCCTGAGGGATTGGACAGTAGAAGTCCTTGCCCATGACAGAGACTCGATGACGAGCCAGAAGGTTCTGCAATAAAGATAGCTGTGGAGTATAAGTGTTGTTGATGCTAGTGGTACTGATGGCGTTAACAAAGCCAGCGGGAGCTGTTCGCAGCATGGCGGCTATTGCTGAGAGCGCATGTAATGTACGAGATGAGTCATAGAGCTGTAGGTAGAGCAGGACATGCTGGTAAAGAGGGTGGACATTGAAGCGGGCAGGGGATGTAGCAGAACGGGATGCCCCAGGAATTCCAGAAGCTGTGCCACTTGGGGAACCCACATCACTCTCAATCTCAGAGACTTCACCTTCTCCACAGCTGTACCAGTTTTCCAGGTCGAGACTGTCCCCAAAGAAGATGCTAGGAGGTCGACTCTTCTCGGCTTGGTTGGCCTTCCGCCTCTCCTCCTCTTTTCTCTTGGTCTTTTTGACCTTAGGCTTGGCACCAGGTGACTTGTCTGCCAGCCGCTCCATTATCTTGCCTTTGAGGCTGAGCTGGGTGCTGCTGTGGCTGCGTTTTCGAGCCTGGGGATCATCCGGACGCAAGCCCTGCTCTGGGGTGCCTCGTCCGCTGCTGTCTGGAAGGGTGATAATGGATGGAGACGAACTGTGACGGGTCATTCCTTCACGCGGCTCTTCGTCTGCTGTGTCAGCGGGTGCCATTGACAGGAACTCCAATGTTCCACCAGCTACAAGTTCAGGGAGAGTTAAAAGCTGGCTGACTGGGAATGGCCCTAGATTGACCTGTGGTTCAGCAGACACATCGGAAGAGGAGTTAGAGCTGTCTGAATCTGTCTGAGGCCAGGCCTCTGGAGGCGAGGGTGTTCCAGCTGAGCTTTCCTCCACCATCTGCACCACGCTGTCCAGCAATTCTTCAAGAACTGCACAAACCACCTTATCTAAGGACTCCTCCTCCAAAGAAGAAGCCTGATCCAGGTTCACAACATTACTGCCGCCATCCAGTTCATCAAAGCTGCCATTGTCAACAGTGGATGACTGAGAGCCACTGGAATCTGAGCTCTGGGGTTCTCCCTGTTGGTCTGGGGGTTGATATTCTCCACACAGTTGTAGGTTCTCGCTGCTGAGACTGAGCAGTGACAGACTGTCACTCAGAGGGTTGACCGTCAGACTGAAAGGCTCCATATCTTCCAGGGGAAGGCCTCTGGCCTGCACCACTCTCAGGCTGTCCCCAGACAATCTGCAATAGGCTGGAGGACAAAATATGGGTCACATATGAGTCCTAAGGTTAAAAGAAAAACTTGAGTAAGACACTAAATCACAGACATCAAAATTAGAAAAATTACACATACTGTCAGAACAGGCTGAATCACCCATACAGGTCAGGTCAGATGGCTCTGCCTCTGTTGGGTTGGGGAAAGCCCTGGTCCAGTGGCGCTGGGCCTGCACACGCTGGATTGACACACGGTGTGTCTTAGGGTGTAGCAGCAGCAGTAGAAGGGGCTCCAAAACTCGAGCAATGTCATGCCTCTGCAAAACCTGGTTCAGCCAGGCTCGCCCCACAGCACTCGCTGAACCATCCCAGTAACTCAGACTGTCCAACATGATGAAGAGGGACCTAAAACCAAATAAAAGGAAGATAAAAAAAAAAAGAGCAGGTCAAATTTTCGCTTTTTGAGTGTAGTATTAATAACCTACATAAAAAGCAGCTAATCTTCTTTAATAAAGAGTGACCAACTAAAAAAAGAACAATGTACAGCTTAATATATAGTCAGCTTAGTCAGGATAGGTTAACACTTCAGTGAAGGGCAGGGGTTTTTTAAAGCTACAAGCACCTACATATGCCTACACACACCTACATTTATAAAGACACATTCCAACAAGTATGAGTTGTCATAGAGGATACTTTAATCAGTTTAGGAAGTGTGAGGACAACAGATACATGTTAGATTCATTCATTTTTAAATTGGTACATGCCAGTTCTAATGAAGGGCTTATGTGGGTGTCATGAAGCCTTCTAGGCAGTGATCTTTAGTAGAGTGTTACCCAAGATTTCAAAAACTCAAAAACATTAATTTCATGCATGTTTTAGAAATACAAATGACATATCTAGATAGAATTGAGTGAAGTGGGGGGTAGATTACCGGTCAAAAGTGCGGCTGAAGGGGGAGGCCTTAGTGATGTTCAGGTCTCTGGTGAGATGCCACAGAACAGAAAATTTCACATGGGCTTCCAAGCGGATCCTCTGAGAATATAAGATCAAAAAGAGAGCCAATGAGTAAAAGGAACGCAAATTATGAGGTGATTCTATTATCTTTTCTTGCACAGTGAATGGGTACATATTTTTTCCTCTACTTGATCAGAAACTAAATTAAAAAAATTATGTAATTTGATTTGTTTAAGATAGCATGTTCTGCTATTAAGCAAAATGTGTTAATTATATTGTTTATTATGAAGTTAAAAAAAATCTGGGTAAACAAATAAGGTGATTCCATAAGTATGATTCCATATATGTATTTAGGCATGGATGATGTGGATAAATACACCCTGAATATATAATAATATATATGTGTGAGTGTGTCCATGTTTGAACACCTTGTCACGGTGCATGAGCTGCTGACTGATGACGTCCTCACAGATGCTTGATGAGGGCACCAGGTTGTGAAGCTGGTAGAAAAGCTCCACACTGCGCTGATGATGCTGAGGAGTCGACTCCCCTAACTGCTCCCAAAGAATCAGCGCTACACTCTACGGGGGGCAATGGAGAAAAAGAAACAATGAGAGGAATAAAAAAATATATAAAAAGGACACAGAAGAAGGGGAAAAAAGGAGAAAGAAAGAAACAATCAAAGAAAGAAAGATCAAAAAAGATGAAAAAGGAAAACTTGTGCAGAGAAAAAAGTTAGAAGAGACAGAAAGACAGAAAGAAAGAAAGAAAGACAGAAAGAAAGAAAGAAAGAAAGACAGAAAGAAAGAAAGAAAGACAGAAAGAAAGAAAGAAAGAAAGAAAGAAAGAAAGAAAGAAAGAAACTAATTACCTTAAAGAAATCAGTCTTCTCTGCAATGTACTTCAAGATGCCCTGGGTGAGAGGTGGTCTGATTACCACAGCAACGCGTCCCTGGCTGGGACTCATTGGCTGGCCAGAGTCAGGACTGCCCACACGCTCAGCTGTCACCATAGCAACAGACTGGGTGAGGCCCACCAGGTCCATCACCAGGGAGATGGCTACTGCCTGTATGCTGAAGTCTGTTGCAGAGCAACAGGCGTCCATCAGGGTCTGTAGCCATAGTGGTGGAAGTACACTCTCACCATCTGAAAGAGAAATACACATACAAGTGAGTAATAAAAGGCTGCAACAACTACCTAATAAGTTGACTGATTAACTTAACTGATGATGAAATATGTCAATTTTTATGAGGTATTATTCATGTCACAAAAGCTCTAATGTATCAAAAGATCAGTCCCAACAAGGATCAGTTAATAACAGTTAATGCATCTATTTGTTGTTTATCTAAAATCAAAGGAGTGCTAGATTGCTCTATTATGGGTTAATATGATGGGAGTGTTTTTTCTGCTATACTATACAAGAAGTGTAGAGGGCGATATAGCATCTAGTGTTTCACTGCACCATGGAAAGTAATTGCTCCAACACAGTCAAACCTTTGAATGATGGCAACGGCAGTGAGAAAGCAAACTGATGATTAATTAAATAATAGTCAGGAAGATAACATACAGAAATAATCATCATGCGACCCTGATCGGATGATGGGACAATCTATCAGAAGGGACAATCCTCAAAAAAAAAAAGTGTATTCTAATAAGTGATTTAATATTATTACATACATATAATTATAATAATATTCCTCATTCAGTTACTTACATTTTAGACTGCAAGCAAACACAATATATTCTCACCTGCATGCTCTTCTCTTGTGGGAGAGGATTTAAGGTTGCCCTCTGCGACATAGACAGGAAAACTGGAGCACTCTAGAAAGAGCTGACAGGCAGCAGTGAAAGCAGCTACACACTCCTTCTGCTCAGACACACACTCCTTGCCTTCCGGCCCTACCACTTTAAGCGTGTCCATCCGACAGGTGCCGTCACCTGGAGCGATGTACAGCTTCACCAGGCTGCACAGGAAGTGCTGGAAGTGCTCTAGGCAGCGCTGCATCACCGGTGTGTCCTGCAGCTTACTGCGGGGAACAGAACTGGACCCTTTGTGCTTGGAACGTACAGCAGACCCAATATCATCACTCCCTGGAGGCTGACCCGGGTCTCCCTGCGGTCCGTTCTCCTGGTACTGAACAAAGTCACTGAAACCACTCTCCGAAGAACGACTGCTGGCTGGATTCTCCCTGTCGTCAAATACATCCTCACTGACCGGAACCTCCAGCACTGCAGGGAGAGCCTTTGACAGGGAGAGAAAGAGAGAGGGAGAGATGGAAAGAGAGGGAAAGAAAGATAGACAGACAGACAGACAGAAAGAATGAGAGCAAGATAGAATGCAAGAAAGAGAGAAATTCAATTAAGTTAAACATCAATACTCAAACGCATTACGAGTAGTGCAGGATGTACAGTCACACGGACTCCATTGCTAAAATGTCACGTTTTGTTGTTTTTTTGATACACGGTTACTGTTTATTTGCTGAATTAAACATATTACGAAAAAACATGTGCCGTGTTGTTGTAGATACTGTTCTACACTATTTGACATTTACATTGTTTGTATATAAAAGAAATTAAGTACAATTACCTACGAATAAAATATTGGTAAATTTTGTTAAAGCTGGATCCATTTTATGAGAAATGACTGTCAGTTTCATACTAGAAAAGGTCTCTGTGCAATTTCCTCAAATTAAACTAGATATTCCTGATATAAATTTTATGGCCCAGACATACATATCTACATTAAGATAAATAGGAATTAGATCTAAAACCCAAACTAAAACCCAAAGTTAAGACCAGACAAAATATAATTAATCTGACTATTTTACAGATTGTCTTTGATTAAAACCATGCACCTCATAGTTAATCACTAAAACAACAGTGCTTACCAAAGGTAAAGCTTATCTAGATCAAATGGAGTTCACATTAAACATTAAGAAAGCTCTTCTCTTGTAAAGTTACCATTTCTGAGACACAAAGTTTTGTTATATCAACTTTAATGTGTAATACGTTACATCCAGTGCACAGTACTGATATAGATTGAGATAGTAGTTTGAAGTAAACAAGTTCTTTTTTAACTGGCCTCTACTATACTAAATTCGTTGTTAACTTTAACACGTTTTTCGTGTTAAATTCCACACTTATCTGACGAAGCCCCTACTCCTCACAAGCAAGCCCAGCTGCTGCTCTACCTACATTAAACCACTCCCACAATGCACTGCAGCCCTTTCCACCTAGCCTTGATCCCAGCAGACACCCAGGACACCACACTTCAATGGTTCCCAGCATGTAGCCCTGAGGCACCCCAGTGCTGGACTCAGATGGTAGCCATGCTCTGGGGCTCTAAGGGGTTTGAAGCTTTTTCACAGAGGCTGGATGGTGTATAGACAGGCTTTACGCTCTAGTGGAGCGGAGGAACCCCCAAGGACTGGAGAATTAGCTCTCCCTCCACAGAGACAGAAGGATGCAGCTGAGCACAAATCACTCAGTCCCGCTGCCTCTGCGCCCTGGCACCACCAGGGAGTCTGGCATGGCCAACAAAATAGGGACATTCGAACATACCCCCCTCCACACACAGGCTCTGTCAGGTAGCAAACAGGCCAAGGCACATGTACCCTCACTCAACCCAGCAAAAGGCCAATGACTGAGGGACCTGGACCGTCCTCCCCACTGGGCCCAATGCAGGGTAGCTGGAGTGGAGACATGCAACCAGAGGCATTGGCCGAATGGTTGTTTCCAGGCCAGAACCCATAAGGAACAGGCCAAGTAATACTGCTGGGACTGTTTTCAAAGATCAAACCAAATCAAAGTGAACATAGTTAACAGTCACACATAAAAACAGTTCCCTTTGAGTTACAAAGTCTTTACATTCATTACGTTGCATTGCATTTATCTGGCAGACGCTTTTATCCAAAGCGACTTACAATGCGACAGGACAGTCTGAAGTCAGAATATAAAGGGCTCTGTGGTCCAAATGATCACAAAATGACAAATCATCACATTTTTTGGACATAAAAGACAAAACATAACCACTTGAGATTCTCACACATTGGCACCAACACGCTACAGGTTCAACTAATAATAAAAAACGGAAAAGAGTACCACCCAGACCAATGCCTTTGGTCGAGGCTCAGGTTTAAACTTCAGCTCGGTCATGTGTTGTCCACAGTCTCCTGTAGATTCAGGTGATGACTAATTATCTTGGAAAACAAGGTGATGCATGCTGTTCATTGAAAAGTGTTTATGTATGGACCGGCAAGTTGTTAGAGCATACTCTGTGCAAAACACACAAAATGCACGAAACATATAATATATGCCCATGTCCAATGTGTCTATATAGCTTTCTTTTAATATGCACCCCAAATGCAGCCAAAGCAGCAGAATCCCTCTCTACATTCAAAAACCTCCTAAATCCATAAATCACACTTGGTCTTCTGTCTGAAATAATCTTCTTGCGCTACTCCCTACTTAAAGATTTAGCAGTTACAACTCTTGAAGCTTAAGCGTTTACTCATATTGTAAGTCACTGAATAAAAGCATCTGCCAAAACAAATGTAATGTAATGTGGTGTAATATAATGTATCATACTGCATTAAATGTTGTTAATGTGTTACTGTTGTGTAAATGCAAGTTGTTTTAGAAATGCTTTCTTACTGGAGGATGGAGGATATGCTATACTCTGAATTTTCTTCCTTTACTCACCCGGCAGCCCTCGTGGTCTCGAGCTGCTGGTGTAGTGGTGGCGGAGGGGAGTGTAAGTGGGGAGACCAGTGGTGGCTGAACTTTACTGAGGATTTTGGAGCAAAGGCGCAGGCAGTGCGTGAGTTCCCTGAGACACAGTGCCCTCAGGTGGCCAGTCAGAGCAGACACCATCCGTAACAAGAGCTGGGGAAGGTGCTCAGTCTGAATCTCTATATATGTCTCCTAGAGAGAGTGCATGAGAGAGAGGCATTAGCACAGGTAATCTGCTTAAAATCAACTAGATGGATGGTGTTTTTTCCCCCAACAACTATAACTATATAGTTCATTAAAGTCGATAATGTATACATTTTGCTAAGAAGGTAATATGATACCCCTTCATACAAAGGAAATACATATTGAGAGTTTATTTAGGTTATTTGTTAAATAAAACTCAGATTATACACAATTCATTTTGCCTTCCATTTTATTCATTATGACCTGATTTAGCACATAAGTAGTAACTGGTTAGGTGCATCTGCAGTCTTTTCAGATACAAGGGTGTTGTGGGCTTAACAAAAGTGTGTTCAATACAGACTCTGAGGGAAAACTAGTGTGAAAACTGTATAGAGGAGAATATACTTATTTAGCCACACCAGCATTCATTAGAGGCACAGACTTCAGTACAGTTAATCACAACCTTATCTCATATTAGATGTCGCCACAGATGCATAAAAGCTGAATAATGTTGAACACAGGAGTGAGGAAAATCAATTAGATTAGTTCTGCTTCTATGGGACAGCCGACTGGACCGAGGACTGTCAATCAGATGCTCAGAATATTAGGATATGGTTATTTAAAGCCTCTTTTAATTATAGTCTGTGTCTTTCATTCATGCTCTGCTGGATGTTTAATATAATATTGACACAGGGATCAAAGAGTAATGCCTATAATTTTCATGCATCCAACAACTTGTGATGCATTTTGAACTTTTTTCCATAAAGATTCATATTACAATTGTGGCCAGTTTTTACAATAGGAGAGAAGATTAATGTGTATTATTCTGCACACTTTCCAATGGACATAATATTTTTGGGGCGAAAATGACATAATGATGGACAGACTTCCTGAAAGTGTTGAACGAATCTCAGATGGTCAGACTGGATGGTCACTGAAGCAGCTTTACTGATGTCACACAGATTACCCCGTAAGTGTAAAAAGCATGCAAAGCTCTGGTTTACCCTTCCACAACATTCAAACATGAACACATTAAGACCATCTGTGCAAAAGTCTTTAAATTGTCTAAAGTTTTTCTACTTGAAAAGTTAACATTAGAATAAATTCAGCCAAACTAGAAAGCAGTAAAAAGTATCAAAAGCATCAAAGTTGGTAAAAAAAAAAAAGTAGCTATTATTTTGTGAGCTGGTGTGGAGAACACAGTTTCGGTTCCAGATTCCACCTCGGTTCCTCCAGCCGTTTAGATTTGTGAAATTCCATCAGCAGCTCCTGATTTAATTTAGCGAAGGACTGTTTGAGTCAAACCAGGTTTCTAAAGGAAACTACAAGTGATACTAGGCTTCCACAAGAAATAAATGAACATTATGTACATAAAATTACTATTATGTACTTACTATATAACGCCATTTGTTTTTTTATTTTTCTGGTTTATTTAGCACATCAAGCATCTCAACCGTTTTTAACATTCTATTTTCACAGGTTCCTAAGACGTTTGCACAGCTTGGTTAAAAAGAGACAAACTACTGAGAAAGTGCTGCGTTAGTGGAAGGGTAGGCCAGTGCAAAGAGAGCCAAAGAGGGAAGAAAAGCAGTACTGTACCTGGCAGATAACTCTCAT
Source organism: Brachypetersius altus (assembly GCA_037974465.1). NCBI lineage: Eukaryota > Metazoa > Chordata > Actinopteri > Characiformes > Alestidae > Brachypetersius > Brachypetersius altus. Next base: position 21,970,069 of record JBBPDB010000040.1, read on the forward strand.
GCTTCTAGTGGGCTTTGAGGAGGAGGGAGAACAAAGAAAAGAGAGAGAAGATAGAGAGTGCAGAATTTCAACCAGAGGAAGGTTAAGCAGAGCGCACAGGCAGAAAACAGATGGCAGAACCCACTTTAAAACCCTTCTAAGTAAAGCTTGGAGAAGCTAAATGAACAGTTCTCGCTCTCTGAGACATTCAATAAAAGTTAAAAGTCAGAACTACTGAGGAATTATCCAGGATTATCTACTGAGCTTTGGCACAGAAGAAGGCATGGGCTAAAGAGGAGATTATTTAACAACAGGATGCTAAGGCTAACTACTAAACGCTAACATTTTTGTCATATTCAACAGGAAAAGTGGGAAAAAAAAAATACGTGAACATACAAACGTACACACACACACTTCTTACAGTCGATTGGAAAATTTTTTTCATTTATAGCGGTATTTGTATAAAGTAACGTTTTTGTCTAAAATCAAATACGTCCTAAAATGTAAATAATCCCTCCAGTTACATTTTAGATGTACAAAATAATTTCAATTTGTATCACCATAATTACTGAGAAGATTATATTCCTAAAGCACAATGATGCATTTGTGAGTGCATTCCATACCAGAGACACAATATCCAACAGAAAGTCAACCAGCTGACAGAACTCGACTAGAGGGAGCGCTGAGGGCTCAGAACTACTCGGAGTCCGCCTAAAGGACAAACACAGAATGTCGTTAATGTTGCACATCGTAGTAGTATTCTGTAAATTAATTTGTAACTAGTTTGCAGACACAAACATACCTGCAGCCCTCCTCAAACCAGCGTGCGATATAATCCCACATATAGTAGGGCTCGAAGGAGTTAAATAGGAGGTTGGCCGTTTTAATGAGTTCAGCCGTTTTCTTGTTCTCTCTGAGTTTGCTAAACAAAGAAAGAGAAAGCGGAGGATGGAAAAGCATTATAAGGGATCAGCAAGGGACCTCCTGAGGTCAACAGAGTGGACATGGTGTGTTACCTGCTGAGCTGTGTCTGGTCTTTGCTGAATGGATTCTGGTTCTGCAGATCTAGTTCAGCTCGGCACTGTGTGTGCAGCGTCCGAAACACTTCTATCAGGACATCCTCCAATATTGCAGGACCTAGTGTATCCGTACAGGCAAAATTATTTGTGCTGAATGAACATCATCATTTAACCAAGTACTGATATACTGATTTGAGCCATTGTCTTTTAAAAACAATGAAATGATGAAAATGTGTGTTATCATGACTGTACCCAGCTCTGGTTTGTCTAGCAGGCTGATGAGGATGCGGAAAGGTTTCAGGTCATGCATGAGGGCACTTTCTTCCTCTCCGCCGCGTGCTTTACCCTGCAGGATCCCAACCATGGCCTGCAAATGCAGAACACACACACACACACACGTTCAGGACACAAGCAGCACATAATCATAATAATATTATATACACACATCAGGCTGACAATTAGTCTACTGGTGGTACTGAATGCTGAGTTATATTTATACGAAACACCTAGGCACTTGCAGCCAGTCGCAGTAAACATTCGTTTCAATTTATTTTATTTTATTTAATCTACTCAATATGTCAAAGATTTAAAAACAATTATATATACACCTACACAACAAGAACAAGAATATGTACACAACATCAAAACAAACAAAAGTAAGTAAAAGTAAAACAACAAAACACCTAGCAGATTCCCATGCTATTAAATTTGTTCATGTTAATATGCAAGAGTGTGTGTGTGCGTGCCAGTGTGTGTGTGTGCGTGCAGTGCATGTGTGTCTCATCTCTAAAAATGAATTTCACGCTCAAGCTAACACACTAAAGCAGCCAAAGCTCACTGCAGTAACTAATTCCCAACTGAAGGCGCTCCAACAAGTGTTTGGAACCAGATGGCTTAAACAACATACTGCCTGCCTTAAAAAAAAAAGGCAAACTCTCCACAAAAACCCCGACTCCAACCCCAGGAGAACCAAAACATAAATAGAGACCAGTGTTTGGTTACAAGCCAAACCTTACACACACACATACACATATACATACACATATACATACACATATACATACACACATACACACACACACGGCTATAAATACATTTAAAATGAAGATACAATATATGATATATATATATATATATATATATATATATCTTATTTTAAGGGTGATTCTGAACATGAGCATAGCATACTTTTGACCTTTAATGTGAATGCGGTTTATTAAGGAGAATAAAGTTATTATAAAAAATGCTTCACATTCGAAAACATTATCATACAATAGATATATATTAAGTTACTTCTTGCTGATCCTGAAAAGGCCACATACTTGCTGTCTTGTTAGAATTATTACAAAAATAAATAAATAGAATTACTTAAGAATAAAAAATGAATAATGAAACATTATTTGTTATTATTAGTTTAAAAAGACAAAAAATGCTTATTACATGTGGTCTTAGTGTCTGTGAGTGTTGTATGTGTACAGTACAGACCTGCACCAGCATGTCTTTGGAGTAGGTGTTGAAGTAGTGGGTGGCGTGTTCCTCCGGGTTGCTGAGACGAGTATTGCGAGGGCCTATTTTCGCACCATTGTTATCAAAGCCTGCAAAGAAAGAGCAATACACACATTACACACAGACATTTAAACTCCAAGGTTCTTTGGCTTTTTTGTACACATATACTACAGGCCAGAAGATTTGTGAATGAATGAATAAATAAATAAATAATATATAAATAATAGAATATATAATAATATAAATAATAAATAATATAAATTCAAAATATATATATATAATATAATATAATATAAATAAATGTAACTGGTTTTCAATACTTTATAGTCTGTAGTATGTTTTTGCCATAAAAGGCTAGAACCATTGGTTTTGAAGATTTTATTTTGTGTTGTGTTATTAAAAAGAAAAGTATCACACAATTCCATTGGATTTATGTATCATGGGACAAAACGTTGTACACGACAATGAACCCAAGTATTTCTGAAAATTGGGCCAAAATTATATATAGTCCAAAGTAAAGCAAACTGTTTTAAGAATTATCTCTTGCCCTCCCCAGTCTCAAGATCTTTCTCCCATTGAGCTGCAGAAACGAGTTAGACCAACAAGTCCGAAATGAGCATCCAGCAAATAAGACGGGACTACTTGCATGCTTGAGGCGCTGGGAGTGTTATTTCCAAATATGGCTAGAAATGATGCTGTGAATCTGCTGTGATAAATGCAAAGGGTGGTTATTATGATGAAGCTTGTACATAATCTTTTGTATCCAATACATTGCACTTACAGTGTGTATTGTCACAATGTTTATTTGTAATAAAATAAAATAAAAGCAATGTATCATTTATTATTTTATAAATCTACGGGTGGGCCCCAGCTTCTGGCTTGTAGTATAAATCCTACCACTATGCACAATGATATAAGATTATATGTCAATGTAAATTGATTTTATTATGACTTCATTCCAACTTAAACAAGGTATCTCTCAGTTAGCTGAGCATGCAGATCAATGGTGTGATCAAAACTTTTTAGATGGGAAAAAGTCAATATGCTTCAATTAAAGATTACAGAAAACAAGACAGTATGATGAACTCTTTAATGTGAGCCAATTTAGATTTTAAACAGCAACTAAGACTAAAGTCATTTTTCATGAAGATGAACACTCATCAGTACCCCTTCAAGACATAAAAACTTACCACGTCATTCCCAGCATATGGTTTGCACATAAAAACAGAGTAAAGCAGGAATAAATGCTAGGGAGGTGACAGTGTGTGTGGCACTAACACACACTTGTCCTTAATAAGCCACATAAATTAAATACAGAAATAATTCACATCACCAAGTAATTACAATGCAGTAACAGTGAAAAACCAAATAGCACATGGTTTTTATACTAGTGTAAATTTCCAGGCTTATTTTACATTTGCTGTATAGCAAAAGTAACTGTACTGAATCTTCTGCTTGAGGTGAGCAAGTCAATGAGTAATGTACAATTCAATACAGGCCAAGGTTGCCAGTTTGGTTAATCAGTAGTGTTTTAGGCCTATTAACAGGTTTACTCATTAATTTATTTTGGGAACAGTAGCTGTAACAGTAGATATTTTGTTAAACGGACCAAGTATCTAACAAGTCTCTACACCAACAAGGAAACCCTGATAATCTGATAATGTCTCAAAGGGAGAAAGGAAAAGTGCTTAAAAAAGTGCTTTGAGTGAAATTTTGAAGGCGTAATAAAGGACTGTGTGCACATTAGGGCATTAATGACTCCAGATTTAGTAGGTCAGCGAAGTCAAGTCGACTAGTCGTTTGATGACATCACACATGCAACGGAGGAAAACAGGCGTCCAACACCGAGCACCTTTTATTAAAGTTCTCTGTAACATTAACGGTCAACAGGACAATTGCACTAAACATAACAAAGGCCTTGAATTTTCTGGTAAATTTAAGCGTAGAACTGAGAGTGGGAACCTGCAGTGCTAGCGTTAGCCATGTTAGCTAGCGGAGCTGTTTCAGGTGCAGAACGCCGGTACTGTTACTGTACTTTAACACCGACTTGCAGGTTGTGCAGGTCACAGTGCTGTAGAGTGAAGTATGTGATGTGTGTCTGTCTTCTCTGCTGGTCTTGTTGCGGTCTCGTTTTTAGATTACACAGTACTGCGCCTTTTATGAATGGACTATAATAATCGGTTAAACCAAGGAACGCGTGTCAGCATGAGCCAATCAGAGGCAGAAACTACATTGCGTATACAAAGACGGCAGAGAGAGAGGAGAAAAAAAAAAAAAACACATGGGACGTCAACTCATGCCTCTGTAGTCGACTAGTCTATTTGTGTGTTAATGCCCTAGTTCACATGCATATGCTTTAGGTGTTTAAGATGTGTTTTTCCACCAACTGGCAAATGCTGAAGAACACCAGACAACTAACATCACTACTAGGCAGCTAGAAAATACATACAGTTAGGAACATAAGTATTTGAACACCCTGCAAATTTGCAAGTTCTCCTACTCAGGGGTCTGAAATTCACATTGTAGGTGCATTCCCACTGTGAGAGACAGAATGTAAATCACATTGCATGATTTCTAAAGAATGTATTTGTATTGCACTGCTGCACAAAAGTATTTGAACACCTGAGAAAATCAGTGTTAATATTTGGTGAAGAAGCCTTTGTTTGCAACTACAGAGATCAAACATTTCCTGTAGTTCTTGACCAGGTTTACTCACACTGCAGCAGGGATTCTGACCCACTCCTCCACACAGATCTCCTCTAGATCTGTCAGGTTCCGGGGCTGGCACTGAGCAACATGGAGTTTCAGCTCCCTCCAAAGATTTTGATTGGATTTAGGTCTGGAGACTGGCTAGGCCACTCCAGAACCTTGATGCTTCTTACGGAGCCACTCCTTGGTTTTCCTGGCTGTGTGCTTCGGGTCATTGTCATGTTGGAAGACCCAGCCACAACCCTCTTCAGTGCTCTGACTGAGGGAAGGAGGTTGTTGCTCAAAATCTCACAAAACCTGGCCCCATTCATCCTCTCCTTAATACAGTGCAGTCGTCCCTTCCCCTTCGCAGAAAAGCACCCCCAAAGCATGATGTTTCCACCCCATGCTTCACAGTAGGGATGGTGTTCTTTGGATGTAACGCCTTCTTTTTCCTCCAAACACAGCTAATGAAGTTTAGACCAAAAAGTTCTATTTTGGTCTAATCTGACCACATGACTTTCTCCCATGCCTCCTCTGGATCATCCAGATGGTCACTGATGGCCTGGACACGTGATGACTTGAGCAGGGGAACCTTCCATGCAATGCGTGATTTGAAACCATGACGGCGTAGTGTTCTACCAACAGTGAAACTGTTTGAAACTGTGGTCCCAGCTCTCTTCATGTCATTGACCAGCTATTCCTGTGTAGTTCTGGGCTGATTCCTCACTTTTTTATCATCAGTGATACCACATGAGGTGAGATCTTGCATGGAGCCCCAGTGTGAAGGAGACTGACAGTCGTCTTTAGCCTCTTTCATTTTCTGACAATTGCTCCAACAGTTATTCTATTTTCACCAAGCTGCTTGACAATTGCCCTGTAGCCCTTTCCAGCCTTGTGGAAGTCCACAATTTCGTCTCTGGTGTCTTTAGACAGCTCTTTGGTCTTGCCCATGGTAGTAGTTGGAGTATGACTGACTGTGGGGTGGACAGGTGTCTTTAAAGAGCTCAGAAAGGTGCTACTAATTAGGATTACTAAGTGGAGTAGAGATGGACTTAAAGGCAGAGTAACTGGTCTTTGAGAGCCAGAATTCTTTTTTTTTCTACATTCTCTCACAGTGGGAATGCACCTACAATATGAATTTAAGACCCCTCCATTATTTCTAAGTGGGAGAACTTGCAAAAATCACAGGGTGTTCAAATACTTCTGTTCCTCACTGTATTAAACAGCCCCCAAAAATTCTAGAACATCCTTCCACCTTCGACACATCATCAGGGTTCTGAACCTGGTGAGAGTGTCTTTTTGTTTGAGTTTGTTGTTCCCAGCCCAAACCTCAGCCCATTGTGTTTGTGTGTGTGTGTATGGGAATGGCTGTGTGTGCATGCGTGTTTGTGTGTATACAGGAACCCCCCTGCTTTTCGTGGGGGTTACGTTACAAGAGCATTCACGTATAGTGTAAAACCACGTTGTTGTGAAAAAAAAAAAAAAAGCCAAAAAAATTGTATAGTGTAAGCCCTAAATATGCCCCCATATATGCTCCCAGAACACTTTAAATTAAAACTCAGTTTAAAAGAAAATGACCCTTAAAGAAAATGTAAAGGCAAACCCGTATTAGTCTCATTTAATTTAAATTCCCCGCTGAGATCCGCAACTCGGAAGAAATCACAGAGAAATCGCGTTTGGAGCAGGTTGGCTAAACCCTGGTGTGGAATTTTAAAAAATTGCTACAACCTTCCCTGAGTCCCTTTATGTGATAACATCCAGAAAAATATATTTATTTCCTCAAAAAAGCAAAAAAAAAAAAGGAGTAGGATATTTGTAGTTTCACGCTATTGTGAAAATTTGTTCTCAAAAAAAAATCTGCGTGTGACTGATTTCGCAACTCCTGATCCGTGTAAAACTGGGGGGTTACTGTATAGGCTCTCTTACCCAAAAGCCAAGCATAAAGTCTACGGTTTAGAGACATGTCTCTCCTCAGAACAACATGCAGCGCTGCAGACAGGATTCTGATCATGTCTGGACGAGTGGCCTGAGAATCAAGAAAAAAAACAAATACAATGTAAACTACAAGTTATAATTATATCATAACTACAGTCCATTAGCTGCAATAATATGGAGAATATACAGGGGCTTAGGGGTGTTCATTTCATTAGAGTCCATCCAATCGTTTATAATAGATAGGAATTATTTGAAATAATATGCTATAGTATAGCAAACCCTGTGGAGTTGTGTGACATTAAATGGGTGGGAAGCTCTATAAAGACATCCACAATAGTTGCTGAATAACTCACTTATAGTATAGTAGTACTTATATAGTAGTTACTGTATCGCTTATAGTGGTAGCTAGTATTAGTACTGCAGGTTAAGGGATTAATGAATGAATGAACAAGTAAAAGAAAGAATGAAGATACAAATAAAGGACTGAGTGAAAGGAATGAGTGAGTCTTTACCTGGCTCATGTGGAAGGGAAAGCAGAAGAGAATGAGATCAAGTGTACTTCTCTGGACTAACACACTGGAGTCCTGCACAGACGTGCTGACCGCTTCCACCTACAAACACAGTAAAGTTAATATACACCAGATCATTATAAAACATCATTATAATTAGATATATTATCATTATTCCTCATTAGATATAGAAATTAATCTCACTGAAACTGAACAATTTCTCACAGAACAGAATCTGGGGAAGAACTGAATCATTTGAAGCAATAAATTGAAATAAAAAATAATTATAATTTTCGCGTATTATTATTATTACATGCTTTCTAGCTGATGTATTTTGTGCAATTATGTGTTTCTGCAGTTCTGACCAATAATAAGTACTAAATATATAATACGCAAATAATAAAGCCCAGTACACTTGAAGGATCCACAACATGAAAAAAATGATTTTTCCATTCTTTCCTCCATAAAGGAGTTTGATGTAGTACATGAACACGCTTAAATTTTGCTAACTATACCCATCACTTCCACACAGTAAATATATGAAATGCGGTAAAACGCCTGCTCTGAAGTCCAGTACAGATCACAGGTATATCAGACACAGTATCAAGAACTGCCCACTTAATTAGAAAAATAGTACATAAATCCAATCAAGAGATTTAAACAATAAAATACATACTTTAAATAAATTAATAATTAATGTATAATTGATCCAATACAAGAAATATGGGCCTTTTAATAATTATCCCAGACCCATTATCTCTAAACATAATGGTCACTTTTAATAAGACAGCGTTTGTAAAGGTTTCATGTACACGAGATGGTTCTTCAGAAAGAAAAACACGCACCATGAGCTCAATGTCGCTTCCCATGATGTACAGCTGGTCTTCCATAGAGAGTTTGCGGTTGAGATGCAGCAGAACGAAGCTGACCCCCGGCAGCCTCACAGCCGGACTGGTTAGGATGCTTCCCCAGAGGGCGCTGTAGAATGCTGCCTGCTCCACAGCCGCTGCCACCTTCTCCAGCAGCGTGTTTGTCCTTCATCAGTCAAAAAATAAATAAATGATTAAAACAAAATCTTCAACAAAAACGGACTAAGTGTAATTCTGTTCTTCAGCCTCATTTCAATGGGTCTGTCTGTGATAGTCACTGTCCCGAAGCTTTCCAGAAATGGGTGCATTAGGAACCAACACTCGCTAAGCATGTAAGAAGGACCAATGAGGAGAACAAAGACTCCCTCATCCACTGATCCACACCAAATTTTTTATTTCCTACACAATAGAGTATTCAGACTTTACAATTACAAGGAGAAGAAGATGCATTACATACTTCAAATGTGTTCTGTCACCTTGAGCCCATTCCTAACACTGACAGCAGGGTGTAATATTGGAATATTATGTAAATTAATGTGTTAAGAATTTTATTTGGCCAACGCATAGCCATCAGTCCCATCTGACCTGTCGTAGTACTCTGACCCCTCTTCAAGGCCGGGCAGGACCCCCGTCAGGAGCCCCTGCAGGCCCGGTTTCAGCGTTTTCCCCAGAGGCAGGTAGTAGGTCTCATACAGGCCAAGCAGGACAGGCTTTACGGACATGGCAGCATTGGACAGCAGAGGGAAGAGCCCAGAGCTAAAGCAAACAGTGAAACAAAACAACAAGTTAATAAAGTGCCCTACAGGGAGAAAAAGATATTAAAGCAAAACAGAATAAAACAAAAGTACACTCTTTTCCCATACATGATGTGTGGGTGTGTGTAATTAATATTGTATTAATAATATATGACTGTTAATATTTATTATAATGTTATAATTAGACATGGTCCAATACCACTTTATGTCAGATACCAATACCGAAATTGTACATTTGGATATTTGCCGATCCTCTTTTTTTAAACAGAAACCAAAAAAAAGGTTTCAAAAAATGTCTGGGTACATTTTGCATGCCTTCACACAAATACAAAAAGCATAACTGTGATATAATGGAGAAACATTGCATAGAGAACATGGTATAGTAAGATGTCCCCTATGGGGTGCCGTTTGTAAATTCATAGGTGTTGTTTTTTCATCATTTAGTGCAATTTTCACACTAAAAGTGTAAAAAAAAAAATTTAAATTGCGCTCTAAATCTAAATGCTGCACTTTTACAAATGGAGACTCTAAATGTGGGATTGTAACCCTCATAAGGTCTTCGTTTTTTGGTTACACATGGAGTCTTACTGGGTCTGGTGGACCCATTGCATTTTAAGGCATTTTAAGCAGATGTTTACTTCAACCCATTTGCAAGCAATATAAACAAAACATGTTCAATTTGTGCACTTTTCCTTTGTTAAATCACATTTCTATTGATTATACTGCATCAGCATCAAAAACACCCCAGGGTCTGCAGATGATGGTTCTGTAATTTGAGGCTACACAGGATCTATGAATTCCACACTTTTACTAGCCCTGGGTCCAGTGAACCCAAAGACCCTGTATGTAAGACAAATGTGAAGGGGACACACACGAGGGGAGGTCAATGTGAATGTTTTCTGATTTACATTCCTCACAGAAAATGGTGCTCGGCCACTGAGTCTCAGTTTAAAAAAAATAATAATTTGTATAATTTTTCTTAAGCTAAAAACTGAAAACAGGTGTGTGTGTGTGTGTGTGTGTGTGTGCATATATACATGTATACATATCTATATGTTTACAAAGATGGCGATGTGCTAGGACCCCACCGGGTCTGGTGGTTCTGTTTTGTTCCGTGATGCTTGTCTCATGATGATGTTGCCAATACCCAGCCTTAGGTAGAATTAAACACTTTATACATCCGGTTCCTATCCCCACTGTAATTAACAATCCTGACTCAGTATGTTTCACTTTGAACCAGTCTGTATGACTCCTTTTACATCTTAATAAGAATATTACATAGACATGTTCTAAAATGCACAGAATTCTCAGTTTTTTAATGTTTGCCTAAATATTACCACTGTGTTGCTCAAACCACTCTTTCTACCAACACAGTCTTCTTTACCTGTAAAGAAACAGATCTTTAGCCAACCGCTTGGGACCGATGATCTTGAAGATGATCTCATAGGTCTCCAAGGCCTTGCGGTGGACACCGCTGGGCAGCGCTGGGTGAAGGCACTGAGCCAGACGCTTGCCAATGGTGAGTTTCTTGGGCACAACCTGGTACTTGGCATTGTTTTGCAGTACCTATGGATAAAATTTTGAGAAATTAATTGACTGTTTTTGCAGAGAAACAGAGCAGTACACCCTAAAGTCTTAAAAAGTCATAAAAACAAAGTGATGTTTAAGCAGTTCCTGACTGCAGATTTCAACTATCGCACCACTTTAACTGTGGCAAACTGATTTATGAGACAGAGAGACAGAAATAGAGATAAAGTGAGGGACCTTGTTGAGCTTGCCAAGCGCTGAGATGAGATCAGCCCATTCGCTTGAGTACTCAAAGTTTTTCAGTGCTTTGTCTACAGCTGCCACATAGTTCCTGTACTTAGAGTCACCGAGCAGCTCCACCTCCTCTGCGTTCATCCTCCCGTGCAGTGGCACTAACAGCCGGTTCTGATATAAAACAAGCACATCACACCTGCAGAGAAAGGGATGATCAAAAAAAAAAAGTGGACATGTACATCACATAATGATTTAATGTAATAATCTATAACAGAACATATTATGGTTTCTACACCTTTATAGTGCACTAATGTTATATAGGTCATATATTGACGGCAACACATAAAATAGTTCTCTGTATACAAATATGCAAAAAAGTAGCCTTTCAAAACAGGGAATCTGTGCACCTATTGCTAACACAGGCACCAATAGTGCGAACATAGCTTGTATAATGCTCATAGAGAAGCAGAGATACAGACATTATGGGGCAGCTTCACCATGCCTGATGCAAACCATCACCTATAGGTGTACAAAACTCGCTATCAGGGTATAATATATTTAGCAAGGACAAATAATGGCCTTCGTCTGACAACTTATAGCTCATACATTCACACAGTGCATTACACTTCACATATGATTGTGCACTATACAGCTGATGACATAGAGTAGTTTCTACCAATAGGGCACTACATCTAGCACAAAATTGCTCATACGCTAAAATAGGAACTTAGACTTGACATACAAAATCTCAGACACGCAAACAGTGGACTAAACCTAAAATATGATAGCTCCTAAACTCAAATACTGAAGTACACCTGACATATGACTGTTTCTTCACCAAAATAATGCATTATGTCTGACATAATAGATTCTACACACCAGTAGTGGACCACATCTTACATATAATAGCTGCTACACCAAATAGAACGCTGCATTTTTGCTCAAACATGTACTTAGTGCTGACACACACTACATGGACAAAAGTACTGGGACGCCTTACCATTTCACCAACAGGGAATTTGACACTGCATTAAAATACACAGATTTTAATAACAGATTCCACCCTTCTAGGAGGGCTTTCCACAAAATTTTCCTTGGGATTACTGTGAGTTTCTGTGGGGATTTTTACCCACTCATTCTGTAGAGTATTTTTGAGATCAGGCACTGATGTTGAAGGAGCAGGCCTGGCTAGCAATCTCCAGTCCAGTTCATCCCAAAGGTGTTGTATGGGGTTGATGTCAGGGTTTCTGTGCGGGCCAGTCAAGTTCCATCCAGCCATGTCTTTATGGATCTTGCTTTGTGCACCATGCTGGAATAGAAAAAGGCCTTCCCCACCCGTGTCCACAAAGCTATGTTCAAAATGCCCTGGTGCGCTGAAGCATTAAGATTGCCCTTCACTTGAAGTAAAAAGTACTACCTGAACTACAGAATTAAGAGATGTGTCCCAATACATTTGTCCATATAGTGTGTAATAGCTCCTATATCCCAACACTGCAGTACACCTGACACATGACCGTTTCGATAGCCACAACATCATATATAAATTTGCTTCTATACCAAAACGGTTACATGACATTTGACAAATAAGAGCTTTTGTTTCCTAAATTGTGCAATGCATAGGCCACATAATAGCCTCCACATTCATACAGTGCGATACAGGGAGTCATTAGTATGCAGCAGATGTCACCAGCTTCATTGGTTCATTGTCAACACGGAGAAATTTAGACTTACTGTCGTTAAAGCAGGAAGCCACTGTGAAGGTCTCAGTCTGAGAAGGCTCGTCCTCACAAGGTTTAGCTATTCTCTGATTTCGCTAAAATATGTCAGTCACTTTCCCCCGAAAAAAGGGACAAAGCGTTGAAAATATGTGACAACCATCGACAAAATGAACTAAACATATGCGTCCACGCGACCTAAGACCTCTGCATTAATGATTAATTATAAATTTTACCTCATTCAACATTGACACCTCCTCAGCAGCTCTGTGTTTATAGAAGTCAGTGACAGGTGAGCCGACCACTTCCTCGGTCACACACAAAATTTCACAATAAGAGTCGGGACTTTCCTTATGCCTGGTGCATTTGAGTGCACACTATGTGAACAAAAGTATTGGGACACACTTCTTACTGATTGAATTCCGGTGGCCCCTTTAACTTCCCGTAATGCTTAACTTTTGTTTATTGATACTTTAAGTCTCAACAAGTGCATTTCCTATGTCACTAATTTATTTACCTCAGTCACACTGAAAATGCAACTTAAATTCTGCTTTTTGGGCTGTGAAATCCTTTAATAATTTAACAAATATAGAACATGTTCATGATCGGTTTAAATAACTGCATATAGCCTAAATAATCCATCATTAAATTATGTAATCACTGTGTTTGTGATAAAGCAGACAGTAATACTTTAAATTGATATGTGAGGAGATTTCAGTAGCTTCTTTCCCACATCTAACTTGCTGAGCTGTGATGAGACTGAGCACTGCTGAGAGAATAAGCATTTGTAAGTATAGTTACTGCGGTAGCACAGAGCATAGTACTGTTTCCTGTTTCTCAGTTGTACACACTTTGATGATAAGCAAGGATGACCGCCCACCCAGTTTCTGTGGGCAGACCTTCCTCCATCAGTCTACTCCGAGTCATTTCGGAGCAGGCTGATCCAGAAAGAGGTGCTGCTGTGATTCCAGTAGACTCTTAGAATTCTCATTTTCTCATTTCTAGCATGAAAACACACTGTTGCATGAACACCTGGACCCTCACTTATAGGAGATACAGCTTCTGTGTATAGGTGTGTAATCTAAACCCAGATGAATGTGTCTGAATCTACTGCAGTGTCACAAATTCTAAGATGAATAAGACCTAAACATGCTCAATGTAACAAGAGGAATAAAGATATAATAAAGATTAAAAAAAAAAAAAGAACAGTAGTAATAGTGCAAATGTAATAAAATAGCAGGAGGTATAAAGTCACATTCAACCAGGGCTAGAATGGGACTTTGAAATCAGAGTTAATGTAATATTCATCACCACCACTAGAGAGAAGGGACTCCTGAAAAGAAAGGAGTGACACAAGTAGTGTTGTTTTTGGCGGCCTGTTTTAATTTTAGCTTTAGTCTAGTCTTTGCGTCAAGCTGTCATTTTAGTTTTTATTAGTCTTAGTGACATCTATACTCTTTTTAGTCTAGTCAAGTTTCAGTCAACTAAAAGTCTGAGAATTTTCATCATTTTAGTCAGAATTATCCATGACTATTTTTGTCTAGTTTTAGTCAATAAAAGTTGTCTCTTTTTTTTAGTATTCTAATTTATTTAACCCAGTCTGTATAGTATAAGTACCCAGTTGATTAGACAAAATCGAAATGTTCTTTTAGTCGAATCTACTTCACAATTCAAACAAGGTTATCTTATTATTATATTATTGTTACCTTATAGACTCAAGAATACTGTACATCCATTCCAGACACGGAAGATTTGAATTTACGGCATTTATTTTGTCAACCAACCATTTTAGAACTTAAGCACAAACACATACATTTAAATAAAATAAATAAAATAACATCAAATTACTAAAAAGTGTGAATAAAATGAAAAAGTGTGTGTCTATTGCCAAGAATCCCATTTATGTTAAACTGCTAAAAGTCTTCACCTTCAGTGTGCTAGCCTGAACTTACCGGAATATTTTTTTAAATTCCTGAGCAAATATATTCTACACAACCAATCAGCGTGTTTGCATGGACAAGGGAAAGGCTGCTTATCAAAATGCTCTGTGTGTGTGTGTGTGTGTGTGAGAGAGAGAGAGAGAGAGAGAGAGAGAAGGAGAGAGAGAGACTTAGTGTGTGTCATTTGTCTCTTGTCCCAATACTTTTAGATAGATCTCAATGGACGTATGTTATACAGCTGTAATATTATAAAAGTAGATGTAGATGTAATTATACAAATTGTTAAAATAAGACAAAATATAGGAATATTACTTCACAAAATTCAAACGTATAAGTAAACAGAAACTCAAAGTGTTTTGTAAAGAATGTAACTGAAGTGTGTTTATGAACTGCTGCATTAGACTCTGAATGTTATCAGATGCTCAGTGAGTGTGTGTTGAATGGATGGAGCTGTGAAAACACTAAACTGTACAGATCTCTGTTCTTCCAGGATTAAAAAAAAACTCTTTCACAGTTCTTTGAGTTCACATACAGCTCTGAGTGCAGAAATGTCCATTATGGTCCTGTATTTCTGCTCCATGGTGTCCGTCGCTCCACAGCTGAGGGGTGATGGAGGCTCTAACTGTCTCACCCGGTTTAATTTGGACCAGGGACCCAAAGCAAGCTCACTGGACGACTTCAAGGCAGAGAGTCGGTTCTGTCCAATCCCCACCCACAGAGGACCAGAGACGTTCCTTTTCCTGAGCTCAAACTCCACCTCCTTCTGGTCAGACTCAGACTCAATGCGCAGAAGATCCTTCCTGTTCTCTTGCTTACAGTAATCCAGAGCATCCTCCCAGGTCATCTTGTCCTCACTGACATGGATCAAAGCTGATAGAGACAAAAGTTAGAAACAGAAGAGGATGTTTAGAGTGATAGATGAGACACTGATGTGCAGAAGGTATGTTAATGCCTTCACTGCATATTCTTATATTTTGCAAGGTGAAAAATATCTGTTACCGCAAACTGTAAACAATACTAAGTGTGTTTTTCAGGAATAGTGAAATTTACATCAAATTGAATGATGTTTCTTAATTTAAAAAATGAACTGTATGTAGCTACCAGAACATAACTTCCTTCATCATATTTCTGAAGGTTTAGGTGTTAATATTCATCACCACCACTAGAGGGAAGCATTGTGCTATGTAAACAAATATAAAACTAAATATAAAACTTCCCATATTATGGTAAAAACAATATTTGATGTTTAATCAGTGATGTAGTATAATTATGAAACTTCACATATCATGTTTATTTTAGATCTTTTAGGTTTATATAAGTTTCATAACTGTCAACACATCTATAAATTAATAAAGACGATTGAGTGTTCTGTTTTACACAAGAATACTTTCATATTTTCTCAGATATAATAGTAATAATGGCTCTTTGAACTATCAAACAAGAAACTGTTCCTGATCCATCCGGCTCTTCCTTAGGTGGAACAGAGCAGTGGATGTGGTTTAGGGCATCAAATGACTTACTAACTAAAAAAAATGAATGAAGTGAC
This sequence comes from Brachypetersius altus, assembly GCA_037974465.1. Taxonomy (NCBI): domain Eukaryota; kingdom Metazoa; phylum Chordata; class Actinopteri; order Characiformes; family Alestidae; genus Brachypetersius; species Brachypetersius altus. The sequence goes on from JBBPDB010000040.1 coordinate 21,986,294, forward strand.
ATTACTCAGTTCTGCTCCTAGATATTACTATTTTGTTGTTGTTAATGTAAGATCCTGCAAGTCTCAACAAAAGAATGTCCTACATATTTTATTTCTTTTCTTCTACCCAACTGATGAAAGTGCAGATCATTCATGTGCTTGTTGTGCTAAAAAATACTTTTAAAAGTGTTAGGAAATTTTCACAATGAGCTTAAATAAAATGCAATCAACTAAAATAACATCATTAACTATTGGAATCATTCTGTAATTAGGAAAACAGACAGTAATACTTTCATTTGATATGTGTGGAGATCTCAGTAGCTTCTTTCCCACATCTAACATGCTGTGGTGTGAAACTCGTTCTGGATTATTATGTTATTGAACACTGCTGATAGAATAAGTGTCTGTACGTCAAGACTTACTGCGGAAGCACAGCCTCCCATTTCCCTTTCAGATTCAGATACACACAGTTTGATGGTGGAGATGAAGGCTGACCACTCCCCCAGTTTCTGTAGGCAGATTTTTCTCCATCAGTCCACTCCCAGTCACCTCGCAGCAGGCCGATCCAGAAGGGTGCGCTGCTGTTCATCCCTTCTTTCTTCACTTTTTCATTCTGGTCCCGATCTCTGAGGCTCACCAGGTCTGTGTAGTTCTTCCTGCAGTACCTCTGAGCTTCATACCAGGTCTTATTCTCAAGGATTAAATGATAGTTAACGGTGAGGCCAGTAATATCTGTGGAGGAGAAAGAACGGACACACAGAGGGTGAATTTTACATTAAAATGTATGGATAGACAGATGGATACTTCATTCCTTCATTTGATCTCCGCTAGGAGAACTAGGAGTTGACAAAGTTATACAGAATTATTGTAAAAGTCTATATAATTAATAGAATAAATCAAGAAGATTCCTGTACTCCTGCAGCAGAATATTTCAGTGTGCAAAAAGAATTTTGAGGTTGGAAAAACAAATTGTTATACAAAACTTGTACAAAGGTTGCCATGAAGAGGCCTCAAGAGAATGATAAATGTTCAGTTCATATATAATAATTACCTTGTTTGTAGCACATGAAATATTTTCCCACTGTGCACTGAATACTTTCCCACTGACCATCAAGCTTCATAGCAGCACAGCAGGGCCCCGTCCCACAGAACCCTCCCAGACTATTGAATGTAACATTATCACCATTAGACCATTTATCACTGGACTGACTGCGAAAGAGACCAATCCAGGCACCTCCGAGTCTGGGAATGTTAGTCAAGTCAGTCAGTGCAGCATTTTCTTCATCACTGTAAACAGTGACCAGGTCTGTGTAGTTGGTTCTGCAAGCTGCTCGAGCCTCAGTCTGGTTCATCATCTTCTCAGTGAGATGGAAAGTTCTGAGACGACTTTGGACTACAGGAGAAACAACTGTGGAGAAAAGTTCTCCAGTTAATGCAGCAGGACAGAAATGACAGCTCATTTTAGCCAAAATGTTACTACCAGTTAGAGAAATCCTGACTCGGTATGTTTCTCAAGAACACAGCAGTTCATTTACAACCCCTCTGAATTACCCATTTCTTAATCAAATTATGCAGAGATGCTGAAAATTCTGAAAATAAAATGGTTTAATAAGGGAAATTTAAAAGGTCTGTGTGTGAGTGAAAGTGTCAAGATAGAATGGTGTGTCTGAATGAATAAAATCAACTGTACATATTTTGTTGAACAAAAACACACATTGCAATGTGATACCTGTAGTTCTTTGTACTATGTAGCATTCCTGCAGGTTTCTGTGTGTTAATATTCATCACCACCACTAGAGGGAATTATTGTGGAATTCAAACAGTTTCAACATTTAAGGTTCCTCAAACTTGGTGTTCCTCCCTTCACATATGCTCCAGGTTGGGAGGGTGAAGACCGCACACTTCTTCAGGGACAGCTTTCAAACTGCGGCTGATACATCACTGAAACCCTCAACATGCTTGGAGGAGAACACTACTGTTATGTCAGTTATAAGACACCTCATTGGCTTCCATCAAGCTGAGAGACTGGGGAGAGGGAAGCATCTAAGCCAATCAGAGGAAGAGAACAGTTAAACTGTCTAGGACTCATTCTGGGTGTGTTATTTTTATCAAGGGCTTCTGTTTTTATAAATTCAATTTCAAGTAATGAATCAGTCCTTTCAATCTTAAGAATTATATAAAACTCAATGCATGACTCAAGAGTCTTTACAGGAAACTTACAAAAGAGTCTCTGATCTTCAGGTTTATGAAGCTTTACCTGAGAGGAGGAGGAGGAGTTTAGGGAAGGTTTCCATGGTGACCCCAAACACTCACACCAGCACAGAGTCTGTGGGTTTATAATACAGCATCAGAAAGTGAACTATTCTAGTCAATAGTGAGGAACACTGGTGAATTCAGTTCAGTTATTACAACCAGCAGAACATCCAACCATCAACCATGTAGCTATTCTAACAGTGTAATAGGGCACCAGGTTTGTTTACAATTGTGTAAAAACAGACCAAAATTGAAACTGGAGTTTTCTTTTCCAACTATGATTACAGGGATGACTATTGCTGTTAAATAACACCTTGTTTCGCCAAAACACCAACATTACAGGACAAAAAAAACTTTATTAATGGACTATTCCTCTCATTTCATGCATCGTTAAAGGTCGTCCAGTTATGTAACAAAATTGAAATTGACAAACAATGGAAAAACAAAGTTTTGTTCCGACAGCCACACAGAACATACAGAACACTGAGAACAGATACATGTACGCACCTGCAGTATCACCTGATGAAGCTCTTGTTGAATGAGTCTGGGAAATTCATACAGCTGTAATAAACCTGATCCTGCTGATGTCATATGGAAATGTGACCAGAAGCCATAACACAAATGTATGACATCAGTGACAGGAAAATAAAAGCCTTTTATAGCAAAATGATGAATCCAGACAAATACAGACATTTAACACAATTTAAATTATACTAAATAAATTCATAAAAAGTGAAATGAACCTGTAAATGAATGTGTCGGATCATTTTTATCATGATACATTTTTATTAATATGGCTATGTTTAAATTACTAAAGAAAAAAACTCCAGGAATCTTGTTACAACTGTTTTTATTTGTGTTTCTAGGCAGTAAAGGCAGCTGTGGGAAACATATTAACTCACTCTTACAGTAAACAGGACACAGATCAAACAAGACACACATACAGAAGGGAAGACAGACTGGGAAATGTTGAGGGTGAGCAAACAACACACACAATATGCAAATACGTGATGTTAGGAATCTGACTGGACTGAGCCGTGAAAGTACTATCTTGCTGTGTTTATGTATTATGAAGTATTATTGAGAGTATTGTTACTTGTACTCTGTTTTTGTGGTTTGTTTGGTTTATTCAGGGGATCGGCCATTTTCTCACAGTGTTCAGGTCTCCTCAAGCTCTCTCTCTCTCTCTCGCTCTCCCTTAATAGGTGGGGTTTGGCAGTGCTGTGAAAAATTCCTCACCTGTAACAAGACTGCAGTGACATCATATACAGGTGTCTGTATTCTGTCTGCTTTGATTCTATTTACTCGGTCTGGGATTAACCGTGGTTCAATACTTTCAAAAGCAATATGATCAAAAGTATTGGGACGCCTGACTTTAATGACACTGTTTAAATACACTGATTTGAATATGGAGTTGGTTCCTCTTTTGTAGCTACAACAGCTTCCACTGTTCTTGGAAAGATTTCCACAAGATTTTTTACTTTCTGTGGGAATTTGTAGAGCATTCTGTACATTTACATTTACATTTACGGCATTTAGCAGACGCTCTTATCCAGAGCGACGTACATCAGTGCTTAAGAATTC
>JBBPDB010000040.1:21998650-22014823 GCA_037974465.1 Brachypetersius altus
CAGAGGTTGAATTTTGTGCTGTTCACACTGTGTGCTGTGGTGTGTTCACGTATGACCGAATGATCACTTTCACTTCACTTTAAATTAGTAATAAAATGAAGGGATGAACGCTGCACTGAATCGAGGTTTCTTAAAATAGAAGATGATGCATATACAGTACATGACCATAGTCAATTACAAGCAAAGTAGCTTCCACTGGTGTTTTATTTCTAAAATAAAATAATTACTTGTATTCTTTTACTTTTTACTTCTTTTTATGATTTGATGTTTTTGGTCTATTCCTATAAAGCACACTGAATGACCTTTGTGTTAGATAATGAGCTATATACTAGCTATATAAATAAACTAGACTTGAGGGCGCACGTTCAATGGGCTTCACATCAATCATAATAATACTGAGATCATCGTGCCCCTCTGAAAGTGCTTTTGAAAGAACCATTATCTTTGTTTTCTATGTGCTTTGGCAAAGCCTAAATTGTAAAATGGAATTTGAAAAGTAACTCAGAGGGCCTGTGCAATCTCCCATAATGCACTCATAATTAGCTGGACGGATTTTGACTTGCACAGGGAGACTCTCGTTGCTAGTAAACAGAAAGAGGAATGTAAGGTAAAATGAATGGTGCTCCTGATCCACTACCAGATTCACAACAAAAAACAGCAGCTCTGTAGCATTAGACTGTATTGCAAAAACTGTCAAAAACCAAGAATGAACTGTGCTGCCTAGTAATGTGTAGTAATCACAGTAATTATTCATTTATAGTATAGTTGTTTTGTGAAACTATACTATGTGTCAGTAATTTATAGATGACTTTGCTTTCTAGAATAAATTCTCCCCACCTGCTGATGTTTTTCAAAATACCTACGCTTAAATTGAATCAGACACTGACCTCCCTGCAGTGGATTTTACGGCTCTAAAGGTTATAAATGAAGTCTATTTTTCAGCAAAGGGTCACTGTGTGGGGATTGTTTGTTCAGTCACTGTGGTCTTGCAGGAAATGAGATAATTCTATATGCTTGATTTAGACAGTGAGGGAGTAAGGGAGGGAGAGAGAGAGTGAGGGTAAAGTGGTGATATGGAGATGGTAAGCAGGAAGTTATTTGCCCTGACTGCGTCCACAGAGACACAGACAGTAAAACTCCTCTTCCTGGCAAAACCCATATCCTTTTTTTCCTATAAACATAAACATGTTTTCAGAAATTACAGTCCAAAACAAACCTATCATAGCTGCAATTCCCAAAATCTTTTTGTTAGTGCGAGTCGACAAAGTGCAGCTGGTCAGTCTCTTTATATTATGATCCGCCAAGCAGAAATAATAGCAATGGCAAAATAATAAAATTACAAAAATAAATACAGAAATAAAGCACCATATCAAAGTCTTGAGGCTAGAAGATTACTACTGTAGATGCATGTCTGGAACATTTTGCTACAGTAGCTATTGGGGCTTTCCACCAGGTGTATTCCGCCAGAAGATCATTAGTAAGGTAAGGTACTGGTGCCTGATGATTAGTTTTGCATCACATATGCCTATCCAAGTCCTCCCAAAGGGGCTGAATGAAGCTCTTCTGCAGAAAATGTTGTTCCACTGCTCCTTAGCCCAGTGCTGGGGGCCGTTAAACCCCCCTAGCCAACGCTCTGTGTGAACACCTGTATCCAAAACAAGCTAACTTTTTAATTCACTACAGACACAGAAGCCAAATGAAAGTTTGTGTGAATGGCAAAGAATAATTTAAAGACAGCGTGGCCCTTTTCCATAGGTGCACAGGAACCGTATCGTACATATACCGTTTTGCAAAGAAAACCTAACCCAGCTAACCAGCAATGGCCCGATAAGCCTCTGCATTCCTCACAGCGTTAAAGATAAAATTTATCTTCAGCCCAAACAGATAGTAGTGCTTGTACTTTATTGACTTTGTGTCTCCATTTCTTGGCTTGTTTTTGCATCGACAGTAAAAAAAAAACCCAACAATGCCTGATTTCCTAATCCATCTGTTGTCAAGATGACATTTTTAGCAGCCACCTCGGCCGCAGCCCACTTTTGGCCCAGCCATCGAGCAGCACAGGTATGGCTCGTAATATTTTTTTTTGTGTGGTTCTAGGAAGTGTGAATAGGATCACATTCTAGAATTGTGTGAATGGAAAATATATTCACGTACCAAGTTACATTTGGAAGACAATCCCAGAGTCTCCAAATAATCCCACACAGATGTTGGTTTAGGAACTTTATTTGTCTGTATTTGATTTTTCTGTGCTGACTGTAAAACATTGGGTCAACATGCACTTGGCTTTGGTCACTCACTCTCATTTAGATAAAGACGCCCGTCCTCTTGTGCATCTGTCTCCTGACTGGCAAGCTGTCGATTGGCTGTTTCCAAGCGGTCTGGACAGCAATAAGAAATATAAAAAATATAAATGCACTCTTCTGCAACATTTGTTATAGAGGTAAACTATACATCTTAGTACTATTTTATAACATCGGGGTAAAGCTGGATAATCAAATGGGGATTGTCCAACAGAAACATTGTATTCAAAGCAGTTTTAAAAAATTGTGAGGAACAGATCATGACTAAATGAGGAAGAAAATTAAGGCACCTAATGGTCTTCCTGTGAAACAAGCACAACAACTTGCTGGAATTTTGCTAAAATGTGATATTAGCTGAAATCTGCGCTTTCCTCAGAATTATCTCAGATTGTGCGCAATCTTGCAAAAACACCCTTTTTTCTTCAAGGCTATTAAAATCTTGTCCTACTCACCCCTCAGGTCCCGGTTGAAGTCATGGAGGCGTCTGATCTCCCCCTCCAGTCTGATCCGCATGGTTTTATCCAGTGATTCTCGCTTCGAAGAGCTTCTCACCAGACTCTCGTACGCATCCGAGAGGCGGCCCACCTCACTCTCCAACTACAAAAGGACACATGCCCATTAAATCAATGTAATTTTACATTTTACCACTTTCTGTCATTATACCATTATAACACTATTCAGACAATACAATACAGTTGGGCTTAGGTTCACCTTTCTTTCTTGCCTTTTTAACTGTGTCAGTTATTAAGCCCCTTTACAGTGGCTCACTCAATATCAAAAGTTCAACAGCTTCCATTCACACACCTTGAGACCCGTATTATTAATTGTGTTATTGCATAATCACATAAAGCATGTCAGTGCAGTCCAAGAAAATACATCCTGACTTGACTTTATTATTCATAATCATGAATAAAGGCAATCATAAGGTTGGCCTGAACTACAAAATGAGAAATCCAACTGACATTACTGATTAAAAGGATTTCATTTTGAACTAAAATGTTAAGGTATAAGAGGCTGAATCTTTCATCCCACTATGGGAATAATTATTCATTTAATCTAAAATCCCTAAGCCTAACATAAAAGCACCCTGTACTTTCACACTCATAGTTTTTCACTCATAACACATTGAAATAAGTGGTAACATTGGAGAGCAGACTAAATCTGAGTTTTTGATCCATACCCCATAAACAGCAGATTGTATTATGAATACCAAATTTGAAGAAAAGTTATTGTTGTTGCAGAAAGAAACAATGATTCTTTATATGTTTTCACTATTTGTTATCATTGAATTAAGCAGAAAAAATCAGAAGTAAAGGCACGACTCTGCTAATACTAGTCGTCTAATTACACAATTACATTTAATGTTAAAGCCTAACTAACAGACAGAACAATTTCTCAACTTCTTAAGAGTTCATGTTCATTAGGAGTTCATTAAATTGCAACTTAGTTTAATCTATTATATGCTGATGCTAAACTGAACTGACAGTTCAAACCCATCCATCCATTACCACAAAAATATTACATCAACTGTCACTTCACTTATTTTTGTGAACATAGAAAGGTAAACATTTGAACATATTCAGTGCAACATACCCCCCCCCCCCCTCCCGCCCCGCTTTTCATTCTTCACCCAATGTTATAGCAAACTGCATCACCAAACACAGAGCTGTGTTCTGCCTGGAAACCTCCTGTTGTCAAGCGGTTCAGCTGCATTCCAGCATCCACACAGTGACCTGCTGTTCCAGCAGCAATGCCATTACATTGTATAACCAACACAACACAAGATAGAGAACAAGCAAATGCGTCCACAGGGTCAAATAGCACAATTAAAACACCCTCACACTGCTGACCTACAACTGCCGAGTGGCCAAACACATCTTCAAGCACAAAACCACATGCCCACCCCCACCACGTTTAGTGTTAAAATATTGTAATGTGCTGCTGGCATTTTTCTCGTGGACTCTGCCATTTTCTCAATTCATTGTCAGCCTGCTAGCAGCATGTCAGCCACCATTTGCATGTGTAAAGAAAGTCTATTTAGATAGCACCATTTTCAGACAAGAGTCACAAAGCATTGTACACAAAAAGGAGAAAAATAGCAGGAGAAAAATAGAATAACAAAAAAACATCACAGCGATGACAGTACATGACAATTAAAAGCCCTTTTCCACAAGTGTGTCTTCATTTAAATAGTTCAACCTGGTGAGTGGAATGGAGAGCAGCCCTGATGAGCCGGTCTCAGCCCTTGACCAATTGAGTACGGCTGTAGAGGGTCTGATTTTCGTGAGAGGCTCTGAAAGTCAGTATAAGGATTTTAGACTGGATTCTGAATTCAACTGGGAGCCAGTGTAGATCAAATAAAACAGGAGTGTGTGTGACTATTTATGTGTGACAGTTAAAGCCTGGCAGAAGATGTCTGAAGACGAGATAAGCCTGATTTACTTAGGTAAATAGGTAAAAGGGAGTTACAGAAATACAACTGGGAAATAAATGCATGCATGAGCATTTCCAGCTCAGCTGTGGGGGAACAGGATCTCAGTTCTGAAAGGTTTCTAAGAAACAAGAACATGAGGTAACTTCACATGGGCATCAAAGAGAAAACACTGGTCAAATATAACACCTAGGTTAAAAAGTAAACTTGATTTTAATAGAGTCAAGCCACAAGAACACTGGGAGAACAACAGGCGTTCTGCATCTGGATATTACAGTTGAAGTAAAGATAAAATAGCATTCCACAATAACAACATACCAGCAGTGAAACATGATGGTGGTAGTGTGGTGGCACAGGGTGGCATAGGTGCTTAAGGAAATTAGTGACTAGCCATTAATGACAGAATAATTGAAATTTCGCTATCAGAAAAGTCTGCACAAGACTCGTCATCAATCTGTCATCTGAAGCTCAAGCGCTATTGGGTTACAAAGCAAGACAACAATCCCAAGAACAAGAGCAAGTCCACATCTAAACGGCTTAAAAGAAGACTCTAATGAGCCCAACCACAGCATGTCAAATCACAGCTTTCAGTTTCTGTTACATCTCTAACAGATACTGTATGCAGTCACCTGATAACATACGAATACTGTTATATATATCATTCTAGCACAGTAAAATAACTCTCTATGGGTAAAATGTGTGGAGTGCAATGTTAATAATGAAAGCACCTCATACCCGTTGCAGCTTTCCAGCTTTCTCAGAATGCTTCAGGAGTTCTTGCCTGAGTCTCTGGTTTTCTTCACTGAGGGCCCCCAGCATCTGTTGAGCTTGGCTGACCATTGCTAATGCATCTCCAGGTGTAAGCAGTCCAGATGGAGTGTGAAACTGGAGTGAAGATTGGGTTGGGTACGGGGGTAAAGCTGTTTGGTGTGGAATTAGACTGGAAGTATGGGAAGGTTCACTGGAAAGCTCTGCTGATAGAGAAGCAGGGCTTACACTGGGTGGGTACAGTGCCTGAGATTTAAGTTTAAAAGGGTACTCTGGAGGTGGACCTCGATGGTCCTGAGAAGTTTTGTTTAAGGGTAAAGGTGGTGGCACTGGTGGGCCTGTAGTTTTGCTGCTTTTGTCATTTGGAGAAGGTGAGGTTTCAGGTCTTTCTGAAGTTTCTTTTGGGTGTGGTGAAGATGGACCTTTGCTTTGCTTGGCACCATTGCGCTCCAAACTGAGTTGCATTATCCGTTCACTGAGGGAACGAACATGACCCTCCTTAAGCTCAGCCAAGCCCTCATCTCTCGGAGGGTTAACACCTAGTAAACCTCGCTGGACCCAAGCCCTGCCTTCCACACGGGCCTTCATTGGGACAGCCGAGAGACAGGAAGATGGAGAAGAAGGAAGACAAGAAGTGGAGGAGAGTGATGGAGCAGAAGAAAGAGATGGAGGACAGGAACTGGTGCTAGTCGGGTTGTAAAAGTGCTGTTGTTGAGTTTGTGGACCCTGGTGTTGACTTGGGTTTATGAGGTTCTGCTGTTTTGCCTTGAGGCTGCCTTGGTTCGGGAGGTTCTGGAGGTTCTGGCTTAGATGTGGATTGTTCTGGACAGCCTGGTTAGGGTCTGGTAAACTTGTATATGTATAACCTGGGTTTTGAGGAGGTATCTGCAGGTCATTCTGATTCTGTTGGCCTCTAAAACGCTGAGACTGGGTCTTAGCTTCCTCATAAGATGGAAGTTCCAGGACACCAAGTCCAGGAACGCTGAGGGTTCCCTGGACACTTCCTCCATTATTCTGGCCTTCACTCTTCTCCATTGAGCAGGAATCGACTTGATGCTCCTGTCCTTGGGGCTCCTGCCTTGGCTGGGTCTGAGGTAGCACTGGCTGGCACAGTGGTACCAGGTGCCCATCCTCTTCAAAAAGCAGGTTCTCTGTGGAGACAGGGTTGCTGGGTGACAGCATGTGAGGAACACCAATGATGCTGCCGTTTTCTGAGCCTCCTGCAGTCCCTCCAGTACCGTAGCGTAGATGTTCCTGCATCAGCCGCTGGAGAACGGTTCCAGAAACACCGTCCTCCGAGCTGCGCATATTGGCGCCCGAGGTAGGGGACGCCGCCGGACAAGGGCACACACCGAACAGCTGAGTTACTTCACCTGGAGACAGACAGATATAAAATCTGTTATCAAAATGACCCAAACATGCCACAAGATCTAAAGATAAACCACCAAGTACACTCCTTATCTACCCACCCACCATAATTGATTATTATCATGAATTTATAGTAAGGCTTTTACTGAGGGACTGTGTTGTAGTTTAGTCTACACATAAAGCTTCTAAAAACTAAACATAGATTTGAGTACTGACAAATACTCGCCCAGCCCATCAGAGTTTATTGCCTAATCATGCTGACTCCGTTGGTCTCTAAAAAAACCCCACAAATTTAACCTTTTAAAACTGTAAGCATATTATTCAGATTTTAATAATTAATGTGCAGTGTTTAGTAACTCCCAATAAAATTTGTAGTAATTTAGTACATTTTCCAGTATCATGATTATGTGCCATTTACATAAAGGTGCCCATGTATGATTGTGAGTGTGTATGTGTGTGTATGTGTTCATAAAAAAAAACCAAGAGACTCGTGATCAACAGCATCGGTCACATTCCTTCGCTATTTCAGGATTACCGAATGGCAAAGTCCAGGATTATAATTATAAACGGATGGCAGTCACACCATCTGGTGAGAGTTTTGCATGCCTGAGTGCGGCGATGTGCAGTCGGGATTGAAAGCGAGACCACCGAGGAGGGGGCACGAGAACATTTGAAATTTGTAACCGGATGCATTTAACCCTCCACAGTAGGTCAGTGGCAGCCTCAGAGTTCCAGTGTGTGTGTGTGTGTGTGTGAGTGTCTTCTACATGCTGTATCAGGCAGATTTTATGAACTGTTGTTTAATTTTGTCATAGTTAATGTAAACACTTCAAGCAGGAAACACAGACCAGAGCTAGTTAGACTATCCTTTGTCCAAAAATAGAAAGGACCCTCTAACATCCTTTTCTGAACTACTGTTATCTTCACTAGAGATGTAGGCCTATGATTTATAATGTGTTTAATGGAAAATAGCAGCTATATATAAACTTCAGACCTACAACAACTGCCTGTGGTTTGGGACAGAGAACTGCTACTCTAGTTGGGCAATGAATCTGAGGCCCATAGTTCAACAGGTCAGCACCCCAAAAGGCAAACAGCTGAAATAATTAATACTGATTGCTAAATCATATTATTTTTATTTGCACTTTATTTAAAAAAAACAAAACAAATCTAAACCAACTACATCCATTCATAAACGTTTCACAAGCATATACTTGTAAGCCATAGTAACCATGATAGAAATTCTGTTAATTTTGACCTCTATTCGTATATCTCTGTCACTAGATCACTTTATCTATATATATTTCTATCTGACTATCCATCTATCTATCTACATGATAAACAACTGAAATAGTAGATATATTTACGGATTACTAACTTGTTTCATGTGCATGTTATTTACAAGTTAATTAACAACTACGCATAAAGTTATAAACATTTCATTAATGCACATATTTGTAAGCCACATATTTGTATGCATCTGTCTTTAAAACATTTCAATCTGTACTTGTCTTCCTACCTATCTGTCTATCCAGCCATCAATCCATATGTCTATCCCTCTATCTACTATAGCCTACATGTATCCCCTATGTATCTATTTGTCTATCTAGCGTCTATCTCCTATTTATCTATCTATAAAAATCAGCAGGCCAAGAATCCAACAGGTAGTCATTATAGATCCACTGCCCAAATGGCTCAACAGGTCAACCCTCAAAAAACAGCCCACAGGCCAAACGTTTAACAGGCCAGCAGCCCCCCCCCCCCCACCACCACACCGGACACGACCACCTCACACGACCAAAATAGAAGCTACGTATTAATCCAGGCAGCTGGAATCATCACTGCAGTCCTCTGAGCAGAAACAGCCACCAAAATCCACTCAACCGCAGGAGGGCCACTGAGAAAGTTTAGGTTTTACAAGAACATCAAACTTCGCTAAACTTCGCTAAACTTCACTCGCTCTGTAACGGTCTGCTGGCTAAAGCTCTGAGAATAAAACAGCTATTACGAGTTTTAAACTCACCCTCTGTGTTCCTGGCTCATAGATGGTTCATGAAAAGTGTTTTAAAGTTCTGTGTTTACCCAAATTCTGCAGAAAAGTAAAAACATCACATGGTGCTGCACCGTTGTATCACATCATGCACTAGACTCTCTCTCACTCTCCGAGAGAGAGAGAGGGAGAGAGAGAGAGGGAGAGGGAGAGAGAGAAGTTTAGGTTGGTTTACCCGTCTTTAAAGCCTTTTTTGCTCTTCTTCTGCTTTTTATTTCTTTCTTCGAGCAAAAACAAGTTTCTCTCAGCAGTCCCACCAACAACAATCACGACCATTCATCGCGGTATGGCAGGAATGTTCCCCAAAGCTCCAGCTAAACCAGTCCCTGGGTCCTAAAGCCCCCTGTCCCCCCACCAGCCCTCCTCTGGACCCAGCTGGACTCTCAGAGGAGAAGACAGTCCAGCCCTGCCCCTGGAGATCTCAACTGCACCTCGGATAGCATTTCCACCAAAATAACAGGCTAGAAAGACTAGCATCCTGTGTCTCAAATCCCTTTTTTACCTTATCACTGCGATTTTACTGCATTTATTTTTATTGCATTAACACTAAGTCACTTTCATAAGTCATTTAACACTACCGATCTTCTGGTACAGCCCACTGAATCTTAACACAGAGTAATATCAGTGTTACACTGTTATTTTACACTAATGTTCTTGCCATTGTGAGCACTATTGGTTATTGTCTCTTTTAATTTCTTCTGCTGTCTTTTGATCTATTATTCTTTCTTGTTGCACTGAGCACACTTATGTGTGCTATATTTGCACAGTTATTTTTATTGGTGTCTACCTCTGTTCTGCATTTCTTTATTTTGTTTTTTCTTAGTTCTTTAGTTTAATTTCTTTAGTTTTTTGCTCTTGTGTTTTTCTTAAACTCTCTTTCTAGCTGCACTCGTGTGTATTGTCTGCACTTGTAGTCTTGTTTCTGTTTTTGTTCTTTGTATTGCACCATGGTCCTCGAGGCACATTGTTTTGTTTCACTGTGTTCTGAGTATATCATATTACATCATTGTATGTATCATATTATATCATTATATCAACTATGGTTGAAATGACTATAAACCTACTTAACTTGACTTGAGATATTTTATAAGCTATTAAGCAACTGTCACTGGAATGAAACAGTTCACTAAAGCATTAAAGGACAGTCTAGAATTAGGATATCAGACATGCACTGATACACTTTCCCTGCTGTAAAGGAAATATATTTATTTAGCATATTTTCATTTGTAGTTGTTTGCTTTACAACTTTACAATGCATCACAAGAATAAAAATCTTCAGCTTATAAAATAAATGGATAAGTGGAGTGCAGAAACCTTTGACTGGAAATGTACATATTTATTATCATTTATGTGAGGCCTTATAAGGTCAATGACACTGGGCACTAGTCCCCATAATCCAGCCAGTAATAATGAGAGTATTTGGATCAAGTTAAATCTGTAAACTGCTGTTGTTTTTAGTGTATGTGTGTTCTTACCGTACAGCATATCCAGGGACTCCTGGTGTTGGTGTATTCCAATATGATCCAGCCACTGGGCCACATCACTTGGAATCCAGTCTCCGGGCTCCATGACCACTAGCTGTCCCAAAACACCAACACAGGAATATATTCAGGAAGACAGCCATAATTATCATTGACAGAATTTATATCACACTGTCTTGGCAGTTAATGATGTCCAACTGACTTGTGTCTATAAATATTGGCCATTTTATTGGAAACACCAACCATATAGTTTGTAATTCTGTCACTGCACAATTTACCAGACCGCTTGACCCTGTCTACCAATGGAAAGGGATTGTAATATACAAGACATGATTTGATTTTATTAAATTAGATATATTTTCAGTCCAGCTGTGACACTGACCACTGGCATGATGAAGCATGTGGTATGAATGTATCAGACTCAGAAACAGACTTATCAGAAACACCTTCCCTGTTACTCCAGTTGGAGACAGTTGCTTATCTGTAAATGCACTGTTTGATTTCGCCCTTTATTAATGGCCAGTGTATGACTACAGAGTCAGATATTTTTGGATGGTGGCCTTCCAATCCATGCCGTGAAGCTGAGGTGTATAAAAACTCCAGAAGAACACTGCAGTGTCTGATACACTCCATGTCAGTGTTGGCCTGCAACTCAGCTGTTAAGACCTTGCAAACAGAATTACAAGCGCTGCAGTGAAAAGCTCCAGGGGAGCAACTGAATATTAATAAAATATGCAGTATTTGATTTGGATTATAATCCTTAACCTTTCCTGTATATTCTGGAAAGTCCACTCTGTTACGTTTGCTTCCACTAGGGTTATATTTAGCCTATTTTAGCTAAAAACCACACCTAGGCTTGCAGTGGACTCATTTATGGTTTTGTTTTCCTGTAATTATTGTAAATTAATGTTGCCTATAGTGAAGAAGGTGGTGTCCTGTTATGGGAAAATGACTAGCTTTTGGATTTCCTCCATCAAAGCTTTTGTAACTGATAGCATAAGGGGCTGCAAACATCGAATTTCAAAAGCTTTTGAATCACACACACACATATACACACACACACACACACACACACATATATACACTAAGTGAACAAGCAAATGAAAAGCCCTATCTTAGATACTTAATGTCTCAAAAAAGGCTCACAATCTTACAACCGACACATCAAAGAGTGAGTTTGAGCAAACATATGTCAATCAAATGCATATCACAGCACACATCTGTTTGAATAGTCTGTAAACATTTGCCAAAGGGGTCCTTGGCATTTGAAATCCCTTTGGGCCTTTAAAACCGCTCTACAGGCTGTGAGAAATTCTGAAACCCACTTTTTTCATGCTGTTGGCCTGCTGTTGCATAAACAGCCTTGAGCAACTCGTCACAACACCAGGGAGTGTGTCATAGGAGAAAGTCTGCTTTGGTGTTGGTGTGCAAATACACTTTTTGTGATATTTTCTCATAGCAGATCACATGACAGTTCAATATGGCTTCCTGCTGGCAATGTATTGTTTTTTACTTTTTATTATTTTTTGGAATTTTTAAATATTTCAAAAGATGCAAACCAAGGGATTCACTGTGGTTTGATGTGACTTTTTTTACACTGATTCAAAAACAGTTCATAACACAAATAAATGGATACATTTAGGTTTAGTCTAGTCTCCAAAAAGGCAGTACAGCTCAAGGCTGGATCACAAAGCTCCTGAAAGGGATATGATTGCACTTGAGTCCTCACTTGAACAACACAAAAGGACCCCTCTGGTAAAAAAACAGAAAGTATGTCTCTAGACTACAGTGCTGCCTGATGTTTAGTCTATTGTAGATGGCATCCTTTTATGTTGTATGTAACATCATTGACCTGGGAAGGTTAAACAGTTCAGACGTCTGGTTGCTTCTACCAGCACTGTGAACAATTCAGAGCGCGTGAGTTTCTCTGGAGCGGAGAATTTCCTCTCTGAATGACTTTGTTTACACCTGAACTACAATACCAGTCAAAAGTGTTTACCACTTTTACCAATTAAAGTTATTTCATGAACTTTAGATATTTATACTTGGAAAGTTGTGGCATGAACAACTATAACATTTCAAATAAAGCAAGTTTCCTTAATAAGATGGAAAGAATATGTGACAGTGGTTGTGTAGAGATGCAGAGTCAAATTCTAGACAGTCCTTTAACTTTAAATGCACTCATTAACTGCTTCATCCTATTTGCTTTGACTTAATAGCCGAATATCTTGATTGGTGATACACTTTCTAATTATAGTTATATGAGGTGGCTTTTCATTGCTCAGGACTTGTGAATAACAAATATTTTCTACCTAATGAAGGAGCTCAGATGGTGAACATACTGTAAATGTACTTGTTAGCAAAGGAAACTGAGTGTATTTATAGCAGTAACATGCAAATGTAGAACATTTCAGTGTGTGCAAAATTGTCTGACTGGTATTGTTTCATTTAATTCAGAAGTGTTTAGGATTTGGTGGAAATCCCCTTTAAATCAATGTATACTCATTTTTCTTGCTCTGTACATTCTAAGGAAAAGGGGTTCTAGGAAAAGGTTTTCTCTATGACAAGAGAGGAAACACTGGTGGGTGCTCATTATCAATAGCACTTACTATCCTAGATGAGGGGCATTGACCAAAAGAAGCTGATTTAAAATTACAGAGAAGAACCATTTAAACAGGATCAGAAATGGTTTAAGAAGTTAGATATAAGACAATATTTAACTGTTGTCTTGAAAACAAACAAATTGCTAACAAGGCTGACACAAAAAGCAGGTTTCCATTTCTGTAAAGACATTCTTTATTTGCAACGAAAGACCACACTGCATCAGCAAACAGAACGTCGTACTAACGTAAGGGTTGGAGACACTCAAACCACCAGCCGCGGCGTCTACTCGACCCGGTCGGAGTGCGATTAAAAGTCCTCCCTAGAGCGGCCTCTAGCGGCCACTGACCCTGGACATGACAGGAAGAGTTACATTTATTCATTTACTTATTTACAAAACGTGTAAACAAGTGAAGTATACATAGATTCATTAACGATTTAGCATTACAGAAATAAAGAGTCCAAACTGGTCCATGCTCATGTTTATAGGAACTAGTCACTGGATATAAAAGCCCTGGTATTATTTTTGCAGCGCCAATAATAATTTATGATAACTTATGATTAATACAAATTAGGATCTGAAACATCAGAGAGTGCAATTAAATTTTTAAATGTCTAAGTTGATTACAGGTGATTATAATAATATTGAAGACCTTTTAGGAGTATAATAATATTCATTCATGTTCAGTGCTGTACAAGTCAATTCAAGTAGGCTTTTATTGTCATTTCATCCATATACACCCAATACACAGTACATGTCCTGTTCATAAGACATGATTTGACAAATAAAGTTAACTCTGACTCTGACTTTAAAGCAAGGGTTAATGTTTTGGTTTCCTATACATGAAATACTTTGTCAGAAATTAATATTCTGTTCCCATAGTTGCTGAGAAAAAAGGTTCAAATGTGTACCCTTATTTTGCCTCTCATGGAAGTTAACATACATTTTTTTTGGTCATTACTATTGGTCCATCCATGCTGAAAATGACATATGGGGCATCATAATACAGAACATTATTATTATATATGCATCTGTCTATGTGTAATATGTGATTGCAAGTTACATGCAGTATATCATTATACATGTAAGTATCTATATGTAGTATATTATTATACATGTCTATATGTAGTACATCTTTATATATGCAAGTGTCCATATGTAGTATATCATTATATATGTTAAGAATCTGAATGTAGTATATCTTTATATATGTTAGTGTCCACAAGTATCATGTCATTATATATGTAAGTGTCTACATTATAATGTCCCATATGTATTATACACACATAATTACCTTTATGTAATAATAAAATTGAGTATCTCTATAAAAGTTCACTTATCAAGAGAAAGAATAAATATTCTTAATTGGCAATATAAATGTATTTTATGTACTTTTGGGCCATTTCTATTGGTCCACCTATCAATTCATATAATATTTAAATACATGGTTGTCACGGTCAGGGCCGGTAGCCCTGCAAGCCCCATGCCTTTTTCTGTTCAGTTCTGTTCTCCTTAGTTTCCCCCATGTGTATTGTGTATCCCCTGTTGTAGTGTTTGGTTTGGTTCTGTCTGTGTCCCATGTATTCTGGTCCCCCTATGTCATGTGCCCGTACCTTTGGTTCCTGTCTCGTTCCCTTGTTATCACGTGTCCTTAGTTCCCCACCTGTTTCCTGTTTGTGCTCCTCAGCTGCCTCGTGTCTCCCTCGTTATCCCATGTACTTAAGTTCAGTCTTTGTCCTGTGTTCCTCATGTCTCCATCGCCTCGTGTATGTGTGTTTCCTGGTCCCCTTTCTAGTTCTGGTTTTCTGTAAGGCCCGCGTGCCGGTTTCTGTTCTGTTTATTTTCCTTTTGTTAAATAAACATTGAGCACCAGTATGCCTGCCTGCCTGTCCCGTCCCTGTGCACTTGGAGGTCAACCAGAGTGTGGGCTTCGCGGCCCGCACTCTGACAGGGAGGGGTCAGAGTACATTCACCTCTAAGCTAACCACTCCAAAACGTCCATGTGTGGCACCGATCTGCATTCACGCTCCACACAGTGATATAGTGAGCTCCGTATATCATTTGCTACTATGGGGAAGTCATTTTGGGCCGTTTCTAAAATGACACTGATCATGATGCTTTATGAGTATAAGTGCCCGCTAGGGTTTGAGTGGACAGTTTCTTTTAGACAGCTGTAACAGCAGCTCCAGTAGAATGATTATGGCATAATACAGAAACAAAAGAAACATGACACCACAATTATGTCTAGAGCAGATAACGCTAGGCTTTTATTTAAAATGCTACATTTTGGAAAATAACATTAAATTGATCAAACATGCTGACATTTATATTGACTTTTGGCATTTTCAATTACAATTAATTAGTAGACATGCAGTAGACATAGAGTTGACATATTGTGGGTGGGACCAAAATGTAATTTCACCACATTTACTGACCAGTTTCTGCCGATCTAAGAGATCTACCACGTTTATATTTCAGAGACATGGCCCAAATAACTGACTCAGAAACAATTGCCAGTACTTAGAACTTAAGTTTGTATCTGATTGGGAACCAGTGTGTGGACTTGAGAGTTGGTGTAATGTACTCCTCTTGTTTTTTTTGTTAGAACTCTAGCAGCAGCATTTTTAATAGACTGTAGCAGTCTAATAGTTTTTTGGGTAGAAGAGCACTTTCAAATCTGCAGGATATAACAGTATGAATAAATGTCTCTTAGTCGTGCTTCCCATCCATGATTACACCAATATTCCTGGCAAGAGTTGTAGTCTGTATTGCAATAGATTCCAGAAAGGCACTAAGTTGCAACCTTCCTTCACTGTTCCCAAATAGGACTGTCTCCATCTTGTATTTTTAAAAAATTTTTAAAGTTGTTTTAAACTTGTATTATTTAAAAGTTTTTCAAGGTATAAACAGAAAGTGTCAACAAGACTGAAATTATTTTGCAGAAGAGCTAGATACAGTAGGATAAAAGTATTGGTGCAGATCTGTTTCTCAGGGTTTGTGCTAGGCACATCATATCCAGTGAATGTGCATCTTAATACTTCAGAATACAAGACTTTCTGGACGACACCATGCTTCCAACTTTGTGGACACAGTTTAGAGAAGAACCTTTTCTATTCCAGCATGACTGTGTCCCAGTGCACAAAGCGAGCTCCATAAAGACATGCTGGAGGAGT
>JBBPDB010000040.1:22014923-22031191 GCA_037974465.1 Brachypetersius altus
CTCTCTCTCTCTCTCTCTCTCTCTCTCTCTCTCTCTCTCTCTCTCTCTCTTTCTCTCTCTCTCTCTCTCTCTCTCTGCCTCTCTTTCTCTGTCTCTCTTTCTCTGTTTCTGTCTCTGTCTCTCTCTCTCTCTCTCTCTCTCTCTTTCTCTGTCTCTCTTTCTCTCTCTCTCTGCCCAGACATGCTAAGATCAGCACCATACAATCAAAAGGCCTTGGAAGGGGAAAACAAGATGGTGAGAAACAGAGAAAAAGAGAGACAGAGAGTTAGATAGACAGAGCGAGACAGAGATCCTTTATGCACATGTTCAATGAAATGAAAGATAGGGGGTGTGTATTCACAGTAAAAACATCAGCGAACACCCCCTCGACCCCTACCCAACTCTCTCATTCTCTGTCTGTAAGAACAAGGCCACACACACACACACACACACACACACACACACACACGCACTATGGTAGTATCTGCCTTAGACATAAGGCCAAAAGACATCTTCACTCTCACATATATGCACACACACACACACACACACACACACACACACACAATGAAAAATACATAAAATGTTACTATAGAAACTAAAGTTCTCTCTTTTTTGCTAATTAGTTGCGTTTATTATTAGAATCCGCTCATCAGTGCTGGTGTTAGTTTTGCTGTGCTGCCTTCACCTGGTCTTCATTTTAGGCCTCATACGTGTAATTAATACTATAGAATGTGTGTCAAAATAGCTGGATGATTTTAGAGGAGGTCACTTTGTGGCCTCCAATTAAACACACTTTCCAGAAGGGCTGTCAAACTCCCTGGGTTTATCTTGGTTTCTTGCATCTTTGTCC
Source organism: Brachypetersius altus (assembly GCA_037974465.1). Classification (NCBI taxonomy): domain Eukaryota; kingdom Metazoa; phylum Chordata; class Actinopteri; order Characiformes; family Alestidae; genus Brachypetersius; species Brachypetersius altus. Next base: position 22,015,756 of record JBBPDB010000040.1, read on the forward strand.
CCTGTTTTCTTGTCTATGTTCTTGTTTACATTCTCCATGTTTACCTTAGCCATGTGTGTCTGCTGTTTTGGTCTTAGCCCCGCCCCCTTATTATTCTGCACAACTGTGTCTAGTTCCTGTCACCACTAGTTAGTATAAAACCCCCTGTGTTTGAGTCTGTGTTTGTGGGTTCTTTGTATGTCACCCTGTATTTTCCTGTTTGACTCTGTTCTTGTAATATTCCCGTTAAATACCATGGTTTTCTGCTGTCTTTGTTTCAGCTGAACCAGAACCATCCAATTAATCTCTGTTTACCTGTCAATCACACTGTGTCCCCAACACATTGAAGCCATAGCTTTGCATAATAGACCTGGTCACAAACCGGAGCCATTTTATCAGAGGGTGGGTTCTTTGAAGAAACAATACATATACTGAACGAAAAACAACAAAAAAGATCAGAAATGGAAAATCTGAATAACAGATGGAGAGTCATGTGGAGAACCTTTTAAAATCAAATTTTTCTGTGTGCTTTTAACATTATCTGCTCCTCTAATGGTCAGGACGAGATTTCACTGTGTGTGTGTGTGTGTGTGTGTGTGTGTGTGTGTGTGTACGAGTGAGGGAGAGAGTGACTGACATTTACTGAGGCAGTAATCAGCCCATCAAGAGGAGTAATTATCTTCCTCTTCTCTCCACAGACTTCTCCAAGCTTAATCTTCACGGCCGAGAGATCCGAACAGAGAGTGTCAAGTGGCACTTTCAACTGAGGTATTGTAGAGCACACGGTGTGTATGTGTGTGTGTGTGTGTGTGTGTGTGTGTGTGTGGGAGGTTGTGTATGTGTGGACTCATTGGATGCGTCAGACAGAACTTTTTAAATAATACAGTTTCAATTCTCATGGCTGAAAACTGACTCCCTATCTGATTCTACTCACTGCTGTTCATTCATGCAAACTTCAGACCCACAGAAATACAGAAGCAAGACCCCAAATTCGTCTTGGCCAATGTACTACACTGGGGGTAAAATAGAGGGATTTGTGTATGATGGCCACCACACCTCCCGCCTTGCTTTGAGCACATTCGCCTCTAACCGGCCCTGATGCTACCATCACTCTAAATTGCCTCTGTCAAACTGTCAGGCTGAGTAATCCCAAATAGATTCACTCATGTGGTTTCTGACACCGAAGGACATAATGACTGCCATCGTTTCCACAAATTCCTCTATTTGACCCCTACTGTGGTACACTGGCCAAGACAGGTTTTATTTTTGCTCATGGAGCTCAAGGCCACCCCTAAAGCAGTAGAGCAGAAGAGTTATTGGAAGTGTGAAAGCTTTGAGGTGTTGACTTGGAGTTTTGATCATCTCCTGGTCAACAAAAGCTTTCAGTGCACCCTACCACCCACACACCCTGGTGGACCACCGACACACCTCCCATTTTCTTTTGAGCAGATTCACACAGGTCCTGAAAGCAACTGCAAGTCAAAATCACCACAAATTGCCTCTGTTGAAGCAAGCGAATGAGTAATTTTGAATGCTTTTGAGATTACTCTCTCACTTCGACAGAGGCCTTTTGCCCTGCAGTTACTTTCAGGGCCTATTAGAGTGTGAGTCAATGATCTAAAAGAGATTTGATCATGTGGTTTCTGACACCATGTGACATAGTGGTTGTATCAGTAATTGCCATCATTTTCACAAATTCTTCCATTTCACCCCTAATGTACCACACTGGGGTCTGAAGTTTGTTTCTTTACTTTTTCTCATGGAAAAATAACAAGGACAGTGTGGTCTTAGCAATTAGCCAATCATCGCAAAGTCATCAACCACTTGCCTCAGAAGACAATGACTGATTAAGTAATGAATATTAGACTTATGTTTCTTCTGACACTGCATGACATGCTATAAAAATGACCAAAAGACCCTGCTTTTGCTTTATCTCTGCTGCATAATTTGGTCCTGGTAACTGCCACACTGTGTCAAAAACCACATGAGCAAATCTGTCTCACTTCAGCAGTTCGACAGAGGTGATTTGGGATCATTTTGGTTTGCAGGCTGCATCGGGGCCCTTTAGAAGGACATTTGCTCAAATGAAAATGAGAGGTGTGTTGGTGGTTAACCAAAAGTGTAGATAGTGGGTGTACCATAAGATTTTGTTGGCCAGGTGAGGGTAGATATGGAAATATTTGGTCAATAGAGGAGTTACTGAAGAAAGGGAAAAGTTGACCAAGGGATAAAATGTTTTTGTATATGTGGGACACTGTTTTTATAGGTAGGACACTGGCTTGGCCAGGTGCGTCTTTATGCCGGCCCATCCAGGGCTGCAGTCTTGAATGCCACAGATCTCAAAAATAATAATAAAAATAAATATCCAATATCCAAAAATCAAATATCACTCTGATCACCATTGACCCTGCTGCTCTCATGGAGATAAACCCCTGACAAATCAAAACATTAACACATTAAAACAATAGCCCCAAACATTTCACATTACTAAATGACACCCCTGGCCTTGACAAAAAGATCTCTGTGGCCGAAGGGTCAGGTACGTAAGCACCTAAAGTCCCCCACCCCACTTGTGCCTGATTAGAATTATGCTAATTAATACACACATGGACAAAATTGCTGGTACCCTTCAGTTAATAAAAGAAAAACTCACAATAGTCACAGAAATAATTTGAATCTGACAAAAGTAATAATAAATAAAAGCTCTATGAATGTTAACCAATGAAAGTCAGACATTGCTTTTCAACCATGCTTCAACTGAATTATTAAAAAAAAATAAACTCATGGAACAGGCCTAGACAAAATGATGGTACGCCTAACTTAATAGTTTGTGGCGCAACCTTTTGAGGCAATCACTGCAATCAAACGATTGCTGTAACTGTCAACAGGACTTCTGCACCTCTCAGCAGGTATTTCGGCCCACTCCTCAAGAGCAAACTGCACCAGTTGTTTCCGGTTTGAAGGGCGTAGTTTCCAGATGGCATATTTCAGCTCCTTCCAAAGATGCTCAGGGCTCATAGAAGGCCACTTTAGAATTGTCCAATGATTCCCTCTTAGCTATTTTTGGATGTTTTTAGCTGTGTGTTTTGTCCTGTTGCAAGACCCCTGACCTGCGACTGAGACAAAGCTTTCCGACACTGGCCAGCACATTTCTCTCTAGAATCCCTTGATAGTCTTGAGATTTCATTGTACCCTGCACAGGTTCAAGACACCCTGTGCCCCTTACTAAAATTAACCATGGTTTACTATGATTAAATAACCATAGCTTTCATGGTTTTTTGGGTAACTATGAAGTGGTATATGTGTATGTAAACTATGGTAGAACCACAGCTACCATGAAGTGCTATGGATAAACCATAGTAAAACTATGGGTAGTACCAAAGTACCATGGGGTACCATAGTAAAACTATGGTTACTGCATAAAAACCATAGGAAACCATAGTGAATTTTCGTAAGGGGCCAGATGCAGCAAAGCAGCCCCAGAACATAACAGAGCCTCCATGTTTCACAGTAGGGACAGTGTTCTTTTCTTGATATGTTTCATTTTTCAGTCTGTGAACATAGAGCTGATGTGCCTTGGCAAAAAGTTCCATTTTTGTCTCATCTGTCCATAGGACAGTCTCCCAGAAGCTTTGTGGCTTGTAGTTTGGCATATTCCAGTCTGGCTTTTTTATGATTTGTTTTCATGAAAGGCGTCCTCCTTGGTTGTCTCCCATGTAGTCCACTTTGGCTCAAACGACGATGGATGGTGCGATCTGACACTGATGTTTCTTGAGCATGAAGTTCACCTTGGATCTCCTTAGAAGTCTTTCTGAGCTCTGTTGTTAAAATTCTGATTATCCGTCTCTTTGATTTGTCATCAATTTTCCTCCTGCGGCCACGTCCATGGAAGTTGGCTACAGTCACATGGATCTTAAATTTCTGAATAATATGTGCAGCTGTTTGGAGACGGTCTTATAGCCTTTACCTTTAACATGCTAGTCTAAAATTTTCTATAGTTCAATTCTAGATAGGCCCACTGACTGATTACAAGACTATAGACACCTGTGATGCTAATTAGTGGACACACCTTAAATTAACATGTCCCTTTAGTCTCATTATTTTCAGTCTTTTCTAGAGGTACCATCATTTTCTCTAGGCCTGTTCCAAGAGTTTCTTTTTAAAATAACTCAGTTGAAGCATGGTTGAAAAGCAATGTCTGACTTCCATTGGTTAACATTCTTAGAATGTTTATTTATTATTACTTTTGTCAGATTAAAGTTATTTCTGTGACCATTGTGAGTTTTTCTTTCATTGACCGAAGGGTGCCAACAATTTTGTCCACGTGTGTATAAAGATGCATGAGAAAACAAACAGAGCATACTGTGTATGCACACTTTGTGTGAGGGCCCTTTCAGGCAGCTGAATTCACTCATTTTTTATGCCCCCCAGCTAGTCGTTTGTTTCTCAGCCAGCATGGTGAGAACATATGTGTGTCTCCCTCAGACCTGTCAGAAAAGCATCTCAGGCATCTCTTGAGAGAAAACCAAGTGTGTGTGTAGCCGCATCAAAAGAGAATCTAAATGGAAGGTTGGGATTTGGTTAACACGTTTCTGTAGTCATCGCACGCTTCTGTATGTGTTATTCCATAGTTTTGATGTTGTGTGTAGGTGTGTCCAAACCCCTGACTGGTACTGTATGTGTTCATTCTCTCTCAGAGTGACATTTTTAGCTGCCCCAGAATGCACTGGGCTCCCACCCTTTAACCGTAATTACACAGCAGACCCGGGTCTGCACACAGATTCCACACTGCTCCGTAATGTGGGTTTCTTTTCTTTTTTCTTTTCTTTGGCAGGTCATGTTGTGTCCCAGAGAAAAACGCAGAAGCAAGATTGTGTTTGAAATAGAAAATCTAATGTAATCTGCTTTTCTCCTTTTCTCATTTCACATCTCACTCCATTTTTATTTAAGATACTTTTTCGGTTCACATGTTATACTTTGTCAGAATAAATGTGCAGCTTGGTAATAACTCCTGCATCTAGTGTTGAAAGATGTGCTGTCACACTAGTTCTGTGCTGTTTGTTAAAAAGTTTTGCAGTTGAATAATACTACAAAGCAGGACTTCCACGTTTGTTCCTCCACCATTGAGGGATGGGATCTTGGTGCCCCCTGTTGGTGGAGGGTAGAGGAAAAACTGGTTTCGGGCCCAAGTGGCAAAATGTTGCGTTTGATGAAACAGAACATAAAAATACTATTTGTGGGAAAAAAAACTATTTGTGGGAAAAAATAATCTTTTCGTTTTCCATGGCCTCATTCTCATTCAACACTGTACAGTGTTGCAAGTTATAATTGTAATATATGTATTTGAACAATGATTCCAAACTTCTGAAAGCTAATTTCAAACGTTTGGCTGCTTTTAAAAACTTTTAAACATTTGAACAGTAATTCAAACCATTCAATTGTTATTCCTAAATTTTTATCTATTTTTTAAAACTAGTATTTCCTTTTGTGATTTCCAACCAGTGATTGATGATTCAAAACTTTTGACCAGAATGCCAAACTTTGGAACTGTGAATCAAAACCTTTACATTTTGATTCCAAATGTTTTGAACAGCAAATCAAAACTTTTGTAATTGTGCTTTTATTCAATTGAACATATATAATGAATCCTGATTTTTTGCTGGCAAACCCAAACATCTGGATTGTTGACCCAAACTTTTAAACTGTGAAGTCGAAAAGGAATTTCAAACTGTATTCAACTGTATTCAAACCTATTTTCAGACTCCATGACCCTGACAGCACATTGTACATCTGAGATATAAACCTGAATTGAGCTGGGCAGTTTTTCAACGCGGCTCTATTGCTTTTATTATCTCTACAGTAGTTATATAACTCTTTTAATGACTCTTTTAATGAATGATATCACGACTATGTATTATGGTACTCGGTATTCAATATAATACAGAAATGCCAGACAACCTGGGGAACTGTTGAATATTATGCATTTGAATACACATGGAAAGCACATTATTAATGTCTGAATAGTTTGCTCCCAATTCAGACCCTGTTCAGCTGGGTCATTTAAGACTATACTGATGTGCTGCCAATGCATTTCACATAGAGTGGAAGTGATTAGCTTAGGTTAGACTGAAAATTGGATGCAAATGCTGCCAGAAGAGGCTTTGGATGAAAGCAATTTTTTTTGCATTCATTATCACTTAGCCAAAACACGTTCCCCACCTCTGTGATGCAGAGGCTTGCCTCCCAGTGATCACACTCCAGACCAAATCGATGTTCCCTGCTGTGCAGACAAGTTGGGCCAGCTGTGGGCACACATTAAGCCTTTTTAGTATGTCTGATTCAGACACGCTTTGAACTTTTCAAAACCTGGCTGTGGCAGTTCAGTGGCGTCCTCTCCACTACAGAATCTTTCTTGCCACTCATGTAGAGAATCAGAGCTCAGCGCATCGTCTCTTTCATCTTCTCTTTGGACTCCACTGCAGACTGTATTTTTGGTCCCATTTTATATGAAATGGGTCTAATATCTAAGGAGTATTGCTCAACAATGAATGCAACTACACTGTAACTCCTGAATGTGTATTCACTGTTACAGTAGTACAGCTTATGTAAATACAGATATGTATTCATTTCGGGAACTCTTGCAATTAGATGTACTTAAATTAGGAGACACTTGTGTCAAATGTAATTTGTAACAGCGAATACAAAGGACAAATAGATACGTTGAAATCACCCCAGTTAGTGATACTGCCACCACCATGTTTCACGACTGGGATAAAGTTCTTATGATTGATTAAAATTATGATTTATTGCCAAATTTTACATTTCTTTTTTTAAGCCATAAATGTCTATTTTTGCCCTCATTATCAGTTCACATTACTCTCTTTCTGTAGTTTTCTGTGTCATTGACAAGGTCTGTATAGTGCTCTTCCAGGAGAATAGTGGCTTCAGTCGTCATGTCATTCCATACACTGTTATTGTTCAGTGTTTGCTATTATCCAGTGTCAAAGAGACCCCTGTTCTGATTGGCAGCATTGTATTGAGCTTTATTCAAAAAGTGTTACAGGCTGAAATCTGAATTGAAAAATAAATTGTTCCTTGACAACCAGGAACAGCACTTTTAATCCGTTAGCCCATATATTCCACTGCTATAACCACTGCTTGTAACAACACTCTTTAATTGATCAGGGAAAAATGTGCTGGTTGGGCCAAATGTGTGATGATTTAAGAATGCTGTCGGCAAAACTAAATCAAATTTAAAACATGTTTTGGTCGAGCGATTACATTTGGGGTAAGGTATTTAATATTTTCTAAAACTATTGTTTTAAAGTGTTTTAGTGGTACTTTGGTCTTGGAAAGCTGATCACCAAGAGTTTTTCTCACCCCTTGAAGTTCCAGCTCACCTTAACTCATCTGGAGCTGCTGCAAATGTCATCACTTCAAACCCCAACGTCTCCACCAAGTAAACGAATCTTACTAATATGTTGCATGAATAATTCATGATACCATTTTACCCTCGTTGGAATCATTTACACTGTTAATCTAACTTGTGCTTAGAGCCTGTAGTTTATAATACAGAGAAGAGTTGGGATAGAAAGATGGTGAAAGAGGCCTAGAAAGGTGGAACTGTGAGGTTTCTCCAGGATCAATAAAGTTTTCTGATTCTGATTACAAAACACACAAATCTTAGGGCTGCACTTCAGGTCCTTTTATTCAGTGAGGTCACTCCAGCATAGCTGGAAACCCCTGAAGCACAGCACCTTTGGAGAAAATCAATTTCTGGATAATGAAAAAAAATGCTGATGTATAAGGGCGGATAGGTATCGACTGGCTATAAACATCACCATAGAATAGCTTAACTAAAAGTCCTTTTCACTTTTTTATATATTTTGTTTTCTCTTATGTCCACTTATTAGGTTTGCGCAGATTTGGGTATCAACCACCCTGTATTGCTTTTAAACCATAAAAATCTATGTTCATTAATTAGCACAATAAATTGTTACATATTTAATGCATTATTTGCATGTCCAAGAAACTACGACAATGGCTAAACTGTTACTGTTCCAAAGGTTTAAGACATGAATATACACAAATATTTTAGTCACTGATGGCAAGCTGCTTCATGATACTGCCATCACCATGTTTCACAGCTAGTATAAAGTTCTGCTTGAATGCAGTGTTTGTTGCCAAATACATCATTTTATAATCAAGCTATTAGGTAAAATTTTTGCCTTCAAAATCGACGTACATCAAATTATTTAAGTAGTCTTTTGTCTTGTCTGTGTGGTCCTTAAAGTAAAAGCAATGTTTGTAGCTCAACTTGAATCAATTTCCCCATATATTCCATAACTCTGCCACAGGTTGTCTGCAGTAACAACACTCTGCATCACTTAATCATTCATTAGTGGACACTAAATGTGCGGTCAAAAATCACTTTTGGCTGAAATATGGTATGAGCACCTCAGGGATGTGTGAAAAAGTAAACTAAACTACTGCTTTGTGATGTGTGGATAATTTAGAACTCTAAAATGAACCGTTTGCTTCTCAACAGCCAAGAAGAGCACAGTTTTGAATCCATTTCCCAATATATTCCACTCCCATAATTGCTACCAGTTGTCTGCAGTAACATTCTACATCACTTCTTCTTAAATTGTTGGGGGCTAAATGCACTGTATGTTGTGTAGGCACATAGTGTATTATGTGCTGTAGAGACAGCAAGTGTGTGTGATGGTTTAGGCATGCACAATGCTAACAATGCTAGCTTGGCACAATGCTAACTCTGCTTCTTATACTTGTTAGCTACATTTGCCTCAGCTCCAGTGCAAAACTAAAGAAGAAATCTTAAAACATGTTATGGCTATTCAATGACCTTTGAGGGATATGCTCGATATTTTCTGAAACTATAACTTCAAAGTTTTTCAATGGTACCTTAATCTTGCAAAGCCTATGCTGATCAGCTGGAGCTGAGAATCTCCTTTTCTGTTAAAGCAGCTTGCGCTGATCTGGAGATGCTACAAATGCCATCACTTCAAACCACAATGTCGTCTCCACCAAGTACAGAAACGGAACCAAAATGTTTCATGAATAATTCATTACATGTAAAAATTACCCTCATTGAACTGATTTATGATGTTACGCTAACCTGCATGTGAAGCCTATCATTTCTATTTCAGAGAGGAGTTGGAATGAGAAGGTGATAAAAAGAGGAACAGAAAGGTGAAATTGTAAGGCTGACTCTGATTGTGAAGAATTTAAATGCTGTTTAGGTACACTTATTTTAAATGAAATGTGCTTCCTGTGTTATTATGATTCACCTGTGACTGAGTGTGTGTGTCATAGGTGATGGATGTATTGATTGTGGCTCGTTAGATAAATGGTCTAATACACCTGCACTGTGACAGGACAATTAGGAACCACTTAAGACCAATTTGCATATGCAGAGATGCCACGAAGGTAGCAGGTATAGAATACATAAGTGGGTTTAAATATGCAAATGAGCCCAGGCTTCTCTCAGGGTATTTCAGTGATGAGACTTTAGAGGATGTGTGTTAAAAGAGACAAGTCCCCACACCTGGAGAGACCACTTATGCAGGATTAGAGTCAGGGCATGGGCTCATACATGTTGTAAGTGTGTTCGTGTATATATATATATATATAAACCTGTGTTCACCTCACCAGCTCACAAAATGTCAACTACTTTGTTAAAAAAAATCTTATTTGCATTTATTCTAATGTTAAATAATCTAGCAGAAAGACACTTTATCACATGCTGAGAAAACACTTAAACATTTTACATTGTTTCCCAAGACTTTTGCCCTGTACTGTACACACACACATATATATATATATATACACACTATGTGGACAAAAGAATTGTGATGCCTGACCATTACACTAACAGGGACTTTAATGCCACTGCGTTCAAATATTATTGTGGAGTTGGTCCAACCTTTGCAGCTATAACAGCTTCCACTCTTTCTCAAAGGCATTCCACAAGAATCTACAGGCTGGAATAGAAATGGTTCTCTCCTAAACTGTGTATACAAGCTTGGAAGCATGCCGTTGTTCAAAATGTCTTGGTCTGCTGAAACATTAAGATTGAAGTAAGGGGTCTAGCTCAAACCCTGAAAAACAGGTGTATTCCAATACTTTTGTACAGTTAGAGTACATATGTGTTAGCCTTGTTTTTCTCAGAACATGACCATAGTTCTCTTCTGAAAAGAAACACATACGCAGACACACTCTTACATTAGCTTTTATTTACCGGATTCCTTCACTTGGTCCCCAGCGCTTTTCTAATATTTCCTCTGCCTGGTCATGAAATGAAAAAGAATGGAACTGAGCATTAGATTGTCTATCAGAGACTTTGTGGACAGCTGAATCACACAGCAGGTATGACCACACTGCTCAGTGAAAGCATGAATGCAGCTCCCCTGATCAGTAAAAAGCATTTGCTATGTGAATAACAAGCCATGGCAATGGCATACACAAGCACACACATACACACACCGACTTTGTAAACTTTTCATCTTTAAACTTCTGTATTACTGCAATGGAACCTGCTTTCATAATATAAATCAATAAAGAAATTACGTTCTGATTGAAAAGCTTTTTTAAAAGTGTCAACAAATTAGTAAAGGAATCCCTTGATGGATTACGAACACAATAACAAGGCACTTAACAATTTACCAAATGGAATGAAATATCTGAAGAGAGAGGAGATGAAAATGGCATTCAAGGAACGAACACATTCACTGTATGGTACACCGCACCAGACTCATTTTTATTTTTAGTCTGCTTTTATTTATCACTTTTTACACCACACATACCGGTCAAAGCAGCATGTCTGTGTGAGAGTGTGCGCGCAAATATTTAACCCCTACGTCTCTCTGCCAGTACCAAGAGTATGTAAAAAGCATTAAAACCATCTTACAGTCCTTTAGAAATATAATCCAATCAAACTCAGATGAAATAAATTAATCATTTCTCAAGAATGAGGTAAAATTCATTGATTCCTAAAGAAGCACATCTAATTTGAGATGAAATCAAATTTGAACTGAATCAGCCTCTGGTAAAAGTTAAAATGAAATCATTTCATTAAGAATCAAACTGAATTATAGTGAAATCTGGAATCGAGTAAAAAAAGACTCGACCATTGTGAATGTTAAAACACTTATTTTCTTGAGAATTCAACTGAATCATGGTCATTTGAATCGTTTCTTGCAGAATCAAACCATATAGAACTTAAAGAATCACAGTTACAGTGAATCTAATTTGAATCACTCGATATAACGAAAGTCTCCGTTAAGAGTAGAGAGTGTAATGAGGAGAAGGACAAAAAGAAGGAAATGCAGGAACTGGCCTGAAAACGAATGGATCTGATTCATCAGCCGCCACCTGCTAACAGTCTGATGTAGCTTTTGTTGTTTTTCTGATATCCTGTAATGGTTATCTGAGTACATGTGGTTTCTACTGCCATATAACAACCGTTTCCACCAGTCCTGGTGCTGATGTTCTCATGTTTGCCCTGCTCCCAACACACCTGATCCAACTAATCAGTTAATAACCCAGCTGCTCCTGAAGTGGGAGTGTAAACACAAAAATGTGCAGGGCTGGAGGTCCAGGGCCAATTTAACATACTTTAAGGAAATACTTGGATCTATAATGATGCACAAATGTTATAAACAAATGTTATAGATCCTTCAGTCTGTATTTTGTCAATTTGTATAAATAAACAGCAGTGTGAAATTCTGTGTCAGAAACCACATAAGAATCTGCACAATGCTAATCAGCTCCCATTGCATTTGCCTTGTAGTTAAAGTGCAAAATGACATTCCAGACACAGAATGTGTGTTTTCCATGTTTGTGGTTAGGATGAAATTTAAATACATTGGATTTTCAATAGCTTTAAGACAATGCACAGGGATGGAGTTTCTTCATGTCCACAACACCTCAATCTTTCTTGTAAACTTATTCCACTTGAATCCCACTTGCACAGCCCCAGACAGGATGGGCTCTCTTTTCAAGTCCTAGATTCTCAGGTACACCTCAGTATCCTCAGTAGTGCAGTTACACCTGGGTGGTGATTGTTCCTGACTTATCCACAAAAACTGAAAACGTAAATGAACATCCATCACACTAAGCCACATTTGACAACCAGAACCCCTCCTAACCCCCCCACGATTGCTGGGACTAACAGAAGAGGCTATTTAGTCTTAGAAACGGAAGTTCTATGTTTAAAGGAAACGTTCACTGACAAAAGTTGCACCATTTCTCTCTCACCTCAAAAATACAGTAAGTCTTAGGCATCTGCAAAGATAACATTTAAAACCTGTTTAGATGTGCAACGAGTGTTTTATACATCCATGTTACTAAATCTACAAAATAATTCTAAAAAGAATAAATACAAACAACATTCTATAGTGAATAGTGATTTTATGTTCATTATATCGGTGTGTTCCTTGTGGAAGTTCATTATTACTTGGACTCGATCACAAATCCAAACAATGGCTGGAGGAATCGAGGAGCACGCTGGAACCGAACCTGCGTTCTCCTCACAAAATATCAACTGCCTTTTTATAAACAAAATAATTCCTTATACTTCTGACTGCTTTCTTGATTGATTGCATTTATTTTAATGTTAACCTTTCCAATCAAAAAGACACTTGATAAAACGCTTAGAAAAATGGCTTTAAGTAATTTGCATAGGTGCCTAAGATTGTTGCACAGTCCTGTCAAAACATATTTGTTGTGTGAAACTGCCTTCCTTCGTTTTGGACTGGAACTAGAAGGCTGAAATATCGAGTTCCAGCTAAAGAAGCAAGCTTCAGACATCAAACATGCCTTGGGCAATTCAAGAGGGGGTGACTAAATCTGATGCATTTGACTTCCAAGTGCAAAAGTATGTGAATAAAGTTCATATTACTCCAAACTGCATTGTACTGAATGGCAACACCTTGTCTTCAGTCTTGGAAACAGACTCAGAGGTCAGTATTTTTGACCTCTGGTCTTGCTGTACTGTCTCCTAGCTTTTCAATTAGCTGTGTTGTTGCAACCATAGACATTGATGCATTTGAAATGCACAGTGTTCACAGTTTCCTGTATATCTGACTTAGCAAGTATCATAGAGGCCACCCTAAATGGTCCTTCAAGACTGGTACCAGAATTCCAGGTTTCGAACTGTTTTTTGTTGCTTGCGGCTCGCTTGCACTCCCTGGCAGGCCTTGCAGTAGTGCTCGGCCCAGAAGGAGGTTACATGCACAGTATAATCCCTTCTCCAGGCCAGGTAGCGGTGATACTGAGCTGGGTTTTGGTCCAGGTACATGAGGTAGGCGGCAAGGGCCCGGGGCGATTTGAAATCGTGGACATGGATGAAGGCGTCCGGAGGCAGGTATTGCTCATAGTTTTCCCGCGGTGGGCCCAGGACCACGGGCACGGTGTTGGACAGCAGGGCATTACGCCACAGTTTCTCAGTAATGTAGTCTGTGTGGAGAGAGTTTTCAAAGGCCAGGTAGAACTTGTAGCCGGAGATGGTCTGCAGGACGCTGTCGTTCACCAGGCGCAGGGCCTCATGGCCATAGATGTCCACCCGGATGTAGCGACGGAGCCTCCAGTAGTACTGAACCCTCTCCTGCTTCTCACTCCAGTTGCTGATCACCCATGCAACCAGCGCCGGGCGCCTACGGCCTGGTTGCCTACGACGGCGACCGGTATTGCCATGGCGTTCCACTGACAGAAGGCCGTTGTTTTTGCCGTTATCCATCCTTTGGCCATTGGCATGGTGATTCATCTGAGCATCAGTGTTGGCATGGCTACGGCGCTGGAGGAACCCATAGGGCAAGAAGATGTCTGAGCCGAAATGGTAGGACATGGTCAGGTTGAAGATTCCCTCCAGGCCATCCAGCCAGGGCGAGTGTGACGGAGACTCGAAGTTCATCCAGATCCATTTCTGGCCCTCGGGCCGCGAGGCCTGCGGGAGCGCGCCTGGCTCGTTCACAAGCTCGCGGTGGTGGATGATCAAAGCGTCGGCGCGCGCGTACTCGCGTCTGTCCAGCGTCAGCGCGCACCCGCGCACGCCGTAGCGCGCCTCGCAGTCCGGGAGCCCGTGCGCGCTCCCGAACGGCGCCCACCATACGAGAAGCAACGTCACGCGGGCATCCGAGTCTTCTGAGTCAACCCAGACCACCGGGTCAGGGCGCGTGACGGGCGCGTGGGCGCGCGGCACGGCGAGCGCGAGCAACACGAGCGCGGGCACGAGCGGCGCGAGGAGGAGCAGACGTTTCGCGCCCAACTTCTTGATCGCGCAAACGGGGATAAGTGCCATAAATCCTGACACGAGCTCCGGTAAAAGTCTAAAACAAAAGTCTTTCTACTTTCCCGACCCTTTTACTGTCCAGATACTTTTTTTGTTTAGGTTTTTCTCCTTCCACTGCCTCTTTTATCCAGTATCTGTCTGATACTTTCCCTTCTCTTTTTGTCCTAACCTCTTGGAGAGAGGCCACGCAAACACTCCCGCACGCCATGCACTCCTTCTATGAACTCTTTCCCTTTTTCATTCCTTGACTTCTCCAGCACTTGTAGAACCAGTTCTCCCATTACATAGCAGCCTCTCCCCCTCCACACCACGGTTTAGACTCTGCAAATCCACCCCCACCCGGGCTTCAGCCACTCTATCCGGCTGTTTACTCTTCGACTGCCCCTCCACAACGCCCTCAACGTGGCAGGCGAGCCGGAGCACCAGGCTAAAGCCTCCTTTGTTTACACTTTGCCCGATCCAGGCAGAGAGTGAGAGAGAGGGGCTCTCAGTCACTCACAGTGAGGCGGGCTTTACCACTGCGCCAGTGAAATAAATAAAAAAAAAAACACATTTAAAACTAAACAGAATCACTCAGCCAGCCAGCAGCATCTCTAAACAACCAGTTCAGTCTCAGTAAAAGGTGTTAACTATAATGAAATTTTTTTTTTATGCAACATGAAAAGACTGCTACAGATTCACAACTTGCACCTGCTTTTCGCACAAACCACTAAGAGAGAACTCAGTTAACAGGCTGCCAAAATATCAGTATCTAAAATATTTTAATTTAATATTTTTCAAAGAGACCACTATAAAAAATGAAAGGTCTACTTGCCTTCTACACCCCAAGAAAAAAGATCCTCAAGGGTTCTTTACTGGAAGCAAGCGTTCTTCACAGAACCATGAATACATTGGACTCCATAAATGTTTTTTTTCTACAATTTGTATTTTGGACAAACTTTTTTTTTAATGAATGGTTCTGTGTAGCACTTTGCTATGGTTACAAGATTAATCTAGATTAAAATGCCCCCCCCCAAAATGATCCCAATGCCTATTTTTATAGTGTAAACCATAAATATGCCTCCAAATATTCTCCCAGATCACTTTAATTTCATTTTGAACTCAGTTTAATACATTACCCTTAAAGAAAATGTAAATATAAACCTG
>JBBPDB010000040.1:22031291-22046010 GCA_037974465.1 Brachypetersius altus
TTTTGGAAAAAAAAAAAAAAAAAAAAAAATATATATATATATATATATAT
Source organism: Brachypetersius altus (assembly GCA_037974465.1). Classification (NCBI taxonomy): domain Eukaryota; kingdom Metazoa; phylum Chordata; class Actinopteri; order Characiformes; family Alestidae; genus Brachypetersius; species Brachypetersius altus. The sequence goes on from JBBPDB010000040.1 coordinate 22,031,342, forward strand.
ATATATATATACATATCGGCTGATATATGATATATCGAAATATCGGATTTTAAAATCAACAAATATTTGTATCGGTATCGACCTTAAAAATCCTTTATCAGTCGGGCTCTAGTCTGGAAGAAATTCATTATACCCTTCACTTTCACATGAGCAGCAAAAAAACACCACCATATTTGACAGTGTGTGTAAAGGAATTTAGTTTTCTTCACCAAAAATGATGATAGTGTGAAACACCAGAGAAAATTGAAGAATATTGTCCTGTCTGACCACATCACACAATTCCAGTTTTTTTGCAAAGGTCAGGTGTTGCATTCTGCAGCTTCTTAGAAAAGGCTTCTTTCCTAGAATTCATGCAGGTGGTTTTGACAGTGGATTGTGACATTTGAAGATTGATCTGAACTGTGCTTTTCTAAACCTGTTATCTCTGGGATCCTCTTTGTTACCTTCCATTCTCTCCCTGGCCAGTTCCAGTAATGTTTGTAATATTTATAATCCAGGGAGATGGGAAATGGTCAATTCCTGTCAATATTCCATAAATATTTCAATGAAGAAGATGTTTTCCTCAAATTTTACTGAAACGATTCTTTAGGGGCGCCATTTGTTTCCTAAAATAGCAACACTCCTGATTTCAATTAGATAAATGGTATGCAATTTCTCAAACTTTTTTCATAATTGTTTCCAAACAATATATGATTTGCATATTTTCTGAGATGCCTTAACCTTGTGACTAGTTGTCCTGCAGGGTTTGCTTTTAGACAGCTGAGAAATACTACAGACTGGAATATTTGCTCCCACAATCAGGTGACCTTTTGCTGATCCATTTGAGCATATTTGGCTACAAAGAGACAAAGAGATTGCAGAGGTGCTCAGTGTGTGAAGTATAGCCTGAACTTTCAAAGCCAGCTGCGATGTTGTCTGACGTGGTTGCTTTGGAAATGCTCAAATGGGTTTTCATTCACACTTCTAATTGCTCACTATTCAACTCCATGAAAATGTTCTGTTGCTTGTCTCTGGAGCCATTGCACTGCATGTGTGTGACAACACTTTCTTATGTAACCCCCAAATAAGATCTTTTTTTCTGCTCACAGTACCACACTCCTAGCTAAAAGGGTTCTATTTAGTTCAAATAAAAGATTATTTGACTTGTATCAATATAAAGTGTTCTTTAAAGAATCAGTTACAGTATATACATTTATGCTTAGCAATGAATACAGTTTTTAAATTGTGATTAATACCATGGTTTCTGTGATTAATCACAATTCATTGCATCATTATATGCAAAAGAATCTAAAGAAGTTAATGGTGCACTTTAAATTACTGCTGTCATGACAGGTTTGACTAAAAACCTAATCCTGTGACAAGGAGTAGTTAATTATGGGCGGCTGGTAGCCTAGTGGTTAAGGCATTCACCCTGCGACCAGAAAGTCTGGGTTCGATTCCCAAGACCGCTAGGCACCGCTGAGGTCCCCTGAGCAAGGTACCGTCCCCACACACTGCTCCCCGGGCGCCGTGTTCATAGCTGCCCCCTGCTTCACTTGGTGAATGGGTTAAATGCAGAGGAAGAATTTCGTGCTGTTCACACTGTGTGCTGTGGTGTGCTCACGTATGACAAATGGTCACTTTCACTTCATTATGGGGAAAAAGCTGAGGCCTAGTGGTGTGTATGTTTGGGAATGAGCACATGAGAGCACTCTGATTTCAGAATTTCATTAGAGTTTATTAGGACCAATTAAAGTTGCCATAGTGAGTTCCTGACAACTGCTATATGAATAAAAGTGCAAGAACATTTGGTTTGCAAAAGTTTTAAACAAATAAGGAGCTTTTAAACACCAGTGTTCCCTTTAAAATAAGCCTTTATTAGTCCCACAAGAGGGATATTTCTGTTGTCTTTAACGCAGCTGCAGTTCAAATATTTCAAAATCTCAACTCAAATCAAATATAAAAACAAAGCTACTTGCTACTACAGGGCATTCACGTCTAGTTTCTTATCATCTAGTTTCTTATAGAAAAACAAGATCCTCTAAGAGTCCAGAGCATTATAGCAGCTGTAAATGAGGACCAACTGCATAATAAAGTCTACGTATCTAAATGCAGTTTCATTAAAGACCCTGTTGGTGTAATGGACCTGACCCCTGCAAACCAGCCGAGACATAGAGCTGCATGCTCCGCGCACTTGTGAACCAAAAACGGCAACAAACTTTCAAAATAGAAGAATAAAACAAACCTGCATTAATGTGCGACAAAATAATTGTCATTAACGTGACAATAAAGCGCTAATGTGAGAATAATTTGTTAATATGTCTAGCACTAATATATATATACATATGCCTATATATATATATGCCTAGTTTAACTAGGCCTGGTTTAACTTACCCAACCGGACAGTTGGTAGCCTAGTGGTTAGGGCATTTGCCCTGTGATCAGAAAGTCTGGGTTTGATTCCCAAGACCGCCAGGCACCACTGAGGTACCCTGAGCAAGGTATCGTCCCCACACACTGCTCCCTGGGCGCTGTGTTCGTAGCTGCCCCCTGCTTCACTTGGTGAATGCAGAGGAAGTATTTCGTGCTGTTCACACTGTGTGCTGTGGTGTGTTCACGTATGACCAGATTGTCACTATCACTTAGTCAGGGTTTTGCATTTCCTACTTGGTTGAAAGTAAACATACTGTAATTATAACAGATACTTATAAATATGTGTATGTGTCTCTACTACTGACCATTGTGTGTATAGGTCATCCTCTATCCCTTGAAGCCACGGATGTGCACAGGCCAGGGCGTGGTGTGTATCATCTTTATCTGGTTGATGGCCACCTGTTTCTCGCTGCCTCACGCCATCTTCCAGAAGCTGTTCACCTTCGTGTACAGGTACAACACCTGTTCAGGTGTGTGACTGGAAACGTGGTTGTGTATGCATGCAAATGTGTATTCCCAGACCTATCTGCTGGTTTGTTCAAAAAAACAGTAATTGCTTTATTAATATTTAAGCAGATAAGTCATGCGTGTGTGATGGGCGAGTGTGTGTGTGATGGGGGATCAAAACATTTTATGATTTAAAAATGAACAAAAACAAAATAATTTACCCAAATTCTCACATATAACCTGGGTTGCCTTTCCTTGCTCTCTTCTTTTTTCTTCCCTTCTCCCACCATTGTCTTTATTTTTTCTCTCTACCGCTTTTCCCTTCTTTCTTACTTTCCTGTTATTTTCTGACCTTTTCTCTCTTTCTTTCCTCTTTCTTTCCTTCATTGATTTAAAAAACAAGTAATTTACCCAAATTCTCACATATAAACTGGGTTATACGTAGGAATGTAACTATATGTGAGCAACAAATATGTATTTGTTAAACCTATCAAATTTTTAAGTTAATTCTGCTGCCTTTTGTTATTCTCTTTTTATCACTGGCACCATTCAAAGTTCTGTTTGTACACTAAATATTGTTTATGACGCAATGAAACAACCAAAGACACATTTCCTGTGGTGTAATGCAATCTGTCAGAATGATAATGTGGATTATCGGTCTTTATAGAGTGATTTTAATGTGAAAGAGGCCAGTCACCTCCTACCCTTCTGGCAGTGTCAGAATGGCCAGTTGGATCATATAAACATTACAGAACAAAGGTCTTCAAAAACCAACCTTCAGTTTAATTCCTATTGCTCGATTTTGTTATGAGGGGAAGTTGACTGAAGTGTTGATGTTGCTGACCGGCCTCATAGTGTCATTTCGACCTGTAATTACAAAGTCTAGGAAACTAGGTTCAAGATCTGGATTTGAAAATGTGTTGTATGTAAATGATGCAGTGATCCATATAGATATTTTAATGGTTTGACTCTAGCAGTGTCTTTGCCATGTTCAAGGCTCAGCATTTCCCAAAGAATGAGATTCTATTTGTGGTGGCCGCTGTCCAGGGAGAAGAGGGGAGGGTGGGTTGTGAGCAGTCGACATTGACTTGCCATTACGACAGTGTGCTAATCTCGCCAACCTGGTTGTAATGTATGCTGTATCACAACAGTTCTTGACCGGCGGCGCTTTGTGCGAGTAAATGGGATCATACATTATATGACTGGGGGTCATGACTGAAGAGGACATGGCTGTTCAATTCTATGTACAGCATGCCAACTTACCCAAGGGGGAGGGCATGTTAGGACTGAGATGGTCAATGCTGATATTGTGAAGGTTGTTGGCCACAAACAAATCACTGTGTGGGAAACACTGAAGACTGCCCTTGTTCTGGCATGTGGGTGTGGAAACTGGACGCTTTCTGACCAGATCATGTAAAAAAATAAAAATGTACTTGAAAAGTAATATGTACTTTTTGTCGCTTCACTATAATTATAGTAAGTAAATCAAGTCTCCATTTGTCATACGTGACAAATGTAGGTGTATGTTTACACATTCATTAAAGATTCTTTTCATTTCTTGCATGAGGCTATTTGCAAACAGGAATGAAATACTGTCAGGAACAAAAATGTTCAGAGACTAGAGGCAGGAGACCATGTTTATGTCTGTTTTGAGGAATTGGTTTAGATTACTGCATTCTGTCACCTGCTAGTGTTAATGTACACTAGGCATCATCAGTTTGTCATAGCCATTCATTGCTGGGAGTCCAAAAGTGCATAACTGGCTTAGATTTCTGAGTGTGTAGGATCTAGCTCTCTCTCCCCCATCACTCAGCATGGTGCTTGATTGTGTGACAGTCTGTGTTCTCTTCCAAATACCGCACATTTGTACTAGACTAAAATCGTGTTACAGAACCCATTAAGATAAAACGAATCCAGATCCAGTAGAGCTTAAACTTTAACTCATTCTCGTTTACTCTGTCTTCTTCCCTCTCACTTCTTTTTCTTTTCGTCTCTTCTATACTATTCCCTACTTCTACCCTTAATTCCATCTCTCTCCATCCTTCCTCTCTCTTTCCTTGCTCTCTTCTTCTTTCTTCCCTTCTCTGACTATTGTCTTTATTTTTTCTCTCTACTGCTTTTCCCTTCTTTCTCTCTTTCCTGTTATTTTCTGAACCTTTTATTTCTTTCCTTCATTGTCTTTTCACAATTTCTTTCTCTCATTCACATCATTGCTTTCTCTCTTTTCTTTTGTTTTTTCCCTATCTCCTTCATTTTGCTCTCTTCATTCAACTTTTCTCTCTGTCTCTCTCTCTCTCTCTCTCAGTAAGGATATTGTCCGATCCCTATGCGTGCCGGACTTCCCAGAGCCATCTGAGCTGTACCGGCAGTATCTGGACTTGGTGACCTTCATCCTCCTTTATGTTCTGCCGCTCCTCATCATCACAGCAGCGTACTGGGCTGTGGCACGCCGGCTGTGGCGCAGAAACGCCATCGGCGACGTGACGAGTGAACAGTACTTCCTGCAGCGCAGAAAGAGGAAGCGAACCATAAAGATGCTGGTGCTGGTGGTGGCTGTGTTTGCAGTGTGTTGGTTCCCACTAAACTGCTACGTGGTCCTGCTGTCCAGCCAGGTAATCCACTCCAACAACGCCATCTACTTCACCTTCCACTGGCTGGCCATGAGCTCCACCTGCTACAACCCCTTCATCTACTGCTGGCTCAACCAGGGCTTCAGGGCTGAGCTCACCTACTTACTGAGCATGTGTAGAAATGCGCGGGGCCAGGGGAGGGGCATCAGTAGCCAAGGTGACAACCCGCATCCATTGGTGCCCCCCCGAGATGGGGTTCACCGAGCAGCCTGGCCTGAAAGCCAAGCGTCCTCACAGCAGTCCAATCCCAAAGAAAGCCATGCTCTCCGGTCCACTTCTCTCGGCCAATCAGGGAAGACTGATATCCTCTCAGTGGAGCCAATAGTGGCAGTTAGCTGACAATGTGTGCCTGGCTTGGGAAAGTGGATGCATACTTCTACAAATAGATGTATAAACTTTAAGGGGCCATATTGTATATAATTTTTTTACATTTTATTTTTATTCCCTGAGATCCAATTTTGCAGTTTGTGTGGTTATATGCACCAAAACCAGTTATAATTTTTTTACATGACCATTTTCAACCACTCTTTATCTCTTAGAACTAATTGGACTGCTTCTGGTTATTGGGTTTTTAAGACCGATATATGTAAATGAGCTCTATTGTGATTGTTTATGCCTCCTGGGTGATTCTAAACTGTTGTAAGCTTAATACGTAAATTCATAGATCTTTGTGACATCACCACAAGGGACTGTTTTTGCTTAGTCTTGATATTTTGTCTCAATATGAAGATAGTATGGACTTTTAAGACAGTATGGATATTTATTCCAAAAAAGTGAGGATGGTTTGGTTTACCATGATATGGGCCCTTTAATTTTGCAAGGTCTCAGAGATGGTTTTATAGGTAATTGTAACTTGCAGCAGAGCTGATGTACAATGTCTACAAAATATCAAATACACTTCAGGTGAATCTGCGTTTCTGGGTACCTGTCAAGTGAGCACTTGACTGACTCTGACAGAATTCTAAAGCTGGTAGCCTAGTGGTTTGTGCGTTCGCCCTGCGATCAGGACATCGTGGGTTGAAATCCCAAGACTGAAAGTGTGACCACTGAGGTACCCTTGAGCAAGGTACTGTTCCCACATACTGCTCCTATTTGCTGTGTTCCTGGCTGCCCACTGCTTCACTTGGTGAATGGGTTAAATGCAGAGTAAGAAGTTTACACTGTTCACACTGTGTGCTCAGGTGTTTACGTATGACAGAATGGTCACTTTCACTTAATTTTAAAAGTGTAATTCATGTATAAACCAAGAATGGATGGGAATTAAAACATTCAGAAAAGTTATGTACTTAATCTAGAGCGGAATAACTAAATCTTGTTACTTTAGATGTGTTATTAACCTAGTTAATAAAGTAAGGCAAAAAGCACTACAGGAGTGTGGTACTTTGCATCACTGACAGTGCAGGGCCTTGTTTTATTTATTTATTTTTTTCATTTTTATTTTCTTGTGTTTTAGTTTCTTTAAACCACTGGACAAGTACACTTTGGACATTTCAACCTCGCCAAGTGCTCTCGATGCAGAAATTACTGCCATATAGCAACCGGTTAATTTGAATTTGACTGAGGAGCCTTGCTCTATTTGTTGGGTCAGTCAATGGTAATTTGCTTTTGTCTTTCATCACCAGATGAACAGAGATGCATAAAAACACAAGCATTTCCTGGTGGGACAACTACACATCCAAAGACAAGGAATCTACAATTACTGTGAATGTACAAATACTCTGTGACTGCTCACATACTTTGGTAAAATTCCTTTATGAAGAACGCGACAAGAAAGTGCTATGGTGTCTTTTGCGACAGCTTGCCCCAGCAGTGCACTTGAGGTTTCACTGCTTTTTAATCCACTTTACCCGAGTTTATGGTAGAAGGTTGAAAGCCTTTTTCAACTTTTACACAGTTTTATAACTGTAGAAGGTCTACCTGAGATTCATGGGCTGCAGACAGGATTGCTATTCTGTTTCTGACCTTCATGTGCTTTATTCAACCTTTGAAATTTCACATTCTTTTACTTTACACCAACTCCAACCTTTTCATGGTGGCTGGAGTCCATCTGGTAGATGTTTTCTTTTGCTCTTTGTGAGTTGCCATTGACACTGACTTCCATCATGAGTGGAATTTTTTGATTCTCATGCTGTACCATCCTCCTGACAGTTCACCTGGTTCCTCTGAGATGGCCTACAAGTGCTCTTTGACCTCTGCCTGGACCCACAATGGATTCTGTGTCAGACACTGGGCTCTGTGTCAGACACTTAAACTAGTAATCGATACTGGCTGGAGAAGCTTTGGCGGGCCTGCTAAAACATTCATGCAAGTATTTACAGGTTGTGCTTGACTTCCATAAAACCTGACCATAAAATAATGATCAAAGCTACATACAACAAATACTAACGTTACTATTTATTTATTACTTAATATGCATAATTGGCATCGGTGAATCACCCATTCTAGAGACGTTTCGTTTTCTTTTATACTATGTATCGAAAATAGTAATGTACAACGGGCACACAGCATTACACAGCAAAATAGTACAAAGTGCAGTTACACAACATAGGAAGCATAGCAATGAGAGCTAAAAATGACTAGAAATAGTAACTCGGGTAGCCTTGCTCAAAATTGCAAGTAATGTTACCTACCACTGATTTCTGAGGTTTCATATTAGGTTAATGTAGTAGTAGGAAAATATGGCCTTTAGTCTACATTCACATTATAAGCCTATTTCTCAGTACCAAGGAACTGCTGTTATGTAAAAAAAGAATGTATCATTCTTTTTTCACAGCTTTTCTGATTAGAGACTATCAATCTCCACAAGCACTTTACACTCTTTCCTTTTAAATTGCTTACAAAAATGTTAGCGATGCATAAGAAAAACCCACACCTTCACACAAACTTGAGAAAAAAGTCAGACACAGGCCACAAGAAAAAAGTTTCAAAATCTTCTTATCAAAATGTAGAGGAAGGAAATCCCAAGAGCCTCCCTAAAGTAATAACAAGGAATGATCTAAAGCAAAGCTGGAAGGAGAAACACAACAGGCTTTTCTCTCTCTATTTTGGTTTGTGCTTGTTTTTCCCTTTACCTCCACTGTAGTCAGTCAGCCAAGAGACCTTTGCTCTCAGTTTCCTTATTTAGTCTTTTTACTGGAGCCAGTGTAGCTAATGTACCCCTCTAATTGGTGCTAAACCATCTGCATGCCTACATAATCACTTGCTGGAAAATGTGTCTTTGCTAAGTAAACTCAAACGCACTTGTTTAAGTGGTTTTATTCCAATACTCATTTAGTCTCTTAACTTGTTTGCGCTTTAATTCTAAGTGCAAGTCTCAGAGACAGACTGTGATAACCAAGTGTATGTGTGTTATTTTACTTAATTCAGAATAATAACAGTTCATGAAAAGGTCACTTGTGAAAGATCTATGGTGATACTACAGGAATCAATGAGACTCCTATAAACAAATGACATTATGGCAGCACTGTATACATATTGTTGCATTATTTGAGTTTCTTTTTGCAAACCACCCTCCTACGCTAATCAAAGAATCCAATTTCTAATGTAATTTGCTTTCCCATAAACACACACACTTCCAAAGTTGGAACATGCTTCCAACTTTGTGGACACAGTTTGGGGAGAATTTGTCCAGCATGACTGTGCCATAGTGTACAAAGCAAACTCCATAAAGACATGGTTGGAAAAGTTGGGTGTGGAAGAACTGAGTCCTGATCTCAACCCCACCCGACACCTTTGGGATGAACTGGAATGCTGAATGTGAGCCAGATCTTCTTGTCCAACGTGTCTGACCTCATAAATACTCTACAGAATGGGCACAAATTCCCACAGAAACATTCTTCTTGTCTTCATAATTTTGAGGAAAGCCTTCCAAGGAGAGGAGGGCCAACTCAGTATTAACGTCTATGTATCCCAATACTTTTGACCGTAGTATGTCATGCTTATTAACTGAAATATATAGTAAAACAACAAAGAAAAAGGTTAGGTTATGATTAACCTGCTGGTCGCTTATTTGCTTCTTCAGGATGGCTTCCTCTGTAACAGTTGCTTCAATACTTCATTTTACTTCAAAATCAAGTAAAAATGATTAGCACCGTACTTGTTTTTTACACTGCAAAACAGGTTTGTAAGAAAATCAGACAGTCTAGACCGAGCGAGATCAACCTGCTTCGTTTCAGACTTGAGGGATGATAAATTTCATTGGCACTGTGTGGGCTGGTGGAACTGCTTCAAAGAAGCCTTTTTGGCCATCCATGTGGGCCTTGGGCGTAGGACAGGAGTTGTGATGGTAATTTTGTCTCTAGAATATTTAGAGACCCTTTAATGAGGTAATATTTAAGTATTCATTTTTGTTTGTGAGGAGATGGTAAAATCTTGCAACTTGACATTGCTGGGTTTAAAGACACAAATGTCAAAGTTTTGTGTTGCGGAACAGAAAATAAGAAATTAACTTTTGGGCTGGGATTTATCTCAATGTGAATCATTATTTCTATACACCGAAAGAATATTTTACAGAACAATATGTACAGTGATAAATTGTTTGTAAAACTACTTCGTTACCATTTGAAAATGTTATTCGTTCTGTCTTACTGGCCATATTTTTTGACTCTTGACTATGAGGTCTTGAACCAATGTGAAAATATACGTGTATTTTTGTATATTTGTGTATATAGTCTGCATGCCGTTTTCTATGTATATTCTAAACTGTACACTTATGAAAAGTTATTCTGTTTATGTTGGTGGCTGTGTTTCAAGAAATGGTTTGTTCAAAATTGTCAACTTAGACATAGTTGATCAGCCAAGACTTCAGGTATTTCAGGTCCAAAGAGTCTTCTGGCCAGACAGTGAATTTTGCTGGAAAGAAATTTGGGGTCTGTATCAACAGAAACCATTACGGAGACTATTAACTTCTGGTATTTGTCAGTAGAATGTGTATTTTAGCTGTTTGCACACCATGTTGATTGATACATTTGGGATAAGTGGAAAATTGTACATTTTAGATCAGGGGTCACCAACGGACCCAAGGACCACATGAGTAGCCCACAGACCTGTGAGCAGTGAGCAGCGTCTAACATTTAATTTGACCCTTTTGCTATTTTTCTTTAATCACATTTGCATTTATGTAGATTTGAAAATGACTATATCTAAAAAAAAAAAAGATTTTAAAAGATGTTTATTATACATGAAGTTTAGATAAGTTTCTGTAAACTCTGTTCTAGTATATCAAACTGGTAGCCCTTCGTATGGCTCAGTACATGTGAAGTAGCTCTCAGTTTCAAAAAGGTTGGTGACCCCTGCTCTAGATTTTTCGATGAAACGTTCCTTTAATAAGTTTGTTAGTATTGTATTATTTGGTGTATATGTTTCAATACTATTGCAAATGTTGTACTTGAACATGTTCCTTGTTCTTTGTACTATTTTTTTATCATCACATTATTGTGTTGTCCAACTATGATGTGCTGATGCCAGAGAGATTGTTCTTTATCTTTTGCCTTAAAAAATCCTTTTAATTTCATTTTATTCCGCTTCTACTTCTCCTCTTATTTAACAGATGATATTAGCAGTTCTGTTATTAATAGTTCTACTATTAAATGCAGTTTTCTTATGTTATACGTATATGTTCCTGAATGTATTTTCTCAAAGACTGCACCACCTGCAATCCTTTTCTTGGCTGGAAATGAAAATAAATTTCCAGTATATTCAGGAAATGCCTTCTGGTGAATCCCCTTACAGCTCAATGACCCAAGGTTGTAGAGCTTAGATGGAAAATCTAATTCACAGTTCCATCATTACCTCAATAGTACTCCATAAGTCAAGGCATGTTTTATGTGCAACACTTGCTATTTTCGTTTTTGGACTGAGCAGTATAGCCTAAAAAGGAATGGAATAATCTAGCAGTTAGCATTGTGCATGCCTAAATCATCACACTCCTGCCCCCAAAACATAGAAACCTCAATTAATCCAAATCGATGTGGTTTCTGATGCTGTATGACTTAACCTTTATTAGTCCCACAAGTGGGAAATTTACATTGAAATTTGCATAATGTTATTTCTAAAAATTGACCAAATTATGAACGATATTTAAGCTTCGAGATGGTTGCTAATATTTTTAGCCATGTGACAGAATGTTTTAGATTCTGACAGAGCAGCAGTTTATTTTTCACCTCAGAAATGGCATACATGTGATGGGACAGGTGGCAGGTAAAGAGCTACCATGGTAACCTTGTTAAGACAGAAGAAATGAGGTAACTGTATGTTTGTGATCATGGTGATTGACAATGTTCTTGTTATAATCAAATGTAATTGGCTACTTGTGGTAGTGCACATTTATTGTGGCTAATAAAAGCATAATAATTCCTGTAACGTGAACGTTTTCTCCCTTGACCTCCAACCTAGTCTGAACAACTGAACAAGTCTCTCGGGAACATAATTAGTGCAGAGGAATGTATTACTTATGGAGATGTGGAGGCCTTTCAGCACTGGAGAGATAATTAGGAAGGTCATTAGAAAGGTTGTTAATAATAATAGCAGCACAACAGTGTTATATTAATGCTGGTTTAAATGAATTATTTGACAATATTGCTATTACTTGTGAAAAAAAATTCTTGTGCGGAACATAGTCAATTATAACATTTCAACGATTCAAGATTCAAAACGTTTGTCATATGTACAGAAGATATCACATTTCTCTGTGCAATGAAAGTCTTTCTTAGCTGTCCACACAAATGCTAAGATTAGGTTTAAGAGTTTTTGTATAAAATAAGTTAGTGAATACTTAAGTGTAATGTGCAGATAAATATTAACTGTGCATTTGCAAAGTGAAGGAAATGTGTAAAAGAACTTAATTACAGTTTGAGGTAGGTCAGCTGTTAATGAGTCTGGTGGGGAAGAAGGAGTTGTTTAGTCACCATAGACTTGAGCTGATGAACCAAGTCTGATGATCAGAGTAAATCAATTCTAGCTGTAAATTAATAGAATGTAACAGAATCCCCACTAAAGAAGAAGGACTTGACTTAAAATTGACCTCATTTAAAATAGAATATGTAATATCACATATTTTAATACTTACACAAACTATACGTTTTATTTGTATTTGTTGTCAGCCTGGTGTAGCATTGTATTCACACTGGTGAAGGCACATCATGAACATCCCCAATGATCACAGTGTCAGGAAAAACACCCCATGAGGAAGAAGAGCTAAGACTTAAAAAGTGATTCCATTCACCTGTGAGACATTTCAAATGGATATGGCAGGGTGTCTAGCAGGTTCATTTTTAAGTGTGAAGTGCATTACAAGACCAGTAGTCTTTCTACCATGAGGAGACAAGGGCCACATCAGGAGATTGACTGTATTTTCCAAAATGTAACACTCTGCACAGTCATACTATGTATCACTGAGAGCTAGTTTCTTGTATAATCGTTGAATCTAACTAGGACACATGAATCATACCTCTAAAGGAATGCTGTGGTATCTGCAACAATATTTTAGCAGTAGATCATTTAAATCCAATAATTTGTGAGATGGGGCCTATATGGATCAAACTAGCTTGTCCAGCATATTCCATAGTGAGAAGAAGAGAACTAGATCAAGTCATTTGTCCAACTCGATGTTGCTCAGAGGATTCCTGAATAATGTGGCAGAGAGCATTATTCTGCCGAGAAAACTGCCATTTGGGAACACCGATGCCATGAAATAGTGTTTTTTATCTGCAGAAATGTTTACGTAGATGGTATTTTTTAAAAGTAACATCCACATGTATGCCTGGACGCAAGGTTACGCAGCAGAACATCACACTGATTATGACGACTTGCCTTCCCATCTTGGTGCCATCTCTTCCCCATGTAAGTGCCACCCTTCCATATGATGTAAAAGTAAAGTAAAGTCACCCTTTATAGTCACACATGAACACACCACAGCGCTTTCTATGCATTTAACCCATTCACAAAGTGAAGCAGGGGGCTGCCTCCAATGAGGGGCACCCAGGGAGCAGTGTGTAGGGACAGTACTGTGGCGAGCCGTGGAAAAAGGTGACACGCAGTCAGGAACTTGCATTTTTCTGTTTCTTTTTATTTCTCAAGCACACAGCTATTTGCAATCAACACGTCTGTTCTCTAAGACTCCCAACTCCAACTGAGGAGCCAATACCCCTAACCCCTCCCTCAACCCAAGAAAACCCGCCAAAAACCGATGCTGATGCACCCCCACACATCACGTACCCACCAACCCAGACATAACCCCAAATCTACTCCACAGTTCAGTCCTGCCTGCCAACTCACCACGGTATTTTGCTTAAAGAAACCTCAGTGGTGTTACAAACAGGCCTGGGATTCAAACCCACAACCTTCTGATCTCAGGTTAACCTTCCTTACCACTAGGCCACCAGATGCCCCACATAAACATGATTCATCAGACCTGGCCACCTTCATCCATTACTGTTGGTAGTGGACAAGGCCAACATGGACACTCTGCCTGTTCTGGATCCATGTAGCTCCATACACTGCAAGCTGTGATGCACTGTGCTCTGACACTTTCATTACCAACATTAACTGTTTCTGCAGCTCGTGCTATGGTAGCTGTGCACTAGTCTTTGCTCCCTAGACACATCAGCTTTGGCTGTTCATGACTCTGCCATCGGTTCTCAGTTGGTTCTAAGCACTGCATACAAGGAACACCCCACAAGACGTGCCTTTATAGAGATGCTCCAGCCCCGCAGACTACCCATCACAATTTCACCCTTGTCAAGATCACTCGATCGTTGCGTTCGCCCATTCTTCCTGCTTTCAGCTTCAATTACTGATTCTTCACTTGCTGCCTGAAATATCCCACTCCTTGTCAGGCCCTGTTATAACAAGATAATTAAAGTTAATATTCTGGCTGATGAGAACATTTGCACAAATGGTGCATGTTTTTCAAGATCTCACTGGGTAATTTTGTTCAGAGATTTTGTATTTAGTTTTCTGGAATCCTCTTAAAATCAGCTTTGCTCTTTATTTAGAGCCAAATATCACTGCTTCTAAAATCCATGCATTCATAATATCATGCATGCCTGGGTGAAAGGATGCACAAACACATTTACATTACATTTACATTTATGGCATTTATCAAACGCTTTTATCCAAAGCGACTTCCATTCCCTACCTACATGGGACAGTCTCTCCCTGGAGCAACTTGGGGTTAAGGGT
>JBBPDB010000040.1:22056027-22086996 GCA_037974465.1 Brachypetersius altus
TGGTTGGGGGGGTGGGTGGGTGTGTGTGTGTGTGTGTGTGTGTGTGTGTGTGTGTGTGTGTGTGTGTGTGTGTGTGTGTGATGTGCTCAATTATTCAAGCTGATGATCAGCAGCTAAGTTATGAAAAACAAAACAAAATTATTGTTCTTTTTTGTTGATCATCATCATAAAATCTTATTTTTAGCAAATACAATAACCCAACTCCACATAGTTTAATAAAAATTTTTGGAATGAAATAAACATCCCATCATCCTCCATATGATCATGATAGCATTTATCTGGCATTGTCTGTTCCTCAGCAACACTTTTTCACTGTTTCCACTGTTATTAGGTCCTAATTTACTGCTACTTCTTTAATCTGCATGTTTGTGGTGAGGAAGTCCATCAGAGCTTTTCCTTCGCTTGTGCAGTTGTGCTCTGTGGCATGTATAAAACAAAATAGAGAACAAACTTGGTCGGTCTTGATTTTGCATGAAGTTGGCAACAGGTGAAGAATATTATTGGGGTGCGGACGACAACAGCTTCAGCCATAAAGACTGCGGCTGGCTAGAATGTTCAGATTTATGGGAAAGCTTTGTTATTCTCCCAGAAAATGTATCCACAGTTAGTACAAATAGATCAGAGTCCAAAGCACCCTTCAGATACGTTACTGGCAGAAAAAAGAAAATGACAGAGCTGATACCTGGATAGAACGTTAGTACAATAAAGTAATAAAACACAATTGCAATACAAGATATTTCATAAATTGCTTCCCAAATTTTTTTCAGCATTTGAAGACAGAGAGTAACTCCATATGGTTTCATGGAAATTTGTTTTACAGCGTGACTTCCAGTACAGAGAAGAGTCTTGTAGGATCGTGGGTTAAGCCCAGCCTTGAAGCTTAAAGGGCTATAGGTACAGATCAGGCTTTAACTGTTGAAATCACCATCTAGCAGGTGGCAGAGTGCTGGCTTGGGTCAGATGCCCATGATTCCATTCACATCAGTTACCTCCAATGAGAACCTGGGAAGAAGATATTGGTATGAGCAAATATCAGAATCTAGTTCAGATTTCCCTCACCTTCTTACTACCATACTTGGTTCTCTCCATTAGTTGTGTAAGACACAAAAACACCCACAGAAGGTGCACGAGATCTTACTGACCTGGAGGAGGGAGGACACAAAATGTTAATTGAAGAAGAGAGTGAGGAAAAGTTTTTTCCAGGGAAAATGAATAAAGAGTCAGGGTGTGGAAGGGAAGTTGAGGGAGTCATAGCAAGAAATGAGGAAGAGTGCCGGAGGATGATGATGTGGTGACTTGAACATGAGGAGCAGAGAAAGTTTGAAAGATAAAAAGTAATTTTTGAGAAGTGGAGAACTGTGATTTTCGGGTTGGCTGAAAATCATGTCCAGTATATTGGCTTCCCTGTGTGTTGGAGGAGACTGGTTAAGGTCAAAAGAAGACAACAGTTGGAGGAGGCAGGATGTGTGAGGCTTGTCAGATTGAAAGTTGAAGTTGCCCAGTAATGAGTGAGAAATGGGGATGGGAAGAATGTCTTGCTCATTTATGTAGTTCCCTAGAGTACAAGAAGTGTGATAAATAACAGTGATGTTAAGTTGAATGTGTAAAGACACAGTAACAGCATGGTACACCCAAAGATGAAATTGAAAGATGAGAGAATAAGAGTGGCATGAAAGAAGCAAACCTGCCCCACCATGTTCTGCCAGTCTGTTGTATGAGAATGAGAGATGGTAAAAGCTGGAGCCGCAGGTTCCTCAGAGTGATTCAAGTCTCTGTCAGAGCCAGGAAACAGAATGAATGAAGTGATGCTGAGGCTGAGATGAAGTCTGTCTTCTAGACTGTGGAGTGGCAATTCCTGATGCGCGCACACTGCTGCAGAGCTTCAGCTCTTGTAAATTGAGCATCTCCTTCTACTATTTGAGGTTTCTTAGCAGTGGCAAAGAATTGTTTAAAAATTTGTTGTATATATCAAATGCATTTTTGTTTGTGAATTGTTTTGTATAATCACAAGATTTCCATACTTAAAGTAAACTTTAGCAAAAAATGTCTGGACCGAGGCCCACTGAGCCAAATCATAGTACTGCTGCCACTAGTATAAAAATAAAGGTCCCACTCACTGGGTTGAGTAATTTGGTGGTGATTACAGGGTACTTATTTGAGACCTGGGCTGTGCCTGAAATCAGTGATAATTGCACAAATTATTTTCACTCTTTAGTTAAAAAAAACTTTAAAAAGAAAGTAGTTCACAGTCATTGTTTTTAGTTTTTTGCTTTATGCTGTAGTCACTTGCGTGATATGTTAGTGCATGTGATTTTATTGTAAATAATTGGCTTTACTCCAGTAAAATGTGCTTCATCAAACCAGGCCACCTTCTTCCATTGCTCCATGTTCAAGTCGGTATTTTGATGTATAGACAGGGGTCAGCATGGGCACTTGTCTACAGCAACACAGTCCTGCACACAACAAACTGTGGTACAATGTGTGTTCTGATACTTTTCTATTAGAGCCAGCACAGCAGTTTGTGGTACAGTAGCTCTTCTGTGAAAACAGACCAGACAGATTACACTGGTCAACACTGAAATTGTTACAGACTTAAAAAGGTCCTAATCTGTAGTATCTTGGTGTGCTGGACGTGAATATGACCAGGGATCATTTTTATAGGCTCTCCTTTTGAAGATATTTCATGTAGTTCATTTTCTATGTTTCACCATGTAAAGTTATCCACTAGGACTGTAACGACATCCTTAATAAGCTTAGAATTATGTAATTGCCTCAGATGCCCCCAAACAACTGAACAAGAGACAGCCAAAGAAATCTAAGAAGTAGTCTGATTTTTTACAGGTATTAACCAAAGGCCTTTTACTATTGGCACGCATTTCGTGATGTAAACCATAATTATTGCAGATTACAAAAAAAGAGCCAGTTTTGCACATAAAAATTGGTTTGAAATTTCAGTAACATGACTTTTGTAATAACAGTGGTCTCACGGTTTGATGTGTATCATGGTCTTTGGACCACAGTA
This sequence comes from Brachypetersius altus, assembly GCA_037974465.1. Classification (NCBI taxonomy): domain Eukaryota; kingdom Metazoa; phylum Chordata; class Actinopteri; order Characiformes; family Alestidae; genus Brachypetersius; species Brachypetersius altus. The sequence goes on from JBBPDB010000040.1 coordinate 22,059,050, forward strand.
ACAGTGTGGTTTTAATATCTTTTATTTTTAAGAATGAAAAAATAAAGCATATTGTCCTTCATAAACATTCTTATTTTGCCTACAGTCAAATTAAACTTTTCTTTCAAAAAAAAAAAGCAAAGGGATTGACTAGTTCTTTTTTAGGTCTTTACTGGATGAGGGAGAAAAACAATAAATAAAGTCTTTCCCAGCCATTCAATTTTTTTCAAGCAATTTTTCAAGTCAGTAAATACCGTAAAGGGCTCCACTGCTTTCGTTACTTCTTCAGGTTTTTCTGAGTATGTTGCAAACTGATTGCGGAGGGCAGCAGTGAGCAGTGAGCAGTGAGCAGTGGACTCTCTTTGCTCCACTGGTAAGGGATATGGCTGGATGATGGAAACGTAAATAGTGCGTGCATTGTCTGCATCGCAATGTGCAAGCTTTGTAAATGACCGGAATTAAATGACAGGAATAATACAGCCGGCATCCCAAAAACCCCACCTCACCTGTGCAGAGTGGGAACCAGACGTTTCAGTATCATACTGTGTAACATCGCGTTAATAATAAACAGATTAAATAATAACGAAGCAAAATGATATTTAACTTCATGCAACAACTTCCAGTGGTTACAAGTATTATACATACCGGCAGTAAATATCCAGCCAATCTAAAAATAAAGTGTGTGTGTGTGTGTGTGTGTGTGTGTGTGTGTGTGTGTGTGTGTGTGTGTGTGTGTGTGGCTCAGTACAGATCTAAAAGGAAAGAAATCAGTAAGAAAACATGTCTGCCTTATAAATGTTAAATTAGATGAAAAGGTTTATTGTCCACTCTGCAAACTCAATAGCGTTTTGGGTATATGCCACATAGTATTTATGTTTAATATGTTGATTGATTCAACACAGCAGTGTTTTAGCTTAACAGAATTATATTTTCCCTGCTTTTGAGGCCTGAAGCGTTTTCATTACAAATCTTAAACTGACTTTGGTTTGGCCTAGATGACCAGCAGAGATACAAGCTTAGACTGGTGCTGATAATGCGTAACCAAGGACTCCTTTTTCAGATTCTGTTTCCTGTAATGTATCTGAAATGGGTGTACCTGAAGCCCTGGATTCTGCTAATGTCTTTAGTATCACAGGGAAGCAGATATAAAAGCAGCCTTGGAGCCATCATGGGGTTCAGTGAAGAGGTGTTGCTATAAACTCTAATTACATTAGACGGATTGGTTTTGTGAATTGAGAACGTACATCAAATAATCCTATGTATGTTGTTTTCCAAGATTTTCAAAACAGACTCCGTGACATGTGCCATTGTAACATAGTAATAAATGTTGTCCTCTTCATCTGTCAGTGCTTTTAGTATGATGGCTGATTGGTGTCTTCCTCTCTCTTTTTGTGTGTATGGGGGTTTGGGTAAATGGGGTTTTCTCTTTGTGTGTGGTGGGTTGGGTCTCTGAATATTTGAATAATATTCTAATTGTTCTCAGTATGTTGAAAAGAGTTTGCTTGAAATGCAAATGAAAGAGAGAAAGAAAAGAGAGAGACCGAGAGAGAGAGACACGCATACACAGACAGACACACGGAAAGAGACATGCATACAGAGGGAGAGAGATAGACAGAGAGAGAGGGAGAGACAGAAAGAAAGACTATTCTTAGCCCTGCAGTAACACTGAGCTGTTTAAAGACTCCAGCGCTCACACACTAACATTCCACTACCATGTCAGTGTCACTGCTGGGCCAAGAATGATTCACCACCCAAATAATACATGCTCACCACTGGTCCTGTGGGAGTACCTGCCACTGTTGAGCAAGGTTAAGGGGCTAACTGACAATATAGAACAAAAATGCACTACGGTCTGTAATATATGTAGCACAATGTATATATGCACACTATTATATTGTGAAATAAATTTTTAATAATACAACCCAGCATGAGTCACAACAGAGCTATAGAGCTTGTTTATATGAGGTGGGTTTTTTTTACGAGGCTTTATTTTTGTATGCTTCTCATATGTACTTCATAGCTGAGACTTTGTGAAAATCAAATGTGTTGGAATTCATATGAAAAGGCCACTTAGAGGATGTAAAGGAAAGACAAATCCTGTTATACATTATAACTATATTTGAATAACCAGTAGCTTTTGTATTTAGTGCCTGCTAGATTAATAATTGCCAGATATAATTTTTAACTGATTTTTATATTTTATGTGTACTGCATAATCCTGTATAGACTTATATTTTATTCCTCTTGTCTACCCTGTGTTTCAGAATGCCCTGGGCCTGACTACAACTGAATGAGGACATCGCTGAAACACCATCTCCATTTTTGGGTATGCTCATCATTATTGGAACGCCAGTTACATGCGTTCGTCATTGGCTTGTGGGTCGCCTCTAATTGGCCGACCCTGTTCCTGGAAGATGCTGCATCTTAGAGAGCCCCACATTTTAGACAGCAGATATTACACCTGCCTCTCAACTGGAACTCAGTAAAGAACACTGTAGACATTTGAATCACTTTAATTTGCTCTTTAATTGTTCTTTATCTGAGTATTTTTTTTGTTTCGCTTCAAATGCAATCTAAGAATAAAATCCCTTACAGTGTGATTACTCTGCATTAGTACTTAGAATAGGTTGAAGCCAAATACTAAAATATATTTTCCACCAGTCTTGCTGTTTTCCCCAGGGCTGCAGGAAAGCATTACAACTAGCATCCGCTGTCATAGAGTTGATATTTAAGTAAGGCAGACGTTCGTGCCTTGCTGCAGTGACTGGTGCCAGACCGCTGGCGTCTGAAAGGCTAATCATTATGGGGGGGAGGGGAGATTTGCTGAAAGGAAACGTGTGGATTTCCAGCACTGGACATCACGTTGGCTTAGTGACCTCTTTGGATAAACTGGCAAGAAGCTTTTGCAGTTAAATGTAAGATGACCCCCCCTTAGCTCACAGGCTTTTTTAACTGTCCCATCTAGAGGAAGTGAGGATCAGAAAGCAAAAAATGTTGTTAGACTATTGGCTAAATTAAATTTTTATTAATCGTTTTGACTCTTTAATAATCTGTCTTTATAATCTTTCCATCAGATACCCTTAATTTTTATCCTTAATCCGCATTTGGCATTAGCCTACTAGTATCCTCTAGTCTTCTGTTCAAGTTTATCTTTTGTTACTTATATTCTGCATTCTTCTTTAATTGCCTTGAGTAGCCTTCCTCTGTCAACAAGTTTCCTGAACCAACCAATCTTTAGCTATACCGTGAGTTTTGAACTGTGTTGTTTAGGTGGTTTCTTTGAATTTGTCATTCATTTACTTAGAGAAGCGTAATCCATTTAAAAATCCACTGTATTAGTAATCTAGATAAAATGTAATTACTCGCTGTGAATCCAGCTCTGACTGCAATTAAGTTGTCAAATTCCCCACCAATGAAAAGAAACTAAGTGCGCTCCATTATAAAAGCCTGAAGCTTCTGACTGGATATGTTTGTTTGAAGGCCGCACTCTGCAGCAGTTTTCTTTTCTATTAGCGGTGGAACACAAGACCCGACCTGTTCTGTGCCATCCATGCGCCCACACACAACATCATGCCATTTTTGACCTGACTCTGCTGTGACAAATGCTTCTGTAAAATTGTGGAGCTTTAAGGTGGTTGAAGTCCTTAATAGGCTTCCATAATAATGGCCTTCACAGGCATGCACATACTGCACCTAAAGGGACACACTGGCGATCTGCAGAGACTCCTGTTGGTTATGAGACAAACAGTATTATCGATTTGCTAATGCAGAATAGTTGTCTGAAATACCAGTTAAATACTTCAGTGAATTTAAGTATTGAGTTAACAAAGGATTTACCTTTTGGTAATGATCTGCTTTCTGTAATTTAATGAAAATACTGAAGTTTTCTTTTGTTTAAGGTGATGTTCGAGCAGAGACAACAAAAAACGACAACAATACAGTGCTATCTGAAAAAAAAAAAATTTTGTTTTGTATACTACCCCTTTTTAGTGTTCAATTCTGATAACCACAAAAAGCATATTTTAAGTAATTCATAATGAGTTTATCACAATAATTATTACTATAATACTTTAATACGATAATGCTTAAAATCACTATATTGCCCACCCTTGTTCGCACCTGTAACTACAGTTATGAACAAGCATTACAGGATAGGTCACAGACATGACAACAGACTTAGAATATAGAAAACATAAGGAAAGTGGGAAAGTGGCATATGATCATTTCCTCACAGAGATAATTGAAAGATACCAGTCTTGTCTAATATCAGTTATAATTTAAATTCTTCATGATTATGGATTGTTAAGGGCCTGTGAGGTTTTTGTCCAGAAAATATTACTGTCTAATTTGAACCATAGTTACAGGGAATAGTTGCCGTGTGGGTTGATCATTTCTTGTGTATTTGTTGTGTATACTTAACCGCTTAATATCAATATACTGAAAACCTTCTTATGCAGTTCCTAATTAAGATTTTCAATGGGATAACATGGCACTAAATCCTGAGAAAGAATGTTGATCTATAGCAGGCCTGATGGAAGTAGAATAGAGAGCTATGGGACCTTTTGACTACCTCTAGACAGGATAGTCATAATATCCCTGACAGTTGTTGGTAACAGTGGCAGGTGGTTTCAAGCCATTTTTAGCCTAAAAATGAGCCAGTACTCTCTTTGGCTGTAGTTTGTAATGCTGGCCCAATGTGTAACCAAGGACAGTGGGTGTTAGAGACTCAAGGTGTTTTTGGATCTTCAGAGTTTTAAGCATACACGGTAGTTTTTTAGGATTAATAGGTATGTATGATGACATCAGTAAGTATATTTTTGATTTACAAATTGTCAGCATTAGAAAGTGGTTTATATTTTTGTGCCATTTCAGGCTAACGTTCAGGATAACTGTATAACCCTTTTTTCCTGCTTTTGTAACCCTTTAGAGGTATTTGTTGTTTTTTTTTTGTAATGTTAAAACTGGTAGAGTAGTCAGTAGACAGAGTAGACAGTTTCCATGTTTTCTGCATGTTCATGTGTTGGCTTCGGCATAGATACTGAGAAATATTAGATATTGACACCTGCCTGCAATTCATATATTGTGCATCCTTTACTATTACACAGTATCTGTTTTATGAAGTGTTCTTTATAAAATTGGATCATGACAGGACCGTATTTAAAAGGTTGACCTCCGAGCAGTGAGTGTCCAGAGTGAAATCACATTCTCAGTTTTCCTATTCTTAAGTTTACATTTACTGCATTTATCAGACGCTTTTATCCAAAGCGACTTTCATTCCCTAGCTACAGGGGACAGTCTCCCTGGAGCAACTTGGGATTAAGGGTCTTGCTCAGGGACCCAGTGGTGGTTTGTCGAAGGCAGGATTCGAACCCGTGACCTCTTGGTCTGGAGGCAAGTATCCTACCCACTGAGCTACCTCCACCCCTGTTTACATGTTGGAGGTAAACAGTTGATGCTAAATCAGATGTTGGTTTGTTTTCAGTGGAGCAGGTGTTTAAAAAACTATTTCTGCCCTCAACATTTTAACATGGTTGTGAAATGCTTGCAGTTAATGCATACCATTTTGCCTTATTGTCAGAAACATTTTAAAAATTGTATGAAAATTCATATATTAGTTTTAAAGCTAGAAAATGTGTATCAGTAGTTATTAATATGGCATTATAAATAGTAATGTGAAATCATTGTGTTCCATGAGGTGTCCTACACCTGGTCTTGGTTTATTTAATGTATATTGGCAGCAGTGTGTTGTCTTGTGAGTGACAGTAATTTTTTATTTTTAATGCACTGAAACTTTTGGTCAGTTGTGGTCTGGTGGTTTGAGCTGTCCCTGCAATTGGAGGGTTGAGGGTTTGAATCTCATGACTGCCGGTGGCACCACTGAGGTACCCTTGAGTCGGCTGCCCGTTGCTTCACTCAGGTGAATGGGTTAAATGCAGAGAACAATTTCACTGTTCACACTGTGTGCTGTGTTCACGTACGATAAATAGACACTTTACATTATCAAACCCAAAAGACAAAGACGAACACGATGCAGACAGCTGAACGTGTTGTTAGGCCTTGGGCATTTGAGGCGACAGTCCCGAATGTTTTATGATTATTATTAAAAATATGCAATAGCCCGAGATGTAATCATAATCATCTATTATTTTAAGTTTTCATGAAGAAGTGTCGACACACAGCTGAGGGAAGCAAACCAATCTTTGGACAAACTGCCCCCCTGCCCTTGAATGTTTCAAGATCCTAATAATGCCTCTGCTCTAAATGCTGAGGGGTGGTGTTTGAGTGCTTCCTTTTAGTTATTATTTTAGCATAGGGTACACTGGACCACCCTTTAGAAAGGAAATGACGTGCCTTTTTTGGACACAGTTTGAGGAAGAACCTTTTCTATTCCGGCATGACTGCGGCCCCGTGCACAAAGCAAGCACGCCGGTAAAGGTGTGGAAGACCTTTACTGGCCCATACAGAGCCCTGACCTCAACCCCATACAACGCCTTTGGGATGAACTGGAATGGAGATTGTGAGCCAGGCCTTGTCAGGCCATTAGTGCCTGACCTTATAAATGCTCTACAGAATAAGTGGGCACAGATGCCTACAGAAACTCTCCCGAATTTTGTGGAAAGCATTCCAAGAAGAGTGCAAGCTGTGATAGCTCCAAAGGGGGACCAACTCTATATTAAAGTCTAAGTATTTGAACGCAATGTCATTAATGTCCCTTTATAGTGTGTCACCATCCCACATTTTAGACATTAACATAGATGTTAACCCAGTATTAATGTCTATGTATCCCGATATTTTGACCGTATAGCATGTCATGCTTATTAACTAAAATATATAGCAAAAGAACAAAGTGGAAATTTAGTTAGTGTGCTGGTCATTAGGGTTAGGTTAAGATTAGCCTGCTAGTCGCTTATTGTGGAAAACCTTCCAAGAAGAGTGGAAGCTGTTATAGATGCAAAGGGTGTCCAACTCTACGTTCAAGTCTATGTATTTGAATGCAGTGTCCCTTCATAGTGGATCACCATCCCACATTTTCGCGACATGCAAAGCCAAAAACTAGTAGTTTCACAACAGGGGACCTTCATGTCTTTCCCTGACCCTGACCAGGAAAGGTGGTCAAAATAATTTTAATAATCAGTATTACCCTACAAGCCAACTCCGCTAGCCCAGCCTATATATTAATGTTGCAAAAGTACAAGCAGAGGTACAGCCTTGCTGGGAGTGGGGGATTGATCGGCACAGATTGTTTTATTTTATAGAGTCTATAAACAAAAAGCATGCTGGTTTCACTTCCAGTCTGAACGTGCCTAATGATGCTGAGTCCCTTGCGTTGTTCTCCTGAAGGTATGTTACTCTTTACCTAATGCAGGTGCTCGTCAACATTGGTAACCATTTCGACCTGAAAGCAAGCGTGTTCACGGCACCGCGGAGAGGAATCTACAGCTTCAGCTTCCACGTGGTGAAGGTTTACAACAGACAGACTATTCAGGTCAGCAATTCACATTCACCTGATCACTAACAACAAACAGTGGGACAGTTGAGTCTCTACACGTGTGAATGTTGAGAAATATGAAGGAACTGGACAGTCTGGACACATTAGTTTGTAAGTAGTAAACTTTGCAATATTGCAAATGGAAAGTGGAATGATCTCTCTCTCCATTTCTCTCTTTCTCTACTTTTCTGTTGATTTTTGTCTGCTAACTCATGCCACACTTTTTTGAGACTTCAACACCCAACTCCATAATGTTTCAGAAATAGTGGACTTCTGTTTAAATTGGGATTTTTCCCTTAAGAATGAATAGTGGTCCACAAAACTTAATAGACCAGTTTATTGGTGGCAGAAATACATTATAAACAGTCTTGGAACCACCTGGGAAGCTAAAACAACCAACCTAGCAGCAACTTGGTATCTGCTTGAAAGCCATAGCAACCACCAAGCAATAGTCTTACCACCACCTGATACACCACAGCAGCTACCTAGCAACATCCTGGCAACCACCTGGGATGTCATTCAAACACCTTAAACACCTTGAAAACCACCAGAAATACCATAGCAGCCAATTCACATTCCAAGTATTTTGGAGAATTTAGGAATCTTAAGATCTTCAGGAATCTTATTCAGTGACTACTATGGAACTACTATGTACGTGTTTGAGAGATATGAGATTGAAGAATCAAAACTTTAGAAACCATTAGAGGGATTAAAGGGTGTAAACTAAACAGCTAGGTCCACGGGCAGAAACTGGAGACTGTGTGAAAAGAGATAGAATTCTATAGTTTATATTTGTCCTGTTATTTCTTTTGTTGTCTTTCTTCCATTTGTAAGGATGGAAAGTCTAAATGGCCCATTATTTTCTTATACTTTTCTCTTACGGTTATTTGTGTGCGTTTGTATTCCAAAGAGCAGTCATATATTTTTCAAGACCATTTCACAACCTCTATGTGTCCCCACACTTAAGCAGGTTGTTACTATACAGCAAATGGTTCTGACTAACCTGTATCAAAAACCAATCCAGGCAGAAACACTCCTTACAACTTCAGTATTAGTAGGTAGGACAGCTGCAGTTTAAAAAAGCTAATACAAAATGTGTTATGGCCTACATGGCACTTATTGAAACCTCACATTTGTTTTTTAGAAATGTGAGGAAAGTGTGTTTTATCGGCCCTTTAATCTAACACTGAACTTGAACACAATATTTGAAATATCCAAAATATTCATCTTCATGTATATTTAATCGAATTATTGTTTCCAAACTAATTTTAAGTTTTAAGTCAAGCAAGATGAGCTGCAATGATTTGAGACATGGTGTGTGTGTGTGTGTGTGTGTGGGTGTAAGAGAGCAAAAAGAGAAAGAGAGAGAAAGTAAGAGCACTGGTAATGATTTACTCTTGTATTAAAACTAATTTATTCTTCCATCATTATTAGGTGAACCTGATGCACAATGAATACCCGATAATCTCCGCCTTCGCGGGTGATCAGGATGTGACACGCGAGGCTGCGAGTAATGGTGTCCTGCTGCATCTGGAGCGAGAAGACAGGCTCTATCTGAAGCTGGAGCGAGGAAATCTGATGGGCGGGTGGAAATACTCCACTTTCTCCGGCTTTCTAGTGTTTCCACTCTAGTTTCCCTGCACTGCCAAACAGTGGCGAATAATTCTACAAATGGTCCACTTTCTTGCACATTTCACCTCCAACCCGACTCTGTCTAGCCTGTTTTAGCACAAGCAGTGTGTTCACAATTGTATGGAATGCAGGCTGCCATTGACCTCTGAAGTTGTGCATCATTTTGTAGCCTGAGTCATTTTAGATTAGCATTTTATTACAATTTCAAAATAGCTGCAATGTAGTAAACTAAACTGTCCTATGCAGACGAGTCCTATGTACATAATTACTCCTCAGTGTCACTGTATCTTAGGAGTTCAACTGTAGATCTTCCTGCATCCCTACAAGCAAGCTAACAGTCTTGTGTAATGAAATGATGTCACATGAAAGAAAAAATGTGGGCACTTTGTCCGGAGTCCTGAGCTGTGTTTTGAAATCGAAGTAGAAGTTGAGGTTTACTGTCATATGTACAAAGTACAGTGTACAGAGCACAATGAAATGCTTACTTGAACACCCTCTTCGCAGACAGAACATAACACATAAGAGACATAAAAGACATAAAAGCAGTGTCAAGCACCAACGATGCTACTACCACACACTTTACAAAAAGAACCTCTCGGAGCAATGAAATTAAGCCCTCCATTCTGGAGGTTTTTCTGTTGTACATTACTGGGGCTTTTAGCTGCCGGTTCATTTTAGTTAGTATCCCTTTAGGTAGTCTGCTCACCCAGGAATAAGTCATCCATGCTTACATCACTGAATAGAAATTAGTAGTTACCTCAGTATCGTTTTAATAATGCTAATAAGTGACTGAAGGCTTTCATTCACTGTTACCAGCATTAGCATTATTGATGAAGCTTACAAAATCACCACACTGCTAATTAGAGAGCGCCATACTGGCTAATAAAGATAGAAGTGATTTAAACAAGCAGCAGACTCTCGTATAAGTTGCTACTGTGCAGTGCTAGCATCATATTTTTGTGTATAAGAAAGGTGGTGCGATCTAATCCTTTTGGAGGGTTGGTTGTGATCGTGTTTGTCATCAGGGTGTGGGATTGTATTTGTTGATATGGGGGAGAGGGTTCAAAAAGTAATGAGGACAAATGGACAGAATGTGGTGAGGATCTCTTCCCAACGTCCCCACTCTAAATGACGCCATGCTTGAGTGTGATAATCCATGAGATTTACACTTACAGTTGTGAGTAAAGGCAAACCATGACTAACCCATGAGACTTGACAGCTGTGCCCATTTGACAGCACTTGCTGGTTTGTTTGACATTCATACAATGTGAGTCCATTATGCAGCAGTGTTAGCTTTGAGAAGATTCCTGTAATTACGTTGCCAGCTCACCCCCATCTCCCCCAATGGGATTATTGATCACCATTGTTCCCCTGAGGGCTTGCTGATTAACACTATTCTATTGCTAATTCATACTCTTTATTCAATCATATCCTTTCTGTCTCTGTCAAAATTCACACAGACATATTCCACGAGGCAGACACCAACATCAAGGCCTTCACACATCAAGGTCTTCTCTTACATCAGCCCCTTGCATTAATCAGATCTTTACATCAATAATGTCCAGTCCACTGGTCACAAGATGAGATGAGCCTGAAAACTAGATAAAAAACAAATATGTTTCCAAATACAGATGATGTTGATGATGGCACAGGCGATTGGCTGCTAACCTCTGTAGCAATATTTGGATTTTGATTCCTTAATGACCTTGTTTTTATTTAAGGATTCAGTGACGATCAGGTCAAAATGTGTCAGCTTTGGAACATTTTTGCTTATTGCAGACCACAACAGACAGTTTTTGAAAAAAAAACTCTTATTTTTCCCATAGAGTAAAAAGTGCTTTGACCAGGAATTCCTAATATAGGCATGAGGCTACAGAACGATGATGTGACCTCAGAGGTCTGAATGTAGATTAAGAAGATGAGCCATTTTCAAAATTTAAAATGCATGTCAGATGACTTTGTCTTTCTTGTGTTTCTATATGACATCATTTCCATAGGGATATTTGCAGTAAGCAGCGAGGGAAATGTTGCGATAGTAACTGGGCAATTAACTTTACCTTGCAAATTTTAGCTAACTGCTGATTTGGTTAAAAAGGAGCAATGAACAACATTCACTTTCTTAACAGTTTAATGAACAGTGTATTTAGATGGTATATACTGTTTACTGAGGCAGAAATTTGCCATGTTGGTATGCAAAGTAGCAGGAAGTAATGTTGCGACACCAACATACATCTCAAGGTAAAAGTTTGTAGATTATATTGGAGCTAGCATTTTGAAATGCTTTTTTCAGTTGCTCCTCCTTTTCTGTTTTGAATGTTTTTCAAATCAATCCTCAGGACTCTCCAGTACAACTAGCAACATGTAGAGGGGTTCCCAGCAGTCTTAGATCTGCATAAAACAAACTCAAATATGTTACAAAATGTTTCTGCAAAGTTTAATGTTTGATAACCATTTATTTGCTGAAATCAACAAGCTAAAGAACTGTTCATAGGCTGGTCAGTTATACAAAGTACCGCACATCACTGTCAAGGACCAGCAAGAAAATTAGGCTGGAATAGACATAGTGATGCTCTTCTGCAGTTTTGAAGCATTTTGGAATTGGGGTCTGATGAAAGAAAAATAAAACACTTTGACATTAAATATCAATGTTTCAACAAAAGTAACCTTTGCCAACCGTTAAGCATGGTGATAGATGTGATATTCACCAGATAATTGGAGCTGATGTGCCACAGTCAGTAAAGAGACTGAAGTAGAAAAGAGTTTGGATATTACAAGAAGACAATGAAAACATATATCTAAATCGACCTCAGACTATTTTAAGAGATGAAAGACAGGTTTTGAAATGCCCTTCACTGCCCCCAGACTTGGATCTTACACATGCTATGCATGTAACATAACCTACGAATGTTTGTGAAATAGAAGCATTCTGCTAGGAAAAGTGGGGAAACGGATAAAGAAGACAAAGACTGTTATCTGTCTATAGTAACCGTCTGGAGGCTGTGATTTCAGCCAAAGGCCGAACTTTCAGCCCGAACTGATTTAATTAATTTTTTTTTTTTGTTAAATTCAGCAAATAAATAATAACTGCTTTCGGTTATTAATTTAGCCCTTATTATATACATTAGTGTGCTACATATTGCATCAGGCAGTTTCAGTTGCTATGTACGCCAGTCTAATATCTTCACAAATGCTAAAGTTGAGTATACCTAATACAGACACTAGATTGAAAGTATAAGGCTTAGTACAGGCTACAATAGGAACACACAAATAATAGTTTGGTGTGCTATAAAGGGGTTGGAGCTAAATTCTGCAGGACTGTGGACCTAAAAGAACAGGATTAGTGACCAGTGCTCTAGATTAGGAGTTTTTATTTAGGTCCTGAGGGACTCATTCACTCCAGCTTTAAACACACATGATCCAGGTAGTTAAGAGTTGTAGATGGGTATTTTGTTGCTGGGGTGCGTTAGTGAACTAAACAGAACAAAAATGTGGAGTGGCTGGAGGACTGGGTTGAAGACTTCAGCTGTTCAGATCACAAGAGTTAAGGATACTACAATCTTGAGAAGACACTTACCAGAGGACTTATTCCAAAGGAATTCATATTCTGCTGTTTATCAAAATTATAACCAGTATGTACCCTGTGTTTTCTGTCTGTGTTTTGATTCAGGAGTGAATGAACCTTTTTTTTCTTCACCCAAGAAACCCTAAACAGTGTGTGTAAAGTGTTGTAAAAGAGCCGTGTTCAAATGACAAATGCAATGTAGGTGTAGGTTATTGTTTTATATACTTTTTTTGTATACAAGAGCATATTTTGCACGGATTGTGATTTGTATAGTGCTTGACGTTGACTCTCTATAATAGTCTACAAAAGTATGTGTTTAGTAATGCAAAGTAGCCTAAATAGTTTCTTTATGTCGCTCTTCTTTCCGCCTATAGCAATATCTGGCATTCTTAAATCACTTGAATGTAAATATGAGTATCATGCCATAAACACAAGGAATGTAACCACTTTCTTAGTTTTGTTTGTCCAAACCCTGTACATGGCTGGCCCATATGAAAAATGATGTAACCCCGGCTAGTGCTACACTCATTGGCTACTTTAATAGCACCACCTACCACTATATAGGTGTGCATACACTATATGGACAAAAGTTTTTTGGATGCCTGACCATTATACAACAGAGACTTTAATGAGACTGCATTCAAATACATAGACATTAATGTGGAGTTCGTTCCCCCTTTGCAGCTTTAACAGCTTCCATTTTTTTCTTGATTTCCACATGATTTTGGAGTTTTGTGCCCATTCGTTTATGAGATCAAGCACTGATGAGAAGGCCTGGGTTGCAATCTCTACTCCAGTTCATTCCAAAGGTGTTGGATGGGGTTGAGGTCTTTATGCACTGGGGCACAGTCATGTTGAAATAGAAAAGGTTCTTCCCCAAACTATGTCCACAAAGTTGGAAGCATGGCGTTGTCCAAAATGCCTTGGTCTGCTGAATTATTAAGATTCCCCTTCACTGGAAGTAAGGGACCACAGGAATTCAATAATTATGAATACTTTTGTCCATCTAGTGTAGGTGTACCCATCTGTTGCTGCACAGTTTTTAGCTGCCCTCAACCCTGTCAATCACTTGTCAGTTTCTGACCATAGGACTGCTATTAACCAGATCGGCGGTAGACCATTCGTAGCACAGCAGTGACAGCAGTGATATTGTAGTATGTAGTCTTCTCTGCTAGCTTGAGATTGGTCCACCATCCAAAATACATCCAGACAAAAGTGGCTCTGTGATCAGGAGCAGATGTTTAAGGGCTAGAAGATTGCATACACAAATTGTGCATCAACTGATGGGACACAACAAGGTGGAGCTCCAGTGGGGTCTCCAATAAAGTGGCCAGAGATTGTAAACACAAAACAAAAACACTTCACTTCAGACTGTCTTGATCTGTTCATCTCGTTTGGGAAATAAACTTTCATCAACCGACATTTTGTTTTGGACCCCTATGTAAGAATAATTAAGAACTATAAGACCTGGGTGTTCTTGGACAGTAAAGATTGTGTTTGTAAGTCCAGTTTAAGTCTGAGACGTTAAACACCCTGCACCACAAACTCTGGAATTGGATTTGAAGGGCCTGTCTACTGCTGCTGATTATTTTTTATAAAAATATATCCTTATTTTGTGCTACATTCAAAAACTGGACTAGGCTGAAACACTCCTCATAACTTCAGTATGAATGGGAGGGGCTAAACAAGGCATAGTACTTGGTTTTTGTGATGTCATAAGAACAATGAAGTCAAAAATTAGCTGAATTTGGAGCTTGGTTGTCCCTATTTGGAATAGTATCATAGTATCAGTTTAGAAATGGGTATCAAAGACACTGACAGAATTTAGCAAAAAATTAAACATAAAATTGGGCACTAAAAGTTGGTGATGGCATATTTATGTGTGTTAGACTTCCTGTAGAGAATGATTTAATGTCTTTTCACTTAGAAATCAATACAACAATGGGGGAATGTTGAAATGTTTGCATAAGGCTATATTCTAAAAATACTGCATTTTAAACGTTCATCCATTTTTAAAAAGACAATGCAACATTTTTTTAACTAAAGTTCTCCATAATATTCTGTGGGACTTTTATGGTAAGTGTGGTCATTATGACAGATGGTGGTACTCTATAGAAATATAGGGGTGATGTGAAAAGTGTGAGCATAAACACTAACCTATTCTTTTGACTCATCTGTTGATGGAGCACAATATTTATTCATATGCATAAAATGTAAGCTATACTATGCTCTATCATTCAAAGGTTTGGAAACACTTGCTATATTAACCATTTTGGTTATTATTGTCATATACAGTGTGGATTTAAATATGTAAAATGATTCCCTCAAAGCTATTTTTATTCAATGTTTCACAAATTATGTGAATAATAAGTAAATAAAATGTTAAATAACATACTAATACTAATTTACATTTACATTTTTGTCAAGTTATCAGCCTTGAGATTTGATCTCCAATGACATCCAACACTCAATTCTTGGCTGATACTACAGCAAAGAAGGGTCGAGTTCCTCATTAATACAGTTCAGAAGAAATGGATATGGAGCAAATAAAGGAAATCTTTACAATAAGAAGTCTTCTTTCCAACACAATGTTTTCATTCATTCCATTGAGACTAGTGGACTGAGTCTACACTCGCTTCATTATGTGTTTCTGTGAAAGAGAAAGTTAGAAACAGATAGATGAGATCTCCTACTGAGATGAAGATGGACGCAGAACAGAAAGAACTGGACACCATGTGAGTCTCCCTGAAGGGGGAGTGCAGAACCTTGCTCTTGGAGATCTGCCAGGCTGTTTTTTTCATCTCCTGCAGAGTTCTTTAGTTCAAACTCTGCTCCTCAGGATTTACCTCACTGCAGATTTGAACTCGAATGCAGCTCTGTGTTGGAAACCCAGGGTTTTGTTCCAACTGTACCACATTCTGCTCCTGGCAAAGGACAAGGTTTAGATGGATCTAAGGGATAACTAGCTGGACAATGATTAGTCTAGAATAAGATTGATAGACTTACAGTGATTACATGGATCCAGCACAACAATTAGCTGGGTCCAAGTTGGCGATTAGGTGGATCAACAATGATGATGTAGATCTGCGACCATTAGCTATACCTAAAACAATAATTTGCAGCATCTAGAAGACGCTTTCATCCAAAGCAACTTCCATTCCCTAACTACGGTCTCCCTGGAGCAACTTGGGGTTAAGGGTCTTGCTCAGGAACCCAGTGGTGGTGCTGAAGGTAGGATTCGAACCCATTCGAACAGAGTACAGATTCGAAGCTCTTGGTCCGGAGGCAAGTATCCTACCCACTGAGCTACATCCACCCCATATATAGATATATAAAAAATATTGCATGCATTTGGGAAAAGGATTAACTCGATCTAGAATATTTAATTAATTGGTTCTACAGCTTAGCTAGATCAAAGATGGTGGGGCCCACAGTTTCTATCAAGGTTATGGATTGTCCCTGCCTTCCTGTTACATCATCATATTGAAATGTGTAATGTGTGATCGCAGATTCTCTTAGACTTCAGTCATTTCAAATCTCACATTTTGAAATGTGAGTTTTTATACTCTTGCTTCTTTCAAACATTTGTGACTGCCCAGCCCTGCAGAGTGAGCCAGCTCTCTCAAAGGAGAACATCTGAGCTTAAGCTGCGCAGCCTTTCATACGGCCGACCGACTGGCTAGTCATTTCAGGATCTAAAACTAGAGGGACGTGGTGAACATTTCTTCTACTGGCAACATGAAGAGCTGAACAGTAAGGGATCCCCAATCATGGCTGCCACAAACACATCTGTGATTGAAAGCCAAATTCCAGTATTATGGTTCACCCCGTGTTGCTAAGTGGTGCTTTTATTGGGCATTCGAGCACAGTAAGGTTTATATACATGTTATATTATCCTCAGCTAAGACTGTGGGCCGCTGAGGCTCTAAACATTTAGAGCTTGATGTTTTTACTGAGGCATGGCTGAGAATCTACATGAAAGTAAGGAAGATTATCACCATGGGCACAATTAAAAACCGCCAGGACAGCACTCTTTGGAGGAGAGATGCGGTTTGGAGGAGCCATGGGAACGATATGGGTGTCTAGTGTCAAACTTCTGCACTAAAAAAGCACTGCTTCCATAAACACCATGAATGATGCTTAACGTCCAAAGTTTGCTTTTTATTTGTACATTTTGTAACACTAAATAATAATCTTGCTAATAACTTTCCGGGGAAGTTGTTAAAGCTACAGTAGATTTGCTTCTGTTGTTTCTGACACTGCTGACGTACAGTTATGCATGATAATGGACAAGGTCCATTTCTTTTTGATTCCATAGTTATTCAGTCACTATTGTTATGTCTCAAAGCATGCTATGTCTAACATTAACCTAAACCTTTAAGTTACATTATATAGGAATTCCCCACTTTTCGCAGGGGTTACGCTCCAAGAGCACTTGTGTATAGTGAAAAAATACGTTGTTGTGTTTTCAGGACAAAAGTACTGGGACAACGTGTGGGGTGAACGGTTCTCGGATAATATAACCTGATCTACTCTGACTAAAAATACAAATGCGGGCTCGTTGGAAATGTCTCCTGGAGATCTACCCAACTGTAGAGTGTCTGGGTGCTTTCCCTGCTGAGATATGCAACTTGGAAGGTCGCGGGACAAAGGTATTGGGACACTGTGGCGATGTGAATGGGTCCCATCTATGTGAAAACATCCAGAAAAAAAATATATTTATTAAAATATATATTTATTAAAATATATTTATTACCAAAGCAAAAAACGGCAGAGGATATTTGCAGTTTCTGCGTAATTGTGGGGAGTTCGGTTCTCAAAAAACATTTGCGTGTGACTGAATCCACGACTCCTGATCCATGAAAAACTGGGGGATTACTTTATATTTGAGTTTTTAGAAGACATACAATATATGGACAAAAGTATTGGGACACACTTCTTAATTATTGAATTCAGTGGCCCCTTACTTCCAGTGAAGGGTAATCTTAATACTTTATAATACAAAGACATTATGAACAACACCCTTTCTATTCCAGCATGATTTGTCCTAATGCACAAAGCATAAAGACATTGAGTTTGGTGTGGAAGACCTGGAATGGAGATTGTGAGCCAGACCTTCTCATCAGTGCCTGACCTCATAAATGCTCTACAGAATGAATGGGTACAAATTCCCACAAAAACACTCGAAAATCTTTTGGAACGCCTGTTAAAAGAGTGGAAGCTGTCATAGCTGCAAAGGGGGACCAACTCCATATTAAGGTCTACGTATATGAATGCAGTGTCATTAAGGTCCCTGTTGGTGTAATGGTCAGGTGTTTTAATAATTATGTCCATATAATGTATAATATTTCATGTTGCATGTTGTGAAAATTGTGAGTCTGCAGTGTGAATCAAAAAGAGATAAGCAGATGTCATAGATATGTGTGTGGTTTTGATGGAAGCTGGTGAGGAATTTAATTCAGAAACTGGATTTTTTCTGTCTGTCAGAGGTAAGAGGAGCCCAACAAGGATGTAAATCGGCCCAGTCACCACAGGCACCCCTGTGTCATGGGAACCGGGATAATTACCCAGATAAGGAATGTATCTTGTCACATATTGTAAAAATGATCAGTTTGCAGTATGAATAAAAGCGAGACAAGCAGGCGTCACATCTCTGTGTGCAGTTCTGATGGAAGCTGGTGATGTATGTTATTCAGAAACTGGATCTTTCTGTGTGTCAAAGTTGTGTCAATGTCAATATGAGGGGCCCAACAAAGATTTTAACTTGTTCAGTCACAAGAGTTATCCCTGTGTCATGGGCTCTAGGATGATTGGCCCCTTTCTCAGTAGATATGCCCAGGGTTGGTGCCAGGACAGGATGAATGGGGGTGTAGAATTAGCATTATGGATTATCCTTGGCACTGAAAGTTTGGTAATGCTGGAGTCATTTTTCAGGATGATAATGAACCCTGCCACAGAGTACAGAGTGTTAAAGCTTTTCCACAGGAATGGCAGATCTCTTAATGACATGGCCAGCAGAAAACCTCAAATCTCAATCCAAATTTTAAAAATGGCCTATGATGAGACTCCATCTTGCAAAATTGATCTGTCAACTGAGAAAGTTGGAATAGTTTTTCATTAGTGCAATCCATGTCTTATAGAGGTCAGGCTTGAGGAAGAGCAGCATTGTATTGGTTGTGATTTTTTTCGGTGAGGATTCCATATTGAGCGATTTCCTTGGTCTGGAAAAAATATGGCAATAATTAAAATGATGTCATTTATTTCATTTCCGGTGTGTATTCTCAAACACAAAAATGGTTTAGTTTGTTAATTGTGGTACATGTTTACTCGATACAAGGTAAAAGAAAAAAACATCCATCATAGTGTCTTCATATGATGATCTTTGCCAAGGGTTTTGTTTTTCTATGCTAAATTTCAAAATTGGCATTTTCAGTTTCATTAGCGAGGTAAGGTCAAATGTACAGCACCTAGACACTTTATCAATTCAAGAAGGTTCATTATCTAACTATAGTACCAATGACAGAGTAAAAACATAATATTCAGAGTCTATAGCTATCTAGCTATTTTACTTGAACAGGAAAACTGAAGTCCAAAAACTGAGGGGGGTGAGGAGATCTTGTTAAGTATGTGATGCCCTCTTTTGCCCCCTTGTGGCATGAGACATAGTTACACCACTGGTCCAGTGGTTACACCACTGGACAAATTGCACAGGGATTTTCTTATTTGCTAGATCAAGTCCAAAGTAAATAACGTTTTTACAGATTATTTTGCTTTGAAGTTCATTTGTCCTGTCTTTTTTTATTTTTGCGTCCTTGCAGCCCTGTCATCATACACTCCAAGACATTTCTATCTTTTTTCTAGAGCATGGGCTGCGAGGTCCGCTCCTGTGTCTTAGTCTGCTTTTGGAGGTAAACATGGCCCAGAGCCCGAAAACTGTCAAAATCCCTCTCCTGACCTTTCTTTTTCCTGCAGATGATGAAGAGTGAGTCCGTGACTCAAACAGGACACGTAACTGCTCGGTCACTAAACACAACTTTGGCCTTTGGGGGAAAAAGACGCAGATCAGAATCCTTCAAATTCTTCACTCGTCCTTTCCGAAAGCTGAGAGCACCTCATGCCATCATTCACGCTTCATCTTAGTCTTGGAATGAGTGGCATAACAAATTATGCAGAGTTGCATGTGAAATGTAAATGACCATTATGGACATAACTAGTATAGACATGGACCAGTTTTGCATGTTAGTGAAGTGATTACCATTGCTTTTGTCCATTTTTATAGAAGGACCAGTCCAGCAAGTGTGAAAATGAACATGCCCCCATTACAGCAAGACGTTTTTCAACACTGCCTGGAAAATAAGAAGAGCGATGGCACATTTACTCCATTTCTGTACTTTTGTATGTGGTATTTTCAGACTTTATTATGCTCCGCGAACATGATTCCCCTGCTGTCAGGCATGTTGGAGCTGTATAGCCACTAACAGTGCAGACACATCAAATTAATGTCCTATGGACATGTGCTGAATGCTGTAGTGCCTCATACATACATACATGCATACATACATAATCATACATAATGAGGTTTTGTATGGAGCACAGAAATTGCAAAATCATGCAGATTCAAGAAAGAACTAAACGATACATTGTCATTCAAAGGTTTAGGACATCTAGGTTCTCAAAATGTTTTAAATGATAAATAAGCATAAATATTTTTGCAATAAATGGACATGATCATATCAATATATAAGAATATTAACCAGTAAAATAAACAGGCAGGTTAATTTAGAGCAAAACAACATTTATTGCTATTTAGATGGGATTAGATTTAGGTCACAGACATTTAAACTACACACTGCATCAAAACCACCAGCATTGTGGATGTTTTCCGTAGTATGTACACTTCTAAACCTAAATAATACATACGTTTAAAGACGATCCTCCCGAGCAGTTGACCCCATTCATACTGAAGTTAGTTTCTTGTTGGAACTGCATGAGAACTATTTAGAGCAGCCAATCTGAACAGAGGTTGTTTACATATATCAGTCTTGATGGTACAAAAATTTGTAAAAAAAAAAAGAGCCTGTTTAATTCAAAAGGATAAAAAGGAGAATGTATAAGAGATTTAATTACTTTGAAGTCATAATTGGGAGTTGGAAATGTATGATTTCCATACTATCTACCAGACTGTGCAATGTACAGTATCATTAGTATTCACTTGCATATTAATGGCAACAGTCAGCAAAGATGTGTCAAACTTTTTTATGTGACTTATACTTTGTGGAAGGAGGTTACACGGTTTCTTGATCTGGGTCACAGAAAAATAGATCTTCATGTGCTTCCATACTAATGGAAATGTAATAACTAACTGAAAATTTGCAGTGTAAAATTAACATCAACATTTTTAAAGAGGACAAAGTGTCCTCTACTGTTTGAGCCAGCTGATATTCAAAGGTTACAGTATTCATTTTATTGCATACAAAGAAATCCTACCAACTGCATGAAAAACCAATGAGAGATATCCGACAAGGCTTGTTATCCTAAGTGGTGAAATCACAACGGTGGCACGCAAATCTAAAATCTGATCGGTTGAACTTGGCTTACATATAATTTTATGAATGATACGCAAGCTTGCTTTCGACCGTCTGGGTACATCTTATGCTCTCAGTGTTCTTTTCGTGACCTCTACCTTCGTTGGCTTCTCCGAGTTGTCTTAATGAGTCAGATCAGGTGGCAGTGATGACTCAAAGCAGCGGGAAGAGCAGCCGTTAGTATCTACGCTGTGAGACAGGGGGAGTGAAATGTAGAAGCAGCAGGGGAGAATGCTCCTACTGGGTTATGAATGTTCCTGGGCTCTGAGGGCTACTTTTCCAGACACACGCTCACGAATCCAGCCTAGTGTAAATCACCCTGACGATAGGGATCCAGCACTGAGAATCATAATTAGTCAGAAACTATTTAGAGTCATTGTTCAATAAAAAAATTGTTATGATGTTTTAGTTTTGAACATAACAAACAAATGAAGCTAGCATTTGAAGTGCATAAGCACCGAAAAGCATTGCATGCAAAATTATCACACACTTGTTGCAACTCGAATCATTTTCATCATTATTTTTTTTACCTATTAGCTACAGTTCTTCTGCTGTGATAAGTTCTATTTTCTTTCTGGTTTGGGCGGGATGAGTCTAAATTTAGTATGCATGACATCAGATCTGTCAACGGACCAATCAGAATTAACAATATGTTTGCGTCAGCTACATTGATGAAGCTGGCTTTGAGCATGTTGTGCTCTTCTTGATATAAAAAGAACTCTGGTGTACTTTATTAAACACATGATAGTCCAGTTTTCTCTGGCTTTAGTAAAAGGGTAATTCTAATGTGGTAATTCTAACGATAACAATGGGTCTGATCCATGAGTGCAACAGACATGACCTCTCTGGATAACAAGGCTGAAGTTGGCTTCTGACTCTGTCCCCAAATGTGAATCTCTTGGCATCTTTGGATCATTATGAGATCCGACTGAACAGGCAGCAACTCAGAATTTTAGGTGCTTTTAACTACTGTTAAATTATAGTATTGCTTACATTTAATTTGCAGTTAAATTATATTCATGTTTATGTATAATTTACACTGTGAAATTTTTGTTTGCATGGTTGAGATGTCATGTTGTTTGCGCAAAGCTAATTATTCTGCATAAGCTTCCATTACTTCTCATTGATTAGCTTCACAGCTCTGTTGTAAAGTGTAAAGTGACCATTTTGTCATACCTGAACACACTACAGCACACATTGTGAACAGCACAAAATTCTTCCTCTGTATTTATCCCATTCACCAAGTGAAGCAGCGGGCAGCCAGGAACTCAGTGCCCGGGGAGCAGTGTGTGGGGACGGTATCTTGCTCAAGGGAACCTCAGAGGTGCCACTAACAGTCATGGGTAAAGTAGCAAACCTCAGGCACGACACATGTCTCCAGTGACTACATTTGAGGTAAGGAGGGAAACTGTGTAAAAACGCTCTAACGAATGGGTCAATAAAAGTGTATAGATTTGGCCTTGCAATAGGTGTAGCAAACAGCTAAGATTAGTAGGTTAAATGTTGAATGAAAGGGTTCCTTTTCTGCAATTAGTGTTATTTTTAGGATATTATGGGAAGGAATCTCTAACCTCTCATTTCATGCTACCATCTTTCTTGCTGTGCTGGTGGCAATCGTGTTTGTGCATGCGTGTGTGTTTGTGTGTGTGTGTGTGTGTGAGAGCACCTGCTTGCTCACAGACCTGTGTGTTCAGATGGTTGATGGCAGTGTCTCTTCTTCTCTCTCTTTTGGAGCCCTTTGATGTCCGTCCCCATGCGCTGGAGCCACGCTGGGCTCGCAGAACTAGCCCAATCTGTGACCCCCAAACACACAACGTACACGGCTCCAAATTCGGCCCAGGTCCTGAAGACCCATGTAGAGTTGCCCTTTACGAGAGAAAGGGACAGCATGCTTTCCAGAAAAAACCCACAGCAAGCTCCCAGCCAGGGCATTTAGCTCCCAGAGGAAGCAGGCTAATCCTGCTGCTTCCTGTTAGCCTGCGAACACATTGGTGCAGGGGTTTAACAACAGAGACCTAGGCAAAGCAAGGATGCTGAGCCTTTATATCATCTTTGCTTAAGAGATTATCACAAAACAATCAGCGGGCCTTGCACCTTCACAGTCAAAATCTGCTTAATCAACAGCTAGCTGCACCACTAAGGCCCAAAAGTAAGACTGCTGACAGCTAAGACTGAGATGTAGCTACAGCAGCGCTGGGGATGGCCCAGGACTTACACTAGGATTATAATTAGGTCATAATTAGCTGCTTGGTTCATCTGTGCCTCTCACACACCTGGATTGCTAACATCAATCTCCGTTACACAGAGAAGACAGGCTAATTCACAAAAGGAGGCCCAGTGCTGCGCCGCTAACGGCTCTCTAAACTGCTAGGATCCCATTTCTCACGGTGACATTTATCTGTGCTGATTATGAATTGCTCCTGAAACTCCAAAATTGAACAGCTCTGTATTCACAGCTAAGCAGTTAATGTAATACACTCCATAAAATGAAGAGCAACTGTAATGGGCTACAAATCACACTAGCTTTGACTTTTCTCAAAATCCTTTAGCAATGGGCCTTTATCCATTCTCTGCAAATACACACTTTGGGCTCCAGACTAATGCCTATAAAGATTCTACAAAATTATTTTTATTAAGGATCTCGATTATCTCGATAAACCACAGGCTTCTTATTCTCCTCTCTGTCATGTTATTTTCACACTTTATCGTGAAGCATGCCAAATATTTTATTAGTGTGATAACGCCTCAACGTGGTTGGTAAATATAGTGAGGTTTTATAGTGAAGTTTTATGCATGTTCTGTTTTTTTTCTGAATTACACAATTATATATTTTTCAACTGATATTGCACTCTGGGCTGCCCTAAAATTAAAACCAGCCTTTGTGGTTTAAAAGGTAAATGTTTTCAGAAAACTGCCCATTTATTTTCATTTTAATCAAAGATTATTTGAGTCCATACAGCAGGTGAGATTTGCTGTGAGATATGATGGAAAATAGTTGTTTGAAAAACTTACAGTGTATTCCAGTCTGCAAACATGTGCACAACCCTGTCGCATCTTATTAGCATCCTTGTGTCTGACTCTTCTGGTGAGATTTTCTCTGCTTCCCTCTCCAGCAGATTAATGTCCAAGGCCTCCATCCTCCCTCCTTTGTCTCGGTATGTAATTACAGTTTATGGCCCTTTTAATGGGACGTTTAAATTCAGCACTATCATTTGCATACTGGCTCATTGACAGACAATTGTTTTTGATCAAAAAAAAGAAAAACTTGGCAGGTCCATATTGACTTTCCTCCTTTACTTCCTCTCCTTCTAGAGCAATTTCACAGAGCCCATCTGCTGTGATATTCTGAGCAGCTAACTGAATGTACACTGTGTGTCGTCATAAAATTTATGTCCATTTCGTGCCAAAAGTCTGTGTTTCACATTTTATGGGCTGACACTTTTTAAACACCCTTTTAGTAAAGTGAATTGCAACTTTTGTTTTAAACTAGCGATTATCCAATATCAGCATTATTTAATGCATTTTTACTTAAACAACTTCTGTATACAGTATTAGAGGTCACGTAACCATCCCAAGCCTGACAGGGCCCCAAAAATAGGAGGTTATGGGCTGTTTTTTTATACTGCATGTTGTCTCTTAAGCAACATGTTGACCATGAATTCACCTGTGTCACAGCAGCTACTGGCCAAAAAGATGCCAGTGTGATTGCACCACTATCCAAACAGTTCTCATTCTGAAGTTATTTCCACATTTCTATCATTAGAATGTTATAAGCAGCTGGGATGTTATAAGCATTTAACAATTTTTCTGTTTACACACATTTTCTGTGTAAGGTGGTCACAGTCTATACAGTACGCTATGTATCAGCAAACACTATACATTACATAGCATACAGCATATTATGATGTGCAATATATACTACACATTACAAAACATTCACTATACACTATATTCACTATACAAAACAGAGCATACATATTCACTGTACATCACAGAGCATACACTATATTCACTATACACCACAGAGCATACATATTCACTATACACCACAGAGCATACACTATATTCACTATACACCACAGAGCATACATATTCACTATACACCACAGAGCATACATATTCACTATACACCACAGAGCATACATTATATTCACTATACACCACAGAGCATACATATTCACTATACACCACAGAGCATACACTATATGCTATATAGCACACAGTATATAAAGGATATTGTGTATATCATATGCCATACTGTGCACACTATATACCAAATAGCATCCAGAGGGTACTATACACTGCAACAGTTATAGTATACACTTTAAACTATACACTATACACCACATACTGTATTGTATACATCATAAGCCCCACAGTATACAGTATATACTACATAGCATACAAAATACACTATGCAATACGCGCTAGACATTAGAGTATACAGTATACACTATACAGCATATACGATGCACTACAGAGTATACAATATACACTACACTACATAGCATTCAGTATTCACTATAAAGTATACACTAAACACTACAGAGTATGCAGTATAAACTACGTACACAACAAAGCATACAGTATACACTATTTACCTTTTACACTACAGAGCATAGTACTGTATGCACTATAGACTCTATACACTACATAACTTACAGTATATACTACACCATATACTACATAGCATACAATATACCCTATCACATACTACAGAGTATACATTACACAGTATATACGACACATTACACACTATACATTCTCATTAGCATTGTCTAATTTAACTCAATAATTTGCAGCTTCTGTGATTTACTAAGATATTATTGAGTCTTTGCCACTGTTTCTGTCCATTGCCCTGGTGACCGGAGTGTATTACTTCTTCCTGTGTGTTCTTTCCATCATGCCCCATTCTCAGTGGCAGCCCCCCTCAGTGGAAGCTCATCTGCTAAGCTGTAGACCTTGATGCCAACAGCTCTGAGAATATCTCTCTAAAGGATGTCAGAGGCTGCATGTAAATAATAAATAAGCGCATCTGCTGGTTCCTGTTGTGTAGCCTTTGCCTTTCTTCTCATTAAGTCAATGAGCCTGAGTACGGAGCCTTCTTCTTCTCACTTCTTGCTCATTGTCAAGCAGCGCCATACACTAAGAGCACACTGGAACAGCACTGGAAAACACATGGCAATGCCGGGGAAATCTAGACTTATCAATAATGAATTGCAGCCTGTTACAGGGACCAGCTCAAAGGTTTCAGAAACACAAAGTGGAATGGTTATAAAGAGCGTGTGTGGGCTCTAGCCGGGCCAGGCTGGGTGCTTTAGCGCTCCTCTGGAAGAGCCTCCGCAGGGGATGCGTAAAATTAATGAGACCACACATTTATTCTTGCCTGCAAGTGTGAATCTCAAACACCTTCAAAAGTGGAAGCATGTAATGAATGCCTTTTTTCACCAAGATGGACTTTCATCATCACTGATCTATATCTATACCTATAGAGAATATGCATCATTTTTCCACCACTTTTGTAGGAACATTTGCTAACAATCCCACTACAGTCACATAACATCATTTATTCAGCATAAAACTTCTACTATGCACTAGCAACATTGTGTATCAGCATAACTGAATACTAATATACTTCATTTTCTCTTGGTATTTCATCACAATTGATCGTTTTCAAAGCTCTTTTTAACAATGTCACATGATTTTCTGTTGTATATGGTATAAGCATTTGCTAACAGCCCAACTGAACCACGGAAAAGTTACTCAACTTTAATTATGTTATGTTGCACACTAGCAAAAATATATTTCAAGCATAATTGGTTTTAAAGTAGCATCGAGGGTACACTAGGGTCATTACCTATTTACCTTGCCAGATCATTACTGTTTGCAATGCATCTTTTTTGTGCTACATACGAGCGTGCATACACAGTTCATCGTCTATGGTGCAGTGAGGAGAGCTCACATTTTAATTTCATCAAGCCCACAGGCAAGGCCTCAAAATACAGCAAGACTTCAGAGGAAAAATCCAGGCGATAAAAATTTGAACATGAAACGGATGCTCAAGCTATTGTAATGATACCGAGTCTACATTATGGCTTTTAATATCCTCTCTGAAAGTGGCATGCAATTGAAGCAGCATCTCACCTAAAAGCATAAAAGCAAGGGCTTTGGAGATAATTTTTTTGATAAGCTGAACACAAATCAAATGCTACATTTACAGTAAAACTACACTGAACAAACATATAATAAAGAACACTTTACTGGGAGTGGAGATCTGGCCAGGTAAATATGTAATGACCCAAGTATTCCCAGAATGCAACTGGAAGATGAAAACATTAAATAATACCAGCGTCTGATGGAGAGCCAGAGCCACTGTTGTGGACCCCTGGGTTCCTCCCCTAACAGGGGCATCAGACAGGCATTCAGGGAGGAGGATATTCTTTAAACAGAGCTTAAAGACGCAACACCATCATTTTGCTGAGGACATATAAGAGCAAGTGACACAAAGGTATGGAGGAGCCAGTGTGCTGGTTCACACAGCTGGACCACCACCTTTTTTTTCCCCCCACTTCAAGCACTGATTGAAGTGAAAGTGACCATTTGTCATACGTGAACACACCACAGCACACAGTGTGAACAGCACGAAATTTAACCTCTGCATTTAACCCATTCACCAAGTGAAGCAGGGGGCAGCCAGGAA
>JBBPDB010000040.1:22130919-22143176 GCA_037974465.1 Brachypetersius altus
TATTCTCCTCTTAGTATACTTTTTATTATGGGTAAGTTGTACTATATTTCTTTTCTTAATATATTTCTAGTCTGAGTGTGCAGTCGTGATGTGAACAATTTCCTCCGGGATAAATAAAGTTCTCAGATTCTGATTCTAATACATAATGCAACATACAAACACTAGGGTCAGCATGTTTAGCTATATAGAGTCAGAGATGATGCTGTTGCATTCAACCAAAATAGAAAACCCCCCAATCACCTATTACTGTGTAATCAGTAGCAGTCTGAGGTTTATTTTCAAGGCTATGGACATAAGAGTGTAATATGAAAAGAATATCTAAAGATTAGCATTTAGTCTAGGCTACTTGCTGTGTGCCTCCCATAGTACAATGTCACATAGTTCAGCACTGGATAACATTGAGATCTCAGGGCCTGGTCCTCACAATGAGCTGAAGACTAGATGCATTGCAATATTTACTAAATTCAGACAGTGTCTGACAGTCGTAACTGTCAGAGTGACTGCATGGGACACATGTATGAGACAAATGACATGTGAACTCAAATGACTCCCTGTTGCTGTTGTGCTGTTATAATCAGCAGCTCATGCTGCAGTAACAACATAAGCATCTGTAAAGAGGCAAATGTTAAAAGATTTCAGAGAGATTATGCAGACAGTCCAGCACAGACATGCACAAAAAAAGCATGTGCAGAATTCACTTTGATGTGAAAGTGAGCAAAATAGCGTTTATACAGTAAGAGTCTAAGAAGGCTGTAGTGAGCTGTAAAATTTTACTATGCTGCAGGCCCAAGTTTCAAATAAAACAATACAGTCAGCTGAATTAGATTAATAACTGGGTGAAACTGTACTGTGTGATTCGTTTTTACATTGCCATTCATTAAACACATAGAATTAAACAGGACACACATAGATATTCTGTGTTCTGATTGGCTACCCTGCATTGTGTGTTGATTTATTTTTTTTACACACTTTTTCCACTCACTATAGTAACAGTCTGTCTGTCTGCAGTAACAACGTTCCATATTACTTCAGTGGGAATGGGGGGTGTTTACTGCTGTAGGCTGAACGGGTCGTCTCACATAGCTTTGTTCACGGTTGATTAGTAATTGGGTGAAACTGCAATATTACATTGAAGTGGGGGGTTTAGATAGTGTACGTTCACAATATCATTCTATAAGAAATAGGACAGCACTTTGTATCTGTGCTTGCATTGCATTTATAGAATAAGAGCCTAAGCAGGCTGTAGTGGGTTGTAATATCCCTCGATGTTGCGGGTCACATCATTTCTGGCCACCAAAATAGCAACAGAGTTCAAAAATGTGCTTGATCCCAACCAAACTCTACTCCATTGTTGCATTATTGACTGCACTTACTCTTGCATGAAAATGGGGTTTTATACATAATATAAAAGGATGAATGGTCCTGTGGTGCTGCAGGGACTGAACGGAGGAAGAGACCAGTGATGAAAAGGCTAAAAACGAAAATGATCCGTAGAAACGGATCAGCATTAGAGATCATGAATGCAGTGCCAGTGCTGATGAAGGTAAACTACTAAACTACTGATGAGCAGCAGCTCATGGTGAGGAGCTGTGCTCAGCCGCCGTAATACTCCCACAGAGCGGGATTAAAGCTTCATTACGGCTCCTGACACACACGTGGCAAAATACGATTCCCAGCAGCTCCCTCTGACTTGGCTTGCCTCTCTCACTGAGTCAGCTGGCTACAGGCTTAAAGGGCCCATATTCAACATTTTTATTCCATTATATTTTTCATGTTTAAAGTGTTTTTTATGTGCTGTTTCAAATTATTTCATTGCCATTTATTAACCACTTAGAATTAAAACAGGTTATGTTGTTAATGTGGCTTTAAGACTGATACACATGGATGATCTGTGTTCTGATTGGCTACCCTACACTGTGTGTTTAATTTTTTGAGCTTCCCTAGAGAATCTATAGTAGTCCTGCTACAGACTGTCTGCAGTGACAACATTCCATATCACATCAGTTTGAAGGTGTTAACTGCTGTACGCTAAATGGGTTGATGTACGTAGCTTTGTTCATAGTTGTGACATCACAACCACGAAAAACAACAGGGGAGTGGGCGGGACGTTCTCAAACGTTAATCATTTAGTCTTTCAAAAATCTACGATATACAATACACCCGGCACTTGTCGCAATAGTCGTCATGAAGTGTTTATTGTCTCTATTGTAATGTTTAATCACCATTTGCACCGCTGCGCTGATAATTATCACCGCAAGCTTAAAGACTTAACAAGCCTGGTTGAGCCTTGAGAATGACACACTGAATGTTCACGCCGAATGTGTGTTGGTGGAGAAGGACACACAGGCTTCCTCACGCTCACTGTGTACCAGGAAAAAAAAAGAAAAAGAAACAGAAACAGAAGACCTTTACTTTTTCCGAAGCTATGTTGGCAGTATTATGCTCATCGCTCTTCAATAGGCCGGATCTAATGTGTTATACAGTAGAGTCTGAGCCAAAGAACATCTCCTTGACGACAGATGGAGCAGTTGCAGAAATTCTGAGGTTTTAATTTGGCAGCAGTCAGCACTCCCCCCTCCAGCCCATCCCCCCCCCCCCCCCACCCCGCACACACACATATACACACACATCCGCCCACTCTCTCTCTACCGCACACACAAGAGCACAGATAAAGATGTCAAGAGGCGCGTATCTTCCTCCCTCCCCTCCTTTAGAAACGCTCACACCAAATCCTGTGAGGATTCAGCAGCATCCTTGCATTTACAGTTAGCTCTAGGAAAAAGAGAGAATTCTATATACATTATTATACAGCACTGGGGTATGAAGCGCAGCGTTCATAAATGAGCTGTCACTGCTGATTATATTAGTAATGGGGTTTTTAACAAATAATAAAAAAGACTCAGCTGAACTATAATGTTTGGCTTTTCAAAGAGCCCCAACAGGTGGGCAATATTATCGCTACCGTGACGATACATTTCAGTCTGCTTGTAATGTTGTAATGTTAACAGTACTCAGAAAATACTAAACAGCTGCATGTTCAATTAAAAACAGACAGTCATCTGTCCTGGTGAATTTAACTGGACTAGACTGGATTTAATGCAGTGCAATAAATACTCAACAAATTAAAAATCTAATAAAAACCCATAGTTGTAGTCACAGTTTTGTTAACAGTTTCTAAATGTGGCTTTGTTGGTTCTGTTTTAACTCGTACAATACAAATATTGTGATATATCATGTTTCATGAAAATCTGCTGAATATCGTATTGTATTTTTGCCCCGTCACCCACCAATTCCAACATGCTTTACTGAATAAAGCTAAACTAAAACCCCAGAGATAAAAACCCATTATGTAGCATATAAAGGCATGCATCCATCAGACTATTTCTTATTCTCTTAGTGAAAGCAGGAGCAGGACGCAAAATGCATTACCACCAAGTGAACTGACAATTAATCTCTTCCAATTAATCTAGATGGGATTTTTTTCATTCTACATCACAGGCGTAGTTCATAAATAGCTGGTGCAAGTCTTTTCTAAGTGAATTTAAATTATGGGAGTAAATCTAAATGTGCATTAAGAATGAGATGGATTGACACTATCACAGCTAATGCAATTGTTCATTATGCAGACTATCAAAAGCTTCTGCGTTTGTTTATTTTTGCATCATCCAGACTACAGTGAGTTAATGATTTAAACTGAAAAGGGGAGCAGTCTGCTCCTATGTGAGCTGTAGTGGAAGATAAAGAACAATTATGGCTGAAAGCTCAAAAAAGTAAAGTCTGGGAGCACTTTCTTATAAACAAAGGATGAAGTGGTCAAATAGAACACATGCAAGCTTTGTACTAAAGCTCAGAGTTACCTTCAAAACCCTGAATAGGAAACATCATATCCAGAACAGTAAGCTTGTCCTCCAAATCAAACAATAGCTACTAGGGAAGGGTATCAAGAACTGGTTCAATGGTGCTGCTGTCCGTACTTACGCAGCATCACTGCAATATTAATTTCAGTTCAATTTAGTATAAATATTAAGCATCAAAAACTGACAAATTAACTTAAAGTACGTCTCATTCTGTAAACATTTCTAGTTAGAGAAAACAGAAAACATCAGCTCATGGAAGCCTGTTCACACAGAGCTCAGCTCGAAAGGTAAAAATACCAAAACTGGCCTGACTGGTATGTTAAAATGTTCTGAATTAAATGACTACACGATGCTTAGGGGGTGTTAATCTTATTATTTACTCTTACATTTGCACTTTCCTCTGAACGCAAGATTTATTTATCTTATTTACAGTAACTGAATGCTCCAAGTATTGTTTGCAGTTTTAAACTGCTTAATTGATAACGTGTTCAGTGAATGAAACAGACCTAGTTGCTATTGACTAAAATAAACAGTTTTCAGCATTTTCACTGTATCACCAACAAGGTTTTAACAGTGAAAGACTTTTCTCGAAATCTCCCACATTTCCCCACAAAAAAAATCAAATATGAAATTGTCTACTGTTTAATGTGCATAAGTGTTATTTACACTACGTAAATACTTAAACCACCATAAAGTGTATGGAGACACTATAGGCCTACAAGTCATATCCCAGGGTTTTGCGTGGATTGTCTGATGTTTCTGTACATCGGATTATGTTAAGCAGGAAGCAGATGTTCTGAATTTGCCTTCAGATCAGGGAGCTCTTAATGTATACACACAGTTAGCGCTGGACTAAGATACTTCTCCATTCGCCCAACACAAATACGATGCGACCAATTGGAACAGGATTAAAGCGCATTGTTAATCTGTGCAGGTAATCCTGTCCGGAAGACCCAGCATCAAAACCCTAGTGCTGATGACGGGGTTATTGGTAAAACGATGAAATCCTGTGTAATTACACAATGATTCATGGGATGATAGGGACACTCCTATGAAATTATCCATTTATCACTGAAATTGGATCAAATCAGGTGAATGACACCCCAAAAGATTCCTGTTTCCAAGAATTTCAGCTCAGTGGTGCATGTATGCTGGCGTGTATGTATGCTTTGAGTACCGGAGCTAAGTTGCCAGTCATCTGGCAAAATAAATGACGCACAGCCACTGTTGTGCAGACTGACTGCATCAGCCTTCTTCAATGAACTGTCCTTCGCAGTGAAGTAGTTTATGAATAAATAAGCAGAATCATTCTTAGCAATAAATAGATGTGCATATAAATGCTGGTACCATATGCTTGTGAGAAAGGCTGCGTATGTTAATAGCTACTGGAGTGCAGGCTAAGTTGCAAGTTATCTTAGAGGCAAATTAAGTGGCGCACACACACACAAACACATGCACGCACAGGCCAAACACGCTCACTCTGCTGAGTGCTCCAACAGATGATAGGAGCACACAGATTGACTACTGTATCAGTCGCAGGACTATATTCTCGTCAGCGGCTCAGGAGCCAACTCCTGCTTTGCCTTATTTAGTCAGGCCTAAGAGACGCCACACTGTAGAGAGAGAGAGAGAGAGAGTGCAAAGCCCCTAGTCTTTTTCTCCCTCTCTCTGTCTCCCCATCTCTCTTTCTAATTCTTTCCTCAGTTACCACCCCCTTCACCCCGCCCCCCCTCGGCCTCAAACCCCCTCAGCCTCTCCTTGCATTCCGAAAGTCCTCTCAGTGCTTATCACTTCTCTCCATAACAGTCTTCAAAGGCAGGGAGAGATATTTAATTCATACCTCTGCTCTGGGACATATTACTATTTCATTAGCGGCACGGATTGTGTAAGCCTCGTTATTGGAGCTTTCATTAAAATTCATATTCCAGGCCATCAGAATGATGCACATGGTAATGAGTGGCCTGAGCTGAGACAACAGCGCAGCGTGGATACAGAACCTGTTTGAGGACTGCCGGGTGAAAAAAACGGGGGGAAAAAGGGCTTTTATGTAACAATTCACACTGATTTGGCATGTCTGAGCCGCTCTTTAGTCGCAGTCATCCGCTTCTACGAACTGGAACGCAGTGTCGCGTTAAGACAAATAAAACACGCACCAGGTCAAAGTCAGAAGTCAGAGATTCCACAAAAAAATGTCAAGGAAAACTGTACAGCAATCCTAGCCAACTTGTCATGGTACAGAGCATGTCTAAGCGCTACCTTTGACTCTTTCCATGTCCCAGGATGAACCTGGGCAATTACTCGCCTCACGTGACAATACAGCTGAGTCATCTTAAAATAAAGGCCTACTTCTCTTTATTCCAAAATGCTAATGTGGCTAACAAAGAGTGCAAATCAGAGGCCGGGTTATCTCAGTTTAACAGTGGGTTTTACTCTGCATGCAGCTCCAGCACAAGCATTAGCTCAGTCATGGGGTGTAAAGGGTTGCTTCACATACTTTTTGTGTCCATTTCTCATACATGGAGACCACAACATGAACAGCAAACATTTCTTCTCTGCATTTAACCCATTCTCCAAGTGAAGCAGGGGCCAGCCAGGAAGACCGCGCCCAGGGAACAGTGTGTAGGGATGGTACCTGGTCCTCAGTGG
The DNA here is from genome assembly GCA_037974465.1 of Brachypetersius altus. Classification (NCBI taxonomy): domain Eukaryota; kingdom Metazoa; phylum Chordata; class Actinopteri; order Characiformes; family Alestidae; genus Brachypetersius; species Brachypetersius altus. The sequence goes on from JBBPDB010000040.1 coordinate 22,137,423, forward strand.
TGCAAATAGCAGTCCTGGGATTCAAACTCATAACCTTAAGCAACTCCCTAACCCCCCAGCCACCAGCTAACCCAACCAAACCAAGGTAACATGTCTACCATGGGACAGAAGATAGTGCTAGGAATTCAATTGTGGAATGCAAATTAACCTTACTAGCATTTAGCATTAAGATTGATGTGTTTTTAACCGGAGTACTCGTTTATATGCACTGCGTTAACATGTATGCTCATTTCGAGGCTGAGGCAGCTTGGCTATGGGAAGAAATACAAGGGGAATGACATTCTAGTGATTTTGTTTCAGAGAGGTGAGAAGCTGTTTAGTGTATTTTTAGAAAAGAAACTCTAGCACTTCTTGTAGGTGCTGAACGACGAAGCGCAGAGGTTCAGACTACACAGCTCGGAAGACCGTGTGGTCTGAAAAATACATTGAGTTTGAAAACAGGACGCTACGAGCTTACAGCATCTGTGCAGATAATTGAGTCCCTTTGTAATTCAAAGCACGTGGAATAAATTAGGGATAAAAATAATTTTATTGTATAAAACCTGGCCTTTTTGCTCACATGAGCCCTGGTTTAAAGAGGGATTGTGGCATCACAAATGATCTACCCTAAATACGAATTTACCAAGATTCACTGTGGTCTGGAAATCATGCAACCACATATCATTTCTGAAAAATGGAGAGGAGCAGCCTAAACCAAAATATGTTGCCATTAAGGCACAGATAGCAGCAGCAAGTCTGAAAGGGCCTGGACAATTTGCTCATTTCATGACAAGTTGGGGGAAGTGTTGCATGAAGTGTGGTAGATGTGTTGGGTTCTGCTGATGGTGATACCCCCACCTGGACAGCTCAATGTGGTTTAACCATTTTAACCCCTCAGTATGATAGTATGTTGTATTTCAGAGAATTCGGCAGCTATAAGAATATTAATCTAGTAGAAATGACATAGGAATTACCGTAACATAAACAAGTGGTCAGTTGGACACCTCAGAGATGTGCATAGGTGTAAACAGCAATGTGTCTCGGCCTAAAAAGTGAAACCGTCCAAAAAAGTGAAACTTCAGTAAGCCAAAATGGTAATAATGTCACGTAAAACAATAAATCACACTCTCTCTCTTTCATTCACGCTTTCTGACCTGATGCTGATTAAACGTCCCAAAATAAAGATCGAACATTTACTTTATTTATAGACAACAATAAAACACGTGCAATCGCTAATACTGACAACAGAGTCATTCCGACTGGGGCAAACTGATTCCAGAACATGACCGAGAATGTGTTCCTCCCAGTTTAAAGACAAGAGTTCAAACTGATTTAGAACATGCAAGAATCTTATTTGCAACTTATTTCTCCCATCTCTAGCTGATAATTACAAAAGAAGCTCATAGGGGCAGAGCTACAATAAGTAGTATAAAAAACGCAAGCAAAAAATGCACTTATTCTAAGAATTTCCAGGAGCACATGCAACCATGTTAATAGCATGAAATGAAAGATGTATTGTTGCTGGTGGAACAAGACCATGTCTATCTATTTCTGTCATTTTTTATTAAAAATTCGAAAACATCTGCCTTTACATTTTGGGACGGACGGACCAATAGAAATGCTTAAATCCAGCATCACTTCAAATATATTTACAATGAAAGGAATGTTTCTAATAAGAGAGTCATGGTTATTGAAACTATGTTTTATGTCAAGTTTGTTTAGATCACATGCTAAATAAAGGTCATGATATCAAATACTACAGTATCTGTGATGACAAATACCCATAATAGAAAAGACACATAATTCACATAGTCTGTCATTACCACCCATTACAACATATGCCATCTGACATGTCATCTTTATCGCATGGTTATGTCAATGTTGTATTATGTGGCGTTAACACATCTTCTCTCCTAGCAACACCTCACTCTAAGTGCTTGTTTTTTTGTCAATGGCCTTCTTTGGAATAACTTCAAAAGTCAATCACTTCCCCTGAATTCCTACTCAGAATCATCAGAGGCGCTTGGAGTTTCTCTTGCCGCTGCCGCTGCCCCCCATGCCTCTGTGACTTCATCGCCGACACATCCTGTTGGCCCTGCATCGATCAGATGTTCAGCAGGAGCTGTGGCTGCGGGGCATATGACAGCACTCATGCGAACAGACTATTCAACATGGCCTCTCTCCACAACGCCCGCCTCCCTCTCTATCCCTCTCTTTCCCACACTCACTCATGCCACAGCCATGGAAGAGAAAACAAAAGTGATACGGCTCTCGCAACTGGAATCAATGACTCAAGTAAGGTTAGTTAGGTAAGCAGGTTCAACGCTGTAACCACAGTTACGCCTCATGACACGGCTCCCTGAATTTTCTTATTGCTGCTGTCGCTGCTATTAGTACAGAATGCTTTTTCATCTTTAACCTTCAGGTATTATTCAGCTTGAAATCTAAAGATCTCTTCAGAAACTACTGTGAATTATACAGAGCTTTAGTGTATAAGGCAGTTCTGATCATAGAGAGCCACAGAATTTTATAGTTTAGTGATTTCTCCCTCGGACACACATAAAATATCTGGAAATTCACTGGTGAGAGGAATGGGAAGCCAACTGCACTGAAGTCTCTCCAAAGCGGCAACAGATGATCCCTGCCAAAAAGTGCTAAAACCGAGCGATTCTATAGAACCAACTGAGATGTGACAGTGAGGAACCTAAAGAATATTGTTCAGGCTCTAGTCCAGGGGTTATCAACCTTTTGTATGGAATGATAGTGTGGCTGCATGTCAGGCAGGAGCTCATCTAATTCTACTTGTTTAATCAGTTCGTCTCAGTCTTCAGTTGATTAATAAAAGAGGTGAACGTTCTGTTTGGTTGTAATAAAAAGCTACAGTCATACAGACTGTTAGCGGGTAAGATTGGTCACCCCTAGGCTATGTGACATATAAACCATTACATTTCACTACTCAGAATAATAGTATTGCTGATGGTGGTGTAGAGGTGGGCTTTGGTTTACCTGGAGGTGGCAATCTCCACTTTCGTCTTGGCGATGGCAGCGGCCCTGATGGCTCCCTCCACTGCTCGGTCCACCTTCTGCTTCGTCTTGGTGTTCTTGAGGGGTATGAGCTGTTTCTTGATGCCGCGGACCAGCACGTTGTTCTTGTACTTGCCCTCCTCGCGTGTGCCGTCGGGGAACATGGTGCATCCATAGCCATGGCGCTTGTTGTTGGTCCACTCGCCCTCGTACTTCATGCCGTTGGAGCGCTCGCTGACACCAAAACCGTTGCGCTTGTCGTTCTTCCACTCGCCCATGTAGGACTCGGTAGTGGTGGCGTCCACGTTGTCCTCCATAGGTGTGTACTCGTCCGCCCCTTCGCCTTCACCGAAGCTGATGGTGGAGTTGGCGTCGCTGGAGCTGATGCGACTCATGGTGGCGTCACTGCGGGCTGAGCTGCGCTTGCTGGAGATGGAGGAACGCGAGTCTGATTTGCGCAACTGCTTCAGGCTGCCGAACAGCGAGCCACGCCGGAACAGGCCCTTCTTCCGGGCCGGACCACCCAGCTCACTGTCGCTGTGGAAGTTGAGTACGAAGCCGCCGCGCGTCCCGGCCGGACTGTCCGCCAGCCGCTCGTGCAGGACGGAGCCGTTACTCTGCTCGCTGCGCAGCGAGGCCAGAGAAGTGCGGAGAGGAGAGCGGATAACTGTGGCCATTCCGTACGGAACACTCTGACGGACCCCGTAGCCGTGCCGCATGCCCCCCATCCACTGGCCCTGATACGTTCCTGCCAACAACAGAGCCAACAGTTAGCAAAGACTTCAAATCCAACACTACATATATTGTTACGATCAGTTCTAACAGGTTATAAAGACTGCACTGATTTATTATTCACCAACTACTATGAAACTGAGGCAAGTTATGTATGGCCAACAATGAAGACTCACAAAGATTAAAGGGCTCATATCTTTATTATTCTAACATTCATTTATGACATTTGTGTGATCAGAATTACATTTTTTACATGACCACTGAACAGTCTCTCTTTAGCCCTTACAATTAAACAGTCTGTTTTATGTAGCTGCCCCTTCAAGATTTATGTTCCACCTGACTCTCTGTCCTGCAACTCTTTCAAAAACCACCTCATGCAGCTTCAGTATATATTTAAATGCAACACCATAAAAACAACAAATACTAAATGTTTGTATTTAATTTATTCCATATATTGACTGTATGCTTAATGCAGCGAACAGTTCATTTTGAACTACTGTTTACATACATTTATATAATCAGACAGCAGAGAAGCTTTTGTTTGCATGATATGAGCCCTTTAAGGGGGGTAAATGAAATGTCTTTAAAATACATGCAACAATGAGAGAAACCTGTTTTAAACCACATTTTTAACCACATCAAATGATTTCGTCAACTGAGTCAAATGTCACCGTAACTCAACTCAATGTGATTACTTTAGTAAATGTGATGGAGCTTTTTACATAGCAGTAGAACATCGACAATGAAAACAAAACCCAACAGTTCATTTTCTTTTAAAGAAAACTTTTAAATGCAGATCAACATTAATGTCTTGGTTGTTATTGTGTAACTCATAATAGTTATTAAGAAATAAGTCTGAAAACTAATAAATGAATAAAACTTTATTTTGAGAAATTTCACACTTGACTTACTTGCGAAATGTACTCCATAATGTTGGCCAAGACTGAAAACAGTCTTCTGGCTATTCAACTTTGATTTGAATTGCATCAGCCTTGAAGTCTAAAAATTGAACTTAATGACTGTCCCAACTTTTCAACCACAGAGCAGACAAAAAACATTGATAATCAAAATAAAACAAAATAAAAACATTTAAAGAAGAATGAATAACTAGTTCAAAACTGCCATGGCAAAATATGAATTTTTTAACAGTTTTTTTGACATAAAATCCAAAAGTCCCCCTCCTTTCTGCTTATGTGACCATTCAGATGCCTTTTCCAGTGGAAGTATAACGCATGTGCTAATGCGCATGAATATAGCTGCTTCATATCACTGTCTTATATGTCGAAGAATGTTTCGTACTGCGCCATCTTATGCACAGCTGGGACAGTAATACCCCAATTACTACACACCATGTGTAACCCTAGCCATGGAATGACGAGTGTGTGACGGAGTGGATGGCTGTCCCTCCTATATCTCGGCCGCCGGTGTGTCAGCCTTGACAGCCACCCCAGAACACACAGGCCTATTTTAAAACATGGAAGTAACCCGAGACGTTGTGAAATTTGTAGCTTATGCCAACCATAACTCTGATTTATTTACCCCATTTATCCACGCCGTTATTCATCTCTATAGCTCACCGCCTGTCACTTTCTCCTGATCAGTAATGTGGATGTTTCTAAAGCAAAATAGATGAAAAAGTAGATAGATAACCCTCAGTTTTGTAAATAATATGTAAAGTAGTGAAATAAAGCTTGTTTTTTTATTATTATACTAAAATATAACGAAATAAACTACTATTAAAGGGCCCATGTCCCCCATTTTTCAATTTTCTTACATTATTTGAACACAGAAGCTGCCATCACCTAAAAAGCGACTATTTTTGGATATACTTTTAGATGATTTTCTTATTTTCCTTCAGATTTATTTACCAAAAACAGTCATAAATCAGTTTTATAAGGCCGTCTTTCTTTATCCGAAATTATTAAACAGGATGTTTAACACTGATATATGTACATGACCTCTGTTTTGACTGGCTGCTTCTGCATTGTGCCTCATTAACGCAAGCATAAATATAAATAC
>JBBPDB010000040.1:22150379-22160621 GCA_037974465.1 Brachypetersius altus
AAACGTGCGTGAACCGGACAAGTCACTGAAATATCAAGGTGAAATTCATCATAGCTTGCGTAGTATAGACCCAGCTCACTCTCTCCATGGTCCACATTTCTTCATGGACCACGGAGAATGCAGAAGACAAACATTAGTCCTCATTCCTAATGAAGCATTTTGTTGCTTTAATTTGAATGATTTATCGGACTGTTTGGTTCGGGTCTCTTCTCTTAAAAATCACATCAAAGAGAATATCAAGTATTTATATAAGTGTGGCAAAAAAGACAATTTTACGGGACTGAATGCTATCACTGATAGAGTGCTCATGATCAACAGTCTTAATGTTAAAAAGTAAATATATAAAATAAAATAAAATACAGTAACCACAGCATTCAGCATTCGCAAATTGGTCTACCACGTTTTTTTATGAGAACCAAACTGCTAACCGCTAATGCTAATGTTTTTTTTAAGCAAAAAAGTTTTCTGATTCTGATTATTTACCTTTACATTTTCTTTAAGGGTAATACATTAAACTGAGTTTAACATGAAATTAAAGTGGTCTGAGAGCATATTTGGGGGCATATTTAGGGTTTACACAATAAAATAGAATAATTTTTTTCTACCAAAACACAGCACGGTTTTTCAATATATGCGGGTTCTCTTGGAACGTAACCCCCGCGAAAAGCAGGGGATTACCGTATACAGCATATCACCCAGCAGTGGTCTCCAGGGGCTACACAATGACAGCGAAAGGACTATATTGAGGCTATATTCCTACACCTATACTGAAATAACAATGATGTATTCTTAATGTGAAATGGTTAAAGTATGCATTATTGGATCCCTTGAAGGCTTTGATACATTTAAACCTTTGCAGTCGGGTTGCTTCAAAATGTAATGCCACTTTCAGAAAACATCACTAGGAATGGGCTTTTCCTAGTCACAATAATTTCAAAATGAAGGGAATCTTGAGTTAGAGACTAGGAAAAACTCCTTATGATCATGTGCATAGAGGGTGGCAGGGTGCTGAGGAAGTGCAGTAATACATTACAGAATACTACATGACATCATAAAATACTGAATCAAAGTTTTGCTTCTGAATGCCTTATAATGCCTTAATACTAACAACCAGTTCAACCAGATGCATGAGAGTAAACCTTGCAGACAGATATGGATTAATGCTTCGCTACATGGACAAAAGCATTGGGACATATCTTTTAATTATTGAATTCAGGTTTTTCAAATATATCCATTGCCACAGACATATGAAATCAAGCATACCAAGACATTTTATACTGTGCAGACCTAGGGGTTGCTGTAATAAATATGAGCATAAACAGTGAGATACCTAAAACAGCTTTCTTCAGACTGCCAGTGTAGATCAGGTCTCCATCCCCAGATCTGACAGGCTGTGAGGAAAAGCATCTTCCATAGGTGTTTAGTAGAACCTGTCAGGTCAAGTATAAACACAGAGATGTCAAACTTAGCAGACAGCAAGACATAAACGAGGCCGGTCTCTCAAAGCAGAATAGTCAGATGAGTTTAGGCTCAGCTGCATCTATTCTATATGAACAAAAGTACTGGGACGCTTGAGCATTACACAAACAGGGTCTTTAATATTATTGCAGTCAAATACACAGATTTTTATATACAGAGTGGGTCCTCCATTCTTCTTGGAAGGCTTTCCACAATATTTGAGTGTGTTTCTGTGGGAATTTGTGCCCGTTCATTCTGAAGACCATCTTAAGATCCAAACCCAAATCCCGAAAAACAGGAGTGTCCCAATTCTTATGTCCATATTCGAAGATGCTGGTTCAGCTTTTACTTGGATACACCATGACAACTCTGCAAGCCTAACCTGCTCCAAGTTTTTGCAAGCTCTACACTAAATAGACAAAAGTACTGGGACACACCTTTTAACTGTATTCCAGCATGACTGTACCCCAGTGAACAAAGCAAGAACCATAAAGACATGGGTGGACGAGTACGGTATGGAAGAACTTAACTCACCCGTAAAGAGCACAGACCTCAACCCTATCCAACATCTTTGGTCCGAACTCAAAAACGGATTGCAAGCCAGGCCTTCTCGTCCAACACCAGTGCCCGACCTCATAAATGCTCTATAGAACGAATGAGCATAAACTCCCACAGAAACACCAGTGGAAAGCCTTCCAATAAGATTGGAAGTTATTATTTCTGCAAAGGGGGAACAACTCCATGCCTATGCATTTTAATGCAAAGTCATTAAAGTCTCTTGTTGGTGTAATGGTATCCCGACACTTTTGTCCATATATGTATATGTATTTAAATCAGTTGCATCATAAAGAGAGCAAACATATGTTGCATACCTTATTCGTTTCAGCCTTTAAAAAGGTCCTTCTTACTGTGTGAAGTAGATGATCCTTGGTCAAAGGCAGAGAACAGGTGACCGGAGGTCTAACCTTACTCTGTTGCGTTTTGGACAGAAAGTGTGTACTCCTGCAATGGATGTACCTCAGTGCAGGCTGTGGGTTTCTTGAAATGAATCTCAGCCCCGGTAATATACTTAATAGGTACATTTTCAAAAAAAAGTCTCTCTTTCTGTCAACTTACTGGATCTCTACTAACGTGATCGCAAGAACCAGCATGCAAATCCGGAGCATGCTCTGCAGCAAACCAGCACCACAGTTTTGGAAGTACGCCTCCACCAGTGTGGAGGATAGTGCAAGATTTTGGTGCAAAACAATAATATTTCGGGCACTTGTAACAATTTTTTTTTTAATTAATATTTAGCTTTATATACTTTATATACATTTTATATATTTGGCACATCAGTGACCCGATAATTACCACTATGTAATATTGTTCTGCATAAATTCTAGTATAAAAGTCATAACATTGAGGACTTTTAATATGACGATTAGTCAACAGTGCTGTTTTTTTTTACTCTGTTTCGAGTCGGCTAATTTCAGTTCGACTCGAAAGAATCAGGCGATTAAATTCAAACTAAAGGTAAGCACCAGCCGTAAAAACGCTAATAATTGTGTTTAAGTTTTAACACAATTGTTAGGACATATCATATTTTAAAGAGTTTTCTTGTAGAACTTGATGTGAGTCAGCAAGCCACCCTGTTAGTAGCTTTGTGTTAGCACCGTGCTAATGTATTAGCCCCTAACGTACAAAATGTGGACAGAAGTATTGGGACACACCTGTTTTTCAGCGTTTGGGGTAGGCCCCTTTCTAACAGTGAAGGACAATCTGAATGCTTCAGTATATCTAGTCATGCTTGGATAAGTTCGACGTGGAAGACCTCGATTGTCCCACACAGAGCACATACCTCAATCCCGTCCAACACCTTTGGTATGAACTGGAACGGATATTGCGAGCCGTGCGTTCTTGTCCAACATCAGGCACAAATTCCGACAGAAATACTCCAAAATCTATTAGAAAGCATTCAACGAAGAGTGGAAGTTTAATATGGGCCAAACACTGAATTTGATTGCAGTGTCATGAAAATCGCTGCTATTATAATGCGTCCCAATACTTTTGTCCATGCTGTGTAGTAATACGACAAGCAGAAAGCTGATGTAATGAACAGACAGTAAAATTATTTTGACCGCTTTGGATAGTATACATCACTTACAAAATGATTATGTCTACCGAAATTAATATGTTTGCCAAAATTAGGAGCAGTTTTCGATTACGGTTCAATTTTTTTACGTTTGGTTGTAATTTTGTCTGCATTTTCAGAAGAAGAAGAGCTGAACGATGGGTAAGCGTTTTCTGTTCTCTTTTGCCATTTTGTTTTTATTCTCTTATAATGAGTGTGTTATAGATTTCTGTCTGTGTTATTCTGTCATTCACTTCTTAACAAAGTCATGTTACAGTGGGTTTGTGTGAAATGGTTATACAGTTAATTACTACAATATCTTCACCGTTATGCTGAATGGAACCAGAGAACTTGATGTCTACAACTCAAATATAACCATAATCTGAAATGACCAGGAAACCTATGTGTGTTTTTCTAATGTAGTGTTGATGGTGGAAATACATAATGGTGTCGTGTGCATTGACGAACCTTCATAAGTGATTTTTTGAGGAAGCTTTAGTCATTAAATGCTATGGACCTCTAGTTCCTGTAATTATGTGATGTATTCTCACTTGATAAGTTTCTCTGGAACTGAGCATTTCCCTTCAGACCTCTCTGGATAACCTTTTAAACCTTCATGCTGTAATTTGTAATTGGGCATAAGTGTGTTAACACTGGAAAATAGACATCTGTTATACTGTAGTTTATAGATATCTCTAGTTTATGGCAGTACAGAGTTGTTTTTTGTTGTAACTTTTAAACGTGGTACGAGATTGTAGATTAAAAGTTATTTTCTCAATTTGGAGGCATTTACGTTTGAGGCAGCGCCCTGAACTAAAATTACTCTCGAGTTGAAAGAACGGGTTTCAAATCTTTGAGGCAGAACTGTTATCATTTCTCTAGTGGTAATAAATCCTTATCACTGGTTTTCTGGATTTCAAATTCAAGAGCTGCTGTTATTCGTGCAAAAAATATCATGAATGATTTTATAATTCAGACTTATAGTCATCATCAGTGTTGTCTTACAACAAAAAATAACTTTTTTCCCCCAGTGTAATAGCCATGCCAAATGTAGATAAAAAAAAAAACCCACATACAGTCATTAAAACATAATTTGACCTTCACATATGACCGTGTGCATGTTTGTGATGCACGTTCTCATTCAATGATTTCCTTTGTTTTTATCAACGGCTACGTTGTAGATTAATATTGAAAACATCACCTATTGCTCTGATGACAGCTTTCACCCTCTTAGCATCAGTTTGAGATATCGACCTGAAATGGTATTTAATTAACCTGAAATGGTATTTTATTAATAATTTGTGGAATTTCTTGCCTTCTTAATGTGTTTGGCATCATCAGTTGTGATGGTCTGGTTGGTACCCAGTTAGTGATCCCATTCCACTACGGTTCTACTCCATATTTTAGCAAGAATCACGTTACTAAGAAAAATGAAAGAGTCCATCATTACAAAACATATTCTGGTTTGTTTATCTTTTTCTTATTTTTGTTTATTTACTGCATAATTCCATGTGTTCCTTCATCATATTGTTTGTTTTCAATATTAATCTACAATGTAGAAGATAATAAAAACAAAGAAAAATCATTGAATGAGAAGGTGTGTCCAAACTTTTGACTGGTAGTGTACATATTATTATATATGTATATGATATCCATGCGCACACATGTATGGATACATTGCATTTTCAATTTAACTGTGTTTAATCAATATTGACCTTTTTAAATGAATTTGAAACGTGACTTCTTTTCAGATTGTGAAGAGAAGACATACGGTGGCTGTGAAGGGCCAGATGCCATGTATGTGAAGCTGATCTCCTCTGATGGTCATGAGTTCATCGTGAAAAGAGAACATGCTCTGACATCAGGAACAATCAAAGCTATGCTGAGCGGTCCTGGTGAGTACTGTCGGATTAAAGGCTGACTCCGTAGCTGTTTTTGTGAGATTCTACTTCTGTCTATTTCTGTGATTATTTTTAATTGACATTTTGAGATATTGATCCAAATCCCTAATGCGATCTACTTCATAGTAACTACATTCGCTGTTGTTTATAGTTTGTAATTTGTCTTTGCCTCCTTAGTTGACTCTTCTATTAGGAGTGTTTGCCATATAGGGGGGTAAACTAGTGAACAAGGGGAAGCCTACTAACATGGTCGGGATTGCAGCGTTTATTATACTGACAGTGTATATTTTAAATACACATACATCGTGGCTATACAAGTCATGCTTGTCCATACACAAAAATATATATAAAACAATGTAACCGAAGGTTTTTTAAACTGTGGCTATCTGCAAGTATTTTTCCCTAAAGCTTGTTCAGTAGCTATCCTAGCTTTCTAACATTCCAGATATATGGATCCAATTCGAGCATTCATTTTGATCGTATTTGTGAAAATACTGCTGCTGTAACACAGGATAAGACATAATGCCGTCAGGGCGAGGCGTTTGAGATGTGTTTTTTCTCATCAGACATAATCAAATGCCAACGGTAAATATTGTGATGGCACCTAGCAGCTAATGTTAGCGTCCTACCTACTGTAGATGATTTCCAGCTTGAAAATTTTCCAGAGATTGTCAACACCTTCTACTCTCTGTGTTGTGTGGAGATTTTGCAGTGCTTAGTGCACTACACAGAGAGGAGAAGGTGTCGACAATCTCTGGAAAGTTTTCAAGCTGGAAATCCTCTACAGTAGGTGAAAATGACAGTTGGAATTTTGAACACCACTACAAAATGGCTGATTCACTACATAGTGCCCTACATAGGGAACGAGTGCACTTTTCAAACACAGCTACAGGTTTGTTCCTACGACAGTGATGTAACTGAATTTTGGTGTAAATTAAAAAAAACACACTGAGTCACTTGCCTATCCTAACACAGCTGTAAAATCCTAATCTAGAACATAAAAACAGAACTAAGCCAAAGGAAAGGGGCATACATATACTGTACTTGTACACTGTACTGTAGTAACAGAAAAAAAGAGAAAATTTGAGTGAAAAACACGTGCTTTTGTCTAAAATGGTGTACCGAGGGGCTCTTACTGCATATTATTCCGTCACGCAGAACCAAACTAGTTTTGGGAGTGAGCATCATAAACTCTAAACTGTGTATGTCGAGACTGTCATAACTCTAGGACCCCCTGTATTTGCTCTGCAGACATCACAGGCCCTGGTAAAAAAAAAAGAGTTCTCTGTACAATTAACTGATTCAGGACAAACCGTTCAAAACTTTGTTTAAATGCATATTCATGACTGAATCAGGCAGAAATGTATAAGAATCATTGGAATTCCCCTTTATTGGTGGCTGCTACACACCATTCATATCATCTGTCATCAAAAAGCTGTCTCTATGTGCACTTTTGTTGTATTGATGGAGCAGCTGACATCAATGATTAGTCTAGTTTACCTACAGAGAATACAATACAACCATTACCGGAACTCCATTAGACCATTAGATACCGGAACTCATCTTAGTATCCCTTTTAATCAGAGCAATATTTCCAAGAAAATTATTTCTCTTTTTGATACTGCCTTATACATCAGCCAGCCATAACATATTAAGACCACCAACCTAATCTTGTATAGGTTCCTCTCATGCTGTCAGAACTGCTCCGAGCCATTGAGGCATGGACTCCCCAAGAACTGTGAATGTATGCTGTGCAATCTGCACCAAGACGTTACAGTAGATCCTGTAATTTGTGAGCTGGGCCTTAATGGGTCAGAATGTCCCACTGAGGTGCTCAGATTAAGATCTGAAGGCCAAGTTAACACTTTTAACTCACAAATCACTTTACCAAACCATTCCCGAACAGCTTTTGCAGCAAATTATGTAGCTGCTGTCCCATCTCCTAGCTCTCAGGACTTGAAGGAGGTTGGGGCAGATACCACAGCACACCTTCAGAAATGATTAGGCAATTGTAGCCTTAATGAGAACAGTCTACATTAAGTCATATGTTTACTGCATAATAGCAACAGCTAACTTGAAGTTTTGGCTAATGAATGCTTTTTTTATGTCAGTTCCCATAGTCATGAATAACGGACAGCTGATCAGACTTGATTGTGCCTCTAGTCTGCTTTTGTGACCCTCAAAGCCATGGCAAAAAGCTTGTTCCTAGATGTATTCCATCAAAATACAAAGCTTTTTCCTACTTTGAATGTGATGAATACCTTTAAAACAAGTGCCAAACATCAGTCTATGTCCTCAGTGTGAATCATGTGAATGGGTCTGTTTGACTGGCATTTTATTACTATTATATATTTTTGATGTAAGAACTGAAGGATTTAAAGGAGGCATATGGTTTAACATCCATTTATTGTTCATTTTGTGTTCTTTACAGGTCAGTTTGCCGAAAATGAAACAAACGAAGTCAATTTCCGAGAGATCCCATCTCACGTCCTGTCCAAAGTCTGCATGTATTTCACATACAAAGTCCGTTACACCAACAGCTCCACAGAAATCCCAGAGTTCCCCATTGCTCCGGAGATAGCCCTGGAACTTCTGATGGCTGCAAACTTCTTAGATTGTTAAACACGTGTGTGCATGCAACAATAGTCTCTGAAATATATTTATTTTCCCTCCCTACATTGCTTGTTTTTTTGTTAAAGGAAGAGACAAAAATGTGAAATGGCCTTATGCTTTTTTTTTCTTTTTTTTTAAATTTTTGGTACCCACTACAAGTATAAAGTTTTTTTTTTTGCTTTCCCCTCAATGTTAATCCCTTCTATAATTAAGCACAGATAATTGCAAGATACAAAAATGATGAGTGCTATTATCGTTTCATGTACACTTACTGTAATAAAAATCAGATTAACATTTTTCTGGTGGTTACGATTTCTTAACACGCTCTTATTAGCCTTTATGCCAGTTTGTTTGTATATTTATTAGGGGTGTCCTGTAATTATTTTTCTCAAATAATTGGCTCTATGATTAATCTAGATTCATGAATAATCAATATATGGCCTTTTATTGAATAACTTTTTACACTTTTCATGTGCGATAATGGTCACACCAATCAAAAATATGACCTAATGTGATGAGGGAGAAAAATGTTTCAGCAAGAACAGTGATAGAACTAAGTCCATCTATAAGGACAGAGCAGAGAAAGAAATAGAGAAGGGGATGTTCATTTGTCAGGTGGTGAAGCAGATGAACATACAGTGGAGGAAATAAGTATTTGACCCTTCGCTGATTTTGTAAGTTTGTCCAATGACAAAGAAAAGTCTCAGAACAGTATCATTTTAATGGTAGGTTTATTTTAACAGTGACAGATAGCACATCAAATATGTATATGATTAAGAACATTTGTATAACAAAATACTAATCTTAAAATTAAATACACTATATTTTTGTTTTCATTTAAAACCATAAATCTAATTATTTTAATTAGTTTTTAAATTAAGTTATGATATATTAAAAGAGAGATTAATGTGTCATTGAAACTTCTCATTTCCCTGTGAAAATAATGCCTTTTACTTAAAAACTATTCAACCAAAGATTTGGGTGAGCTTAATTGGTATGTTTACCCTACAAATATATACACGTATATATGCAGTCTTATGCAAAAGTTTGACCACCCCTTCATAGTTAACAGATTTGGTGATTTTGTAATTGAAAAGATGTTAACACCGTCTCTCTAGGAAATGGAAAAATGTACAATATTTCCTGCAAATATTGATGCATAGCTACTTTTTATGCCATAAATTGAACAAAAATAAAAACATTATTATGGCAGCGTGCAAAAGTTTGGGCACCCTAAGTGTTCCAAAGATTATTTTTACAAGGTTTCAGACCTTAATAATTTACATTTACGGCATTTGGCTGACTCTCTTATCCAGAGCAACATACATCAGTGCTCAAGTCCACAACTGTTTCTTAAACCTGTAAACAGCTTAAATCCACGTCAACTATTTAACTGAAATATAGCACATTCGGTACACCTATACAACATCGGTCAAATAATAATTAGCCAATACCTGCCAAACAATACCGGAACAACATAAGCCATAGAGAAGTCAAGAGTAGAGAAAGGAAGTTTTTTTTAAGTAAGCAGTAGAATACGAGACGTACGAGTGAGCCATCTTGAATCTGGACTGGTGGGGGTCCAAGAGGCTGTTTAGGGAGAGAAAAAAGATTTTGTTATACACTACGTGTTCCAGGACTTTAGAAAGGAAGGAGGAGGAAGGGATACCGTTCTGTAGTTATTGACATCTGAAGGGTCAAGTGATGGTTTCTTCAGAATTGGAGTGACCACAACAGACTTGAAAGCGGATGGAACATGCCCAGTCATCAAGGAACAGTTCATTATGTAAGCAATGTGTGGGATGAGATCTGATGATATTATCTGAACAGTGCTCGATGGGATGGGGTCGAGCGGAGACGTGGTAGGTCTGCTGGTTGTCAGGAGAAGTGTAGTCTCGCGTAGCCAGACCTTCAGACTGACGGCTGAAGGTCTGGAATTCTTAGGCACTTTCTTTGACTGACATGTCAAACAACCAATCACAGTTCGTTTCGTTCAGCATCACGTTTCGGGGCGTGGAATTGTCCCCGCAACAACAGACCGACATACAACAGGTCAGTCAGCATAGAAAATCAAAGAGGGAGAAAACAAGCAGTAAGTCATTGATCTGTTTGTGCACGTATAACAATGGCGTCTGCATTACCACATCTGATCAAAAC
>JBBPDB010000040.1:22160721-22173754 GCA_037974465.1 Brachypetersius altus
ATACTGTTCTGAGACTTTCCATTTCTTTGTCATTGGACAAACTTACAAAATCAGCGAGGGGTCAAATACTTATTTCCCCCACTGTATGCAGGATAACATTGAAATGATTCACGGAGAAAAAAAAGATAGATGGAAAAGAAATAAGACCAAAATATAAAAATATGAATATATGAAAATATGGAGAAAGAGCTGACAGAACATATAAAGGCACTATCAGCAATGTTTCACGGTCCATGAAATGCAGTGAACTGGCTTTTGAGTATGCATGAAGAAATGGCATCGATATCCCTGCCAGCTGGACCCAAAAGGAAAAGCAGGCTGTATTAAATGTATGTTTCATTAAGAAAAAGTAATAGGGAACATTAATAATAATTTCCCCAGGAAATGCTCATTATCAGTTGTCGCCCTGCAGTTAGTTCATAGAGAAAAAAATTGGGTGCTTATTTAGAGCATATACCTTCAACTTCTGTAAATTTGAATGTGAACTGCAATGGCTCAATAAGGGACAAATTAAGAGATATACTAAGAATTCTAAGAAATCTTTTCTAGGACACCACTCTTTGTCATGCCAGACACAAGCAACCTCTCTTCTGGCTACTGCCTTTAATAGGCACAACGTGGGGGAGTTATTGGCCTTTGATGTACAATAACTTTCAGTAAACTTTAAATGAGCAATTTTGTATTTAATTTGTCTAGCTTTTATATAGAAGTATAGTTTCTGAGTTCAAAATATATTGTATTACATAATCAATGGCTTTTTGACTTTTTATCAGACAGCTATAATTCTTAAATATTATATTTCAAATCCAAAATGATGTTCCCAAGAATGCACAACATCCAGAAATCACTATGAAACTCTGCTTACGAAATGTGCTTAACCCGACCTTAATTTACCCCCTGAAAATACACCAACACCCTTTATTTGAATTAAGTGGCTGTTAATTTGTGAACCGATCACTTAATTTTACCTTAAAATTATATTTAAGGCATAAATATGAATCCCCTTAATCTTAAACATAAGGTATTCATTCAGGAGGTTCTGTTATTGAATGGGCAAATTTGAAAAAGTAAGGAGAAAATACCCCTTAATCAGCCTTAATCTGTGCACTTTCCCCATTAATTTTCCTTTATTTAGTGGAAATTAAGGTCAAAATTAAGGTAATTTTAAAATTAAGGGGTTTGGTTTCATAGTGAATACATGTACATATCTTAGTTGAAAACATTACTGCCATTGTCTCGCTTTAAAGTCACTTTAAGTGAAAACTGGCACAACGCACCCCACTCTCCTCTACACAGTCTATGTATACGGTTTATGCCTGTGTTTGTGACTTTGGAACTCACTGCTGATGTTTAACAGTGTGTTGTGTCTCCGAAAGGGAACACTGTCAGCAACAAGCAGCCTTGGACCCCATAATTGGTTAGTACTGTATTTAAAAACACTGCATAGATTGGGTTGGTGTATTTCAGTTTTTATCTGATGCCAAAACAAACTGATCTGTGCTGGAGAACAAACAGCATTTCTATTACCATTCTTTGTGAAATTATTTGTTGTGTTTGATCACAATACAACTGATTGCCTTAGTTACTTTATGTATCACATAGATTTAGCAACAGGCTATTTGTAATGCGAACATTGTTTTATTTCGTTTTTTCAAGAGTTTTTGGGCAAGAAGCCTTACTTCCAGTGAAGGGCAATCTTAATGCTTCAGCACACCAAGACTTTTTGGACAACGACAACTTTGTTTACAGTTTGGGGAAGAACCTTTTCTATTCCAGTACGATTTTGCCTCAGTGCACAAACCAACAGAAGAACTTGACTGACCCACACAGAGTGTGGCCTCAAGCCCTTCCAATCCCTTCTAACACCTTTGGCATGATCTGGAACGGAGATTGCGACCCAGGCTTTCTCGTCCAACATCAATGCCTGATGTCATAGATGCTCTACAGAATGAATGTGCACAAATTCCCACAGAAATTCTCCAAATTCTGTGGAAGGCTGTTATGACTGCAAAGGGGGGCCAACTTTATATTAAAGTATTAACGGCTTGCCACAGACTTCTGGGGGGAAATAGTGCCTAGTGTATAAGCTGTACAGCATTAATATATGGAAATATATGTATTTATTTTTGTACAAAAATGTGGTTGAAAAAAAAAATAGGAGGAATTCGACGTGACGTCACGCATGCAGTTCAGGGGGGTGTCCAACATGGCGTCCATGCAGGTAAGTAGCAACTTGCAGTAAACAGTCGAGAGAAGAACAGAAAAACAGAAGAACTTGCATTTGAAACCGGCTTCTCGTTACAATTTCTAATATTAATTCTTATTATGAATGTATTTTGTAAACTGTTATGGATCAAATCGTACTTATTAAGCCAAACTGGCCGTTAGCTGTCGAGTTAGCTCGCACGCTAAGTCCTGTGTCTGTTGGTGGAAACGGTTTAAACTGCATTTTTACACAGAAACCGCACAGAATTAAATCCCAGAGGGTGATTTAAAAAGGAATAATGCATTTAACTTCATGTTCTGTTGGTATGTGTTCGTCTAAAGCTGACAGGAGTTTAAAAACTGGAGGTCAGGTGATAGGTGCTAACAGCTAGCAGCCTCGTCTCTCTGTATATTTAAGTAGACGTGATCTGCCCAACGTTTCACTTGACAGCTGCCTAGAACATATTTTATGATCTGTTGGTTCTCGTAGTTATGTCTTTTTCTCCCAATATTTTTTTTGACATTGTAGAAAAGGTTACAAAAAGAACTGATGGCTTTGCAAAGTGATCCACCCCCTGGAATGACACTGAATGAAAGGAGCGTCCAGAACACAATCACAGAGTAAGTGTCCCTTTTTAGTGTCCATTATTCACCAGAACACTGGTGGAACCTCAGGTGGCTGCCTAGTCCCTATACAGTTTCTGCAAACAAACGGTGCGCTACATGTCCAATAGGGGGCCGTTTAGGGTCTACGCGATACGGACAAAAGTATTGGGACACACCTGTTTGGGCTTAACCTTAATGCTTCATTATAGTAAGACATTTTGGACAACGCCATGATCCCAACTTTGTGCACAGATTGTTTGGGAAAGGCCGTTTTCTGTTTCACCATGACTTTACCCCAGTGCACAAAGCAAGGTCCAGTGAGTTCGGTGTGAAAGAACTTGACTGATCCACACAGAGCCCTGACCTCAATCACATACATCCCTTTGCGATGAACTGAAATTGAGTTTGCTAGCCAGGCCTTCCCAAATCCAAATCAAAGTGTATGTATTTGAACACAATGGTCTTACAGTCCCTGATGGTGGAATGGTCAGGTGTCCCAATACTTTAGTCTGTAAAGTGTATCTGTTTATTACAGGGAAAAACATTGATCCACCAGTAACACGTCATTTGTGTTGTTTGAAGTAATGTGAAAAAACCAAACTTCATGAGCATGTATCTGTTTAATTAAACATATTTTGTGTGTGCTAACAGAAAAGCAGTAAAATGTGTTTATTCAGTTGCCCATGTCCTTCTCGCAGTGTCTCAGAGTTTACTTTTTGTCTAGGTGGTTTATAGACATGGAGGGAGCCCCTGGTACCCTCTACGAGGGTGAGAAATTCCAGCTCCTCTTCAAATTCAGCAATCGTTATCCTTTTGACTCACCTCAGGTAAATATGGCATTATGAGACTGCAATTAACTTTTTGTTAACCTCATCATGACCTCCTTACGTATTGACCACCTCTTACTCTCCCTCACAGGTAATGTTTACTGGAGAGAATATTCCTGTCCATCCGCACGTGTATAGCAATGGTCACATCTGCTTGTCCATTTTAACTGAGGACTGGTCCCCAGCTCTCTCTGTTCAGTCTGTCTGTCTTAGCATTATCAGCATGCTGTCGAGCTGCAAAGAAAAGGTAAGCACTGTGGTGGTCACCATACTCTATTAACAAGGGCTTCCTTTATCGGTTATATAAGTGATCCAGTAATCAAATGTTTGATAAAAGGCTATTCAATAAATAATTGGAGATAACTATAATGAACAGAGCATAGGCTTTATGCCATTTCAAAATACTTAATTTGAAATATTTTATTCCCATCAGGCTTTCTTAAGTAGGAGAACTGAACATATGCACTATTATCAGGCAAAATAATTTTTCAAGTTGTTTTGAGCAATCATGAAAGACCTTATTATAGTAGGAAGCATCTGATTATTTGAACTTAGTCTTATGTGTATCTGACATGTAGTTTACTCTCTTCCTGTAGCGACGCCCACCAGATAACTCCTTTTATGTACGAACGTGCAACAAAAATCCAAAGAAGACAAAGTGGTGGTATCATGGTGAGTCATTGTCTCCATGTGAACAATTTTAGAAGTAAACAATTTTGCAAAGACTAAATACAGTTCACACAACAGGTAACACTACATGTTTAACTTTTACAAGTCTGGAATTCAGCCCATCATTTTGCTATATTTTTAGCTTATTTATTAAATGTTAATCTTAAAACGTATCATTCATACCAGGTAATTATGGACGCTTTCAAAGTGGCTCTCATTAACTTGGTCTTGGTAGTAGATGTTCATCTCCATCTTCTCTACACTGACAGAGCCAGTGACAGAGTTGACGAGAATATCTTTCTTTTAATTTCTTGTGATTGAATGATCATGAGTTACACAAACTTCTGGATTTGTAGAGAAAATACAACCCACTAGAAACACACTGCTATAATTTTATTGTCATTTGGATTTGAACATTTTATAAAAATGTTATAACAAACATCTGATAAAGTAATCCAATCTCAATAGGGCTAAAATGACATAGTAACACTATGAATTACATTGACCTTCGATTTACTCTTGGCACCTCCAGTCTGGCCTGTAAGATACTTGTGTGGCCTTCAAGGCCATCTTTCACAGTAAGGTATTGTCTCATCCTCACCTTTAAGGGACCTGAGGGGGCTTTCAACCCCCCTTTCCAGCCTCTGAGAGAGATGGTTCATGGTTTCAAACTCTGTATGGGCATTGGTCAGACACGAGTTTAAACTTAATTGTAGGGGATTTTACAATAAAACCCATATAACTGTGACAAGCCAATCACAGTCTATCAGTAAAATAACCCTTCAAAAGCAGAATATGGTGCTTGTGTACGAATTTAACTGACAGTGGCATGGGATGGTTCTCATACTCATAGACGTGTAAATAAATGTGTTTAATATAAATATAAACTCCTAACTAGGAGTAAATGAAAACAGTAAGTGTAATTTAGTACAAGGGTAGTTTTTAACATTGAAAAATTGTGCTAATGCTGTATCAGTTTGCCAATGTTGTATGTGGTTCAAACTGAGTTGATTTATTTCTAATTTCTCTCTCATTTTCAGATGATACATGCTAGTGGTGCTTGGACTTTTAGTACACTAGTAATTGAAAACAGACTCACTGATGGTACATCTGCACTTTTTGATATTCAGTCTTGGGCGTTAGACTGAACGAACAGACCTCTTGGCTACTTGGGGAAACGACACGTTTGGGGGCGTGCACTTCAGCGGGCTGAAAACCGAGCATAAAACTACAGGAATGTAAAACTCTCGTTGCAGTGTGTAGGGATTTTTTTATTTTATTTTAATTGGTGATATTACTTTCGAGTCACTTTTTTGTTCTCATTCACTCTCTGTCTCTCCCAGAAGCCTTTCCAGGTTGACACCTTTTGTGCAATAATCACTCAAGCATGCTTATGTTATGAAAAATAGACAGTCCAAATGTGTAATAATCCTTAAAAAAAAAAAAAAAAAAGTTAAACAATTATTGTAAGGGATCAAGCGTTTTAAGCAGAGACAAATGGATTGATTTTGCCTCACTTTGAAATATGCACTGTGAAATTTAGGGAGTAAACACTATTCTGTTTTCTGAGTCGTGATTGTAGAGTAATGAAACCTCCGTTTGGCTAGAACCCAAATTAAAGGTGACTTTAATGTTTTTGAAATAGAATTTGTAGAAGAATCTATAATGGCAGATCGTATTTATTGCAGTACCGACAGCTGATCCAGAACAGTATGGAAGGAAAAGAATCAGTCAAGAGTGGGTCAAGGTTCATCCTTTTACAACCACACACTCCCTCTTTTTCTCATACTTTGCTGCGGAAGGCTTTTCCCATCAGGTGCATGTTTTTCCTTCTCTGTTTCTAGCAGCAGTGTGGCAAAAGAATGACTGGTTTTCTCAATTTTGACTTGATATCATAGAATGATGACATATTTTGACTTAATAATGAATTATGTCAGCAACTTTTAGATTTTGTGAAATTCTTACTTTCTGCATCAAGAAAGGAAGTAATTATGTAATATAATTACCATGAATGAGTTCTCCCAAAGTCCACATTTTTTGGTAGATAAGACTTTTGGCAGCATTAAAAAAAGGCATTATTTTAATATGTCGATATTTCAAGAGACCATTATTAGAAGTCATTATTTGTCTGCATTGTAATTTAATATTTTGAGGCATTAATTTGACATGTTATTTCAATTATTTCAAATTTGTGATCTGCTGCCCCTAGTAACAGAAAGGAGAAAAAGCTTCTCTCTCTGGTGGCAATAGGCTTCTGTAATTTTCCAGAGAAGGAGCTGACTTTAGAAAAACAACATACCCAGTTGATATTTCAGCTAATGCTGTTATGTCAGGCTCTTTATGAATTTTATGTTTCGGATGGATTTGATGAGAGAAGGCTCTTCAATATTGCAGTGCTGGGAAAGGCTGTTTTTTGTTTTTATTCTTTTCTGGTAGTTACTCTCATTCTGTTTAAAGCCCTGTTTAGGAGCTGATGATGGAACTCCACAGCCACTCTGGTTTCAGTCTGAGTTTACTGACAGAGAACTTGTTAAATGTACATATTGTATGTTGCTGTTGTTGGAAAGTTTGTTTTTGCAGTACTAAAGGATGGTTTTCTGACTGGGGCTTTAAAGGCTAGTATCTTTCATTTGGACTTGTGTGCTATGGTTTATGTTGTTTTTTGTTATTTAACATTATTTAAACAAAATGTTCTAATTAAAAATAATATATTTTGAAATGACTGCAGGCTCTTGTGTTTAAATAGTATTAATTATGTGTGTATTTGTGTGTGTATGCATTGAACTCCATACACTTCACTGGAAATATGTAAAACGAATGATGACTGTCACAAAATCACAAAAATGTGAACTCAAGGGAAAAATCAATTGTTTGAAATAAATGTAACATTTAAAGCAACATAATTCATAAGCCAACCAAGTCCTTCTGGCTTAAACATAGATAGCCCTTTTAGCACATTTTCTGGTCATATGTTTGTGGTCAGAAACACAAGGGGGCAGTACAGTCATTTGTGTTATGCATTGCTTTTTTTGTTTTATTTATTTATTTTTGAGAATCATTTTTTCCAGGATCATGACCCGGTTTGCAATTTATAAATGCCCCCTTTCCTTTGGGAGGTTTCATGAGTACAGTGTGCTGATGTCTAAGCGCTAGTCAGAAGGAAGTTAAGCAAGGCATTAGGCTGTGAATCCACTGTTGTAAGTGACTAACAGAAGGGAAAATTCAGGTACTATCTAGTAAAAACATTCATTCAGAAATGCGTCATCAAATAGATTGCATTCCTCTGTCTGATTCTCACTAGCTCTCCTCTATGACACAACTTATTTGGTAAAGGGAAGGTTTCAGGGTTTGTCATTTTACCAAAACTGGCTTTGAAACTTAAGCGTCATCCATGTTTATTCCATCCATCAGCCTAAAATAACGGTTTTGACGCAGGAATGTGGGCCTAACACCACTGGAAGATTTCTCCGAAATAAAGTCAGGGTGGAATAGCTCCAATTCAACTAGTTCCAGCATTATATAATATGGACAAAAGTATTGGGACTCCTGATCATTACACCGATAGGGACTTTAATTACATTGCGATTGCCCTTGCATCTATAACAGCTTTCACTCTTGGAAGGTTTTCCACAAGATTTTGGAGTTTCTGTGGCAGTTTGTGCTCATTCATTCTGTAGAGTATTTTTGTAAGGCCAGGCACTGATGTTGGACATCATGCTGGAGTAGAAAAGGTGGTTCTCTAAACTGTCCACAAAGTTGGAAGCATGGTGTTGTCGAAAATGTCTTGGTATGGTGAAGCATTAAGAGGCCTAGCCCATAAAAAGGTATGTCCCAATACATTTGTCCATATTGTCCCTATATCTTCTTGAGGCTGAAGTTTGGGTTATTGACTCTGTAACGTCAAAGCTGGGTTTTGTACAGAAACATTGACTTAGCTGAAGAATCTCCTCATTGATGCCCCTTTTAAGTTTTATTACCATTTTTAAACTTTCCCACTTGTGCATAGTATAGACCGACCATTGGAACTGATTTACCATTACTTGTAGTAGTCCTTCACAAAGGAGCATGATGATAAATGTAAGCCTAATCATCTATTAAAAATAGACAGCCTTGTATAGCTAAAGAAGCAATCACCTCGAAGCCTGAATTTTCCCATATTGTTCCCATATTTTTGTTTCTATTACATTTACAGGCTTATTGAAAGAACCTCGACACAAAGAAACCTGGATCATGGGGAGAATAAAAAGCTAAAGAGAGAAAACATCAGGATGTGAAATATAAATCTATAGTTTTATGCAAAAGTTTGGGCAACCCTGGTCAAATATACATCCTCTATAGAGAATGCACTTCTACACATAATTACTCTTAATTTGTCAAATTTAACATGTTAGAAAGAAGAAAACAATGTAGCCTGTAATGAAGTGATTACACATTTTACGCTTTGTACATTTCCAACATGATGAACTCAATAAATAGAAAGTATGCTTTATTGGTTACATAAATGTTGACCATGGGGTGTTGAATCTGATTTTACAAGTTGTCTCCAATGTGGCAGAAGGAAGGTTACCTGATTTAACTTTGGGATTCATTTATGACACTTTTTTTAATATTAGAATTAAAGGGTTTTTTCTTACATTTGGCACTGGAGAATGGACCTCATGACATCTCCTTCTATTGCCAGTGCTTTTCAATGGAGATTATACAAGCACTGTGCCCAGATGAACACCTGTGTTGGCAGTGGGTGTTAATATAGCTGAATGCACTAATTAGAGACGCAGTCTGGATGCTTGTAGATATGTTATGTATCATAAAAGCTGCAGCTTTTACTACGTTTTAGTGTGAGCGTGATCCTGAACCTTTAACTTTAGACTAATTCTCAAACCTGGCTAAGAAGGAACACCGTCCAAGCACCAAGTTTCAAGTCTATCTCCCAGAGAAAGCTTTTGTGAAGGGTAATTTCTGTTCTTGTTAAGGGATCCCTAATTGTTTGATGTCATTTGAGCAGAAAATGGTGTTACGTAATACGGGGATTAGAAGGCCCTTTGTATGTAGTCCGGTCTGTTTACATTAGTGTTACATCAGTGAAGCTTATTTACAGTACAATTTTGTGTTTTGTCTGCTCTAACACACTTGATTCTTGAAAGGCTTGATCATTACCTAATTGTCTTCGTTTTAGCCGAGTTAGAAGATCCCAGAGGTAATAGTCAACTTGGACATGATGTTTGTTTCTGTGAATTTGCACTAAAGTTAAAAGCCTAATTGTGCAAATTGCAGGCATAAATGATCATATTTACACTGGCTAACGTAGCTAGCAAGCAATGGATTATAGCCATAGCAAGCAAACCTTTACCTAATTCAACACACAGTTGCCTCAAAACATATTAAGTGGAGAAGTAATATCTAACAGACTTGCTTATGTGACTTCTGACATAGTATAAGATACTGTTGTCCATAAATTTAGCATAGCTAGCGGCTGTAGTTACAGCCATACTAAAGCTGTCATTTTGCTGGTGCTTTTGTCCATTTTTTTCACAAATAGCTGTAGGTCCAGTGAAAATTGTGAAATTTGAAAATTGTGAAACGATTGCAATTTCATCTGCAAATTCATCAGAAATTATATTAAAGCCCCAATAACTTAAATATAAAAAAAACAGTAAAACTAACTCAATTCATAAGGAAGGTAAGAGAAGCCAGCAGGCCAAACCTGGCCACGAAATGCAATCAAAGGGAACATGATAAAAGAGAGAAGTGAATCTCAGGAGATGGGAGAAGATGGAATTTTTCCTGTTTTGTTTTTAAACCAATCATTGTTTTCTCTTTAGAATACATACATTTTTGTTCATATTTGTAAATGCACAGTCAAGTGGAATTATCAAAAGTAATTAGTTTGAACATTCGTTTCCTCTCACTGTCCTTTAAAGGTTAGTCATTAGACTTTGCAGGCGTTTGGTGATGTTAGCAAATACCTGCATTTATCTCATGTTTCCTTATCGCCTTAACTGTGCGTCCACCCTGTGGAATTCTCCATGGTTGTTGGATGGTGTAAAGATAAGCTCGGGCTAAACCGGCGTGATGCTAAATCTCGATTTGACTATGAGCCATCACTGCTGGGATTCCCTTTTCCCCCTCCAGGAAGGACGACACACCGAGCAGCTACGTCTGACCTTTAGTCAGAGGGAATGTCTGTGAATGCCTGTCCGATGGTGTAATCCAGTCGTCCTACAGTGGGATTTCCAGAGGAATTGTGTGTGGGGGTGGGGGACAACTCATTTACTCAGATTACAGCCTGGAGATGGTTTTCAAGTTATTTATAACCTCCTAAGGCATAATGGACATCACTGGCATAATGAAAAAGCCTTAGTAATTTCATTTATTCGAATAATGCTGGTGTTATTCATTCGTTCATTATCTGAGCCGCTTATCCTAACCTGGGTTGTGGGGGTGGCGGGTTCCCACAGCCAATCCCAGCACTCCAGCCCCACACAGGTGTTATTTTAATTTTATCTCATGTTTTTGCACATTTACATGCCCCAGGCAAGTATAAAGATCAGCCACTGAGAGTAATGCCCACCTTGCCCACCTCTAGGTCCTGCCACATTAAAAACATTATAAGAAAGGCCTTAGAATTAATGTTTTATTCAATAAGTCATTTTTTTGACTAAGACGTTAGTTCGTTATAAATAATGTTTAAAGTACTCATGTTAGCATAATTTTATACGCGTCTTTAGTGCAAACTTAGTTTTATATTATAGAAAGCAAACTCTTAGACAGTGCTTTATAAGTCACTCCTTCAGTTCATAAATAATACAACTTTTTTATAAGTCCAGCAGCTTAATTGTCACTGCAGAATCATTGTGGTTCTTCATAAAAGGGAAAAAGTGTGTGTGTAAGATAAGATAAATCTTTATTATATGAACCTTTTTATATGAAAATATGAGAAAAATGCAAGGAGAAAACTGATATAAACAACGAACAATTACATTATAGTTTTTGTCATTTAATGCTTCCAAAAAGTAAATAAAAATAAAGACAATTTTAAGTGTCTTTTCTAACTGAGCTCTTGTTTATAATTCTCTAAACATTATTATTTGTTATTATTAAAAGTTCTTATTAAATAATCACTGTAGTGAATATGACATTAATATATACAGTATATCTTCTTAATATTCTGTGATACATAAACGTGAGCTTATCTTACCTTTAACACTAGTAAAGGGCATTATGTTTCCACCGCCGGAAGGTAAGTGATAAAGCGTGAAAGGCTATGCTCAACACACTGAACGCGGAAACAGGAAGGAACTGGTGCAGTGATTTTATTTCCATGTAGTCGAGTTTGTGGGCGGCCCTATCTCTCTCATAATGGAAGGCCTGTCCATGTCCAGTTTAGTCTCAAGCTGCTTATGCAGAAGCATAATGGAATATTGAAAGTCATTCTTGCTATTCGTGTGCTAGTGTAAAACAGCGTAACCCTTCTTGCTGCCCTCTTTGCTGTCTCTGTGCTAAAGAATGTTTACAAAATGGCCACCAAATTGTATATAACAGTATAATATTAGCATTTCAGATAATTGTGTAAGATTATTATAATAGGTTCAACTTCAAGTAATTTCAGATTTCAAGTCATTGGTGGGACATGATAAAACCCGGCTCGAGCAGAGAGCCCACCAGACACGTTCATACTCTAACGCTTACAATGTGACTTTAAATCCGACCTGCAACTTCCTCCATTTTTGCAGCTAAATATTTACCTCTGACAGGTACGTAGATCCGCTTCACGCACCAGTGGCTAGCTACGTAACATAAGCCGTATAAAATCAGATTAGACTGATCTTTATGTTGTTAAAACTAAAAATAGAGCGCTGCACCCATTCTAATGAGATGGTGCAAATCATAAACAGTGCACATCAAGCAAACATGACTTTTTAACTACTATTAATTCTAATTTAGAATGTATTTAGATTGTGTTGCAGGCACCGATTTCTAAGCTTGTTTATGTTTAGCAAATAGCAATAAGCTAGTCAATGGAAATGCTGAAAATATTATTACATACACAAATATATAAATAAATAAATATTATTACTATTGTGGAAAGTGTCCCAACTTTTTTGGAAATGGAATCTATGGTTTTAAAAAGTATTTTATGTAAAGTGACCATTTTATCCTATGTGAACACACCACAACACACTATGTGAACAGCACCTGAAGTCTCTCTGTATTTAGCCCATTCAGGCACCCAGTGGTAGTCCAGTGGGCCGAAGGTAAAGTGAAACTGATAGAGGCAGATGATCTAAAGGAACAGGTATTGAGATCTGTTGAAGATCACAGAGATACGAGGGTGCCAGATTATAGAGTGTCTTAAAAGTGATACATCAAATCTTAAAATCAATACAATATTTGATAGGAAGCCATTGGAGCTGCTGGAAGACAGGGTAAATATGTTTAATGGAGGGAGTTCTGGTAATTATACAGGCTGCTGAGTTTTGAACCGATTGTAGTGCTGCTGATTTTTTGTGGTAGACGAAAGATATAGAGATGTGACCAAACCTTGTACCTAGATGGACCTCACTAGTAGGTGTAAGATGGACAGTCTATTCATGTTACGCAGATGAAAATATGAAGACCAAGTGATTACAGTTTTTCTCGATTGCTAAAACTATAACCAATCTTTTGAACTAAAATTTCAAAACCATAATGCTATTTTTCAAAAAGCACACCCATTTCCCTGAACT
>JBBPDB010000040.1:22173854-22194706 GCA_037974465.1 Brachypetersius altus
CATCTGTAAATATTATTCAGTTTCTTCTTGTACATATCACCTTACGTATACTCATAACTTATAACTCATAATTTATACCTTTATCCTGCACTTGCTGCTTATTGCACTTCTGGTTAGACCTAAACTGCATTTTGTTGCCTTGTACTTGTACATGTGTAATGACAAAGTTGAATCTAATCTAATCTAATCTAATAGACCCCAGGATAGGCTCTGGCTACCCGCAACCCTACTAAGGAATAAGTTATTTGAATGCAAAGCGAATGTCAGCCTTACATAAAGCAAATCAAAATCAGATATAACAGGATTATTAATTAGAGTGGTCACCAATGCACTGTGTTTAGGGTGATGAACACAGTGCAGCTGTTTAGGAATACTAACAGAAAGCTAACTTTTGTGCTCATAAGCCTAATAGGCTACTTCTGTTATTGACACGCTGTACATATTGGATCATATTTTTGGTCTCTTCCAATTTCTGATCCAATCCTGAACCAAAAAACCGACTGATACTGATACCATGGATCAGGACATCGTCAGATAAATGAACATGGAATAAACATTTCGGTTATGTATGTTGTCAGACCAGTCTCTGAGCTTTACCTAAACAGTATAAATATTTTGCCCCTAATCAGAACAGTAATAGTGATATTGAAAATTTAGGGGTAAATATATATTTTGTATATTTTAAGCTTGCAGTACTACTACAGCCCACTGGGGGGGTCAAGGCCAAAATGTTGAAAAAATTCTAATCTTATTTAATAAGAATTATGTCAAATAATTCCAAAGTTTTGACTAGAAGTGTATATTGAAGTGATCAGCCCATAAGAATGTAAATGCTACGGCTTCATGTGTTAAATACACAGATGTATAAAGGTTTGTCACTTTTAGCAATATGAAAATCGAAACCAGATTATTAACACGATAAAGGATTTTTATTGTGTCAATTTATTTGTAACAATCCAACATGATGCACCTTTAAATACATAATACAGTTGTAGAGGTTGCAGAACAATACATTGACTAAAACCACAAGGCCTCAGCTAGAAGGCACGCTCATGTTTAGCCAGATTGTCCAGGTGAACACAAAGGAACAGGACAAACACAAATTATACATGATTATCTATAAATAAGATCGGTCCTACTGTACAATCTTACAGTAACATACTGCAAATGTCATCATCACAGCTGATCTGTGCTTTTTACACCACGGACTATGAAATTAACTGGCATACAAACGGCAAAACAGACCAGATAGCTTAACAAGTGAAAATATCTATCCATATTGTGGTATACAGTTTGTACTTGTTCCAGAGGAACAGCATGGTACGGAGCACCGGTTCTTTACCAGAGAATCAGCATCAGAGTCCTCATTCATGCTTGTAGATTCAGATGAAGCAGCCATGATTGGTTCGCACACGTTGCTCCGTAAGCTTTGCAATGGAGATTCTGATTCTGAGATAATAACTAGTAACTAAGATAGCTAAAAAGTAAAGGAAGGTAAAATAGTCCAGTTAACATTGCAAACTGCCTAAACATCAAACACCTCCATCAAAAAGATTAACTTTCCACACAGACAAAATTCGGTAAACAATTTCAAGAGGAAGGTTACAGTATTACACTGCTGTTTGTTATACAAATGTTTACCATCTTATTTCTTCTACTGTCTTATTATCTTTTACGCCCTCTTTTTGTACTAATGACACAAAAATCAGGATAAATCTTTCTTATCTCATTTTATAGCCAATGGTGTCAGACACCACTTGTCAAGGAGGCAAGTGTGTGATGATATAAGCAAGTAGGTTTGCATGGTACTTGCAGGTAGCTAAAACCTTCCCATACTTATTAGCCACATTAGTCTTGTAGCTGCAGTACTACCGAAGCTTCAAACAACAATCATGACTTGATGGATCAACTACATCTGGGGAACGAGAGAAGGCTGAGCCGTTTCCTTAACGGAAAGCAGGTAATTACATCCCAATTTTTGACTCGTTGTTGTTCGTGGCCTCTTTCCGATGAGCCAGGAAGGGATACATGCATTTGTCTGCACCAATAAAGCGATACATGCACACGATGGCATCAAACGGTAAAACCCTGTAATAAACAGAGATACATTTCTGTAATCAGTAACAAATTACAAAGTGATACAAGTGTTGTAGAAGAGGAAAGCAATGCAACTGGAACTAGGGAGTACATACGTTTTCATGAAGTTGACCACATACATAGCGCGGGGTGTGCAGACCATTGGCTGGTCAGTGAGAATGGCTCTCATAGCCTGTTTCACACAATACTCTGGCTTCAGAGGGGGGAAGAAAGGTGCCATTTCTTTCCTGCACAAACATGAACAAAACATTACCACCAACTGTCAAAACCTAGCGGATGACCTTAAAATGACCGAGAACCTGTATAGCATCACAGGTCACAATTAACTAGGAAAATGCCTCATATTTCAAAAGTGGTGCTCAAATCTTGATACAGACGATCTGACAAAATATTCCCAATAATTACACTCCATTTTATGTGTTAATGTTTTATGTAAATCAACAAAACAGTTGAGTGATACTGGTCATATAGGCTTTAGTGAATGCAGTGTTGAGGCTATATTAGGGCTGGGCGATTTGGCCTAAAATCAAAATCTCGATTAATTGAACATTTTAACTCGTTGCTCAGTTGTCTCAGTGTTTAAGCTCTCCATGATCGACATGTCGGCGGAATAACGTAACATAACGGAGCAGGGTCACGTGACTCCACACGCGGTAGTGTTTTTAAAGGGAAAGTAATCGAAATAATCGACCTGGAAAAATTGGATTGATATAGGTTCTGAATGTCAATTTCGCCCAGCCCTAGGCTATATTAGGAACATCCAGTACAAACTGAGAAAGTACAAACCTGATTTTGCAGCCTTTAAACATGCCCGTGTCCACCAAAAACGGACAGACCAGGGTCATTTTTATCCCGTCTTTATTGGTCGCCTTAAGCTCGTGGCTCAGTGACTCATGGAAGCCAATCGCACCAAACTTGCTTGCACAATAGTCCTGAGACAAACACGACAGAAGATGCATTTGATGTCTCATGTGGTTGCATAGGATCAGATCATTTCTGGTGTTACTACTGATAAGCAGCCAAAATAAATATAGAAATAAATCTAGCATTTAAAACGATGCAAAAAAACTGAGTCAGTGTGAAATCTGACAAGCTTTTTCTTAAAGAATCATAACGTCAAAACGTTAAAAACCAGTCTGGGGGGGCTACATACCTCCACACCCGCGGTGGTGAACAGCCCCAGGGAGCTGGCCACAGTAACAATGTGTCCTTGATTGAGCTCCAGCATCTTGGGAAGAAAAGCCTTGGTGGTCTGTGAAGCAACTGAGTGCGTTAGCATTCCTCTGTCACCTTTCCAAATCCATAAATTGACTGACACGCATCACTGTATGCCTTTGTATTCATGACTAATTATATTAGCGACCAATTGACCAAAACACTCACCCAGAAATGGGCATGGCAGTTGACCATCATGGTCCTTTCAATCAGCTCATCGGGACATTCGAGGAGATGGTGTCCCGAGACCACTCCGGCGTTATTTATGAGAAGGGTGACGTTGCCCACCTCTCTTCGCACCTTCTCTGCTGTTGAATATACACTCTCTCGCTTGCTCACATCACACGTATAGGTGTAAACCCTAGGCTGGAACAATGGCAGCTCTTGAACACCGTCCCCCGACCCTACAAACAGAACAGGTATTGATGTTTGTAGTAGTATGTTATTCTTATTCACGGTTATTCTGTCTTAATGATATGTTTAATCAGATATTTAAAGAAGTATTACTTTTATGATATAAAATAGCTTAAAATAGCAGTGTCCTTATTGTTTTTAGCTCTGTAAATGCTTCTTTCTGAAAATATAGTTTCTGCCATGTTAGTATTTACAGTAGTGTGGAAAGTCTTCCTCTACATAGAAAGACAATGTTAATCTTATTACTTTATCATCTGCTGCTATTTTCCTGTATTTAGTCTTATTGCATTAACACTAAGGCACTTTCATAAACTATTTTGCACTACTGACCTGCTGGAACAGTATACTAAATCTTTACACACAGTAATGTCAGTGTTACACTGTAATTTATTACACATGTTCTTGTCATAGTGTTGCACTAGTGTGTATTTCTTTTTATATACATTTTATTCTCTAATGTATATACATACATATGATTTTAATTACTGTTTCTACTTTTTTTCTGTTGTTCTGTTCACTTGGCTGCTGTAACAACCATTTAACAGTGGTATTTGGATTATCTTATCTCTTTCTCCCTCTCTCATTCATTTAGAAATATACATAGCGAGATATCTTGCCCAGCTTTATCATGGGGTCCTCTTGTGTCTCTACCTTTAGATGGGACGATTGCTCGGTAGATGTCCCGCACCATTTCTGCTGTCTCTTCGTTGGCTTCTCGGTTGATGTCCCAGAGGACCAGGCTGGCTCCTCTACGGGCGAACTCTGTGGCGAAGAGCCGCCCGAGTCCACTGCCGGCCCCGGTGATGACACAGACCTGGCCATCCACCTTCTTCTCCCTCTTCTTCACCAGCCACTTAGCCCCGGCCACCACGAACGACCACAGGACCCGAAAACATACCACGAACAGCTCGACCACGATATTCATCTCTGAACGCTCCAGGAGAACCTGTAACACCTGAGAGGAGTCTGGGAGTTATGCACAGGGGAGCTCGGGACGAAGAGCCTTCTGAAATAACCAAGCAGCTGAAGACACCAGGTCCAACAGGTCCAGAGCTCGACCCTCTTCTGCTCCAGAGTAGCAGATATCCAACTTTTAACATGTGCCTGTTTTGCGTAACCACAAACGTGAGATACGTAACGCAGACTTTGAGCCCATCCTTTCTAATTTACATACTCTACTTGGACAAAAGTATTGGGACAAATGACCATCCCACCAGCAGGGACTTTAACGACATTGCATTCAAATACTAGACTTTAATATGGAGATGCACCCCCCTCTTTTTTTATAGCTATAACAGCTAAACATTTTGGTGTTTCTGTTGGAATTAGTGCCAAGTCATTCTGTAGAGTATTTATACGGCCTGGCAATCTCCGTTCCAGTTCATCCAGTTCGTGGATGGGGTACAGGTCAGGGGTCTGTGCGGGCCAGTCAAGTTCTTCCACACCGGAGCTTGCTTTGTGCACCGCAGCACAGTCATGCTGGAATAGAAAAGGTTCTTCCCCAAACTGTGTCCACAAAGTTGGAAGCAGGGCATTATCCAAAACGTATTGGTATACAGCAGCATAAAGACTGTCTTTCGCTGGAAGGAAGGGGTCTAGACCAAACCCCGAAGTATGTCCCAATACTTTTGTCCCTATAGTGTATTACAGCCGGTTACGGGAACGGACGGTTTACAGATCAGCGAAAGTTCCCTACGCCGCAAAAAACGCAAGAATCATGAATAAAATCAGTTTTATAGTTTCACTTGATTTTGCGGAATTTTTACATTTCCGTTACAGTCAAAATTAGTTGTGAACGCTACTGAAAATCGAGCTACTTTTGACAAACTTTGAGAACATATTCACTGATTTGAATGCCACAGCTGATCCTCACGGACGGATGTTATACATATCAGCGAAAGTTCACAAACAACGCTCAAAACAACGCAACCATCAAATATGTGGGTTAAACAGTTTAATGTAATTATTGCCTCGTTTTGGGGGATTTTTACACTTAGGTGGTATTCAACAATTAAGTGCGGTGCAATGGATAACGTGGGCTCTAAAAACGCTCCTGAAAATTCAGGCAGTACAGTGGGGAACACATTCTGACCGGAGCTGCGTAACACTGTGAACCTATATTCTCTAATATACATACCATAGATGGCGGAACATTCAGGAGAACGGATGGTTTAAAGATCAGGGAAAGTTCACAAACAACGCGTAAAACAAAGCACGAATTTTCAAATCAATTTTACACGATTTCCTTGTTCTTATGGATTTTTTTAGGTATCCGAATAATTAAGGGTAGCGTAAAAGTAACAAAATGAGCTCTAAAACGTTGCTGAAAATTCAGCCACAACAGAGGCGAACTGTTCTAACCGGAAGTGTGGCGGGAGTATAAGATGTCTCCTGCGCATGCGTAGAACCCTCTTTCACTGTGGGGATAATGGCGGGTGAAGCGTAAGTTGGATGTCTTGTCATTTTAATCTTGTAACATCTGCTGTTACGCTGCCTGTTTTGGCTCACTAACTACGTGAGCGTAAGTCTAAATCACCCATAAACGTTAGCAGGTGGAAATTAGGGGGATAATGGTCATAAGACGTTACATTTTGATTAATACATCCACTGGTGGCTCAGGCGTTAGCAACGTGTGATAAAATGGCCTGGAGCGAAGTGAACTGCTATGTAAACGGTTATAATATGTCCTTGTGGAAAAAATAAAAGCGTGTGTGGCAAACGGTATCGGCTCCTAAAGTATGTCATTTTAAGTATGATTTAGTTTTGACTGCTAGTTCCTGGAGTTAGTGGTACATGGAGCTTGCTCTGCTAGCTAACATGTAGATCAACCAGGCAGTAGAGTCTGTCGTTCTAGTGTAGAACGTTTCAGATGAAACAAGACTCCTGTCATGTCTAGTTAAGTGCTTGACATGTGTAAATTGTTTCTAGACTTACTTGAATTCCCCAGTCTTATCCTAGCATCTTCTGGTCCTGTAGAATCACGCAATAGCATCTAATTAACTCCCTCCTTTTAGTACAAAATCTTTAGTCGTGGGTTTAAAACGATGTTAGGGCAGAAAAACACTAGCGGTGCTTACTAGAATTGTATGAGGTAATGTAGACGTTACTTTTGAGATAGAATAAAACCCATATCATGGTCTAGTTAAGTGATGTCAAACATTTCACTGGTTTAAGTTGTTGCTAGACTGACATTTATGCTCCAGTCTTGTCCCAGCATCTTCTGGTCCTGTTGATTTAAGTGTTGCTTAGGCTTTAACACACCTAAATTAAGTACTGCACAATTATGATTATGGATTTAAGAGAGACGTTGGGACAGAAAAACACTGATCTATGCTTCCTAGGATTGTATGATAAGGTAAAGTTAACTTTGGGACGAAATTGTGCTCAAGTAATTTGAGAGACCTAACAGGTTTAAATTCTTTCTAGATTGACCTGTAGGCTTCAGTCTTATCTCAGTGCCTTCTGGTCCTGTATATTTAAGTGTTTCTTAGGCTATAGGATATTTGAACTTTTTACTGTCAAATCATTGATTGTTGGTTTAAAAAGATGTGCATCTTATGATTGTATGGCAAAGTAGTTGGCTGACTAGCCACACTGCATTTGCCATAGTGTGAGTTTTCTGAATTGCTGCATAATTCAAGCTGTTCTGAGTATGTAGATGTGAAAGTGTGCTGTTGCTAAAATTGCAGACTTTGGCATTGCATGCTTGAGGATCTTGGACTAAATTATGCCATTTGAAAGTCTGAAATTCCTTTTAATTGGTGGATATCATAGTCTAGCTGTTGGTTGGTGTTTTACCTGACTGTAAGAAATACTGAGCTCAGCTGTATCCTTTCTTTTTTAGAGAAAAGAAGAAGGTTCCCTCAGTCCCCGAAACCCTCTTGAAGAAGAGGAAGCACTATGCCGCGGTCAGGGCAAAGCGCGTCAAGGTGCAGCTGGTCGAGAAGAAGGTAAGTGGCACGAGATGTATTGATAAATAGTAATGATGTTTCTGCTGCACCTTTTCAAATTGATTCTTTCTGACCTGGACCTGTAATGTAATTCGTCTTTCCTTTCTCTTTCAGGCCCGCAGAGTCACAAGGAAGCTGATCTTCAAGAGAGCAGAGAGTTACCACAAGGAGTACAGGGAGATGTACAGACGTGAGATCCGCCTGAACAGGATGGCTCGCAAAGCAGGCAATTTCTACGTCCCCGCTGAACCCAAACTGGCGTTTGTCATCAGGATCAGAGGGTAAAGACTTGATCTTTCTAAGACAAATTTCACCCAAAATACTCTTGTGGTCCTCAGTGAATGACTTTGTTTGGTTCTTAATTTAAAGCCAACAATGTTCTTAACATATATAGTGTTTTTTTGGGTGAAATGCTATTTTCAGCTTGATCTCACACAGTGGTTAATGATGCAGCTCTTTTTTCCCCGTCTTATCGACCGTGGTGATATTTCTGAAATTAAGCCAAATCCTCTGAAACCACTTTATTGCTGAAAGGTAGTCCTACTTGCATTTGGTTACGTGTACTAATGCAGTTTTTTTTGTCTTTTGCTCCAGTATCAACGGCGTCAGCCCCAAAGTGCGCAAGGTGCTGCAGCTCTTGCGTCTCCGTCAGATATTCAACGGCGTGTTTGTTAAACTCAACAAGGCCTCCATCAACATGCTCAGAATTGCAGAGCCCTACATTGCCTGGGGGTAAGGGAGACCTTTATAAAACGGACCTGAATCTGATATTGCTTTTGGAATAGTCTGATATGCTGTAACTATAACGTATGTACTGTTATGTAAAAATTGTCTAGTGTTATGGTTGTCCTGGACATGTTTGTGTTCAGTTTTTTTTTTTTAGTTTTTAAATCTGAAATGTGCTAAAATTAGTTTGAGATTCAAATTTCAGATTCTATGATGGACTGAATTGTTTCCATCAAAGTTTGCATATAAAATTACACCCCTAATAGACTGATTTATCTGTGTAGTATGTGGGAATACAGTTATCTGACATGAAGTTTTGTTTGTTACGCAGATATCCCAACCTGAAATCTGTGCGTGAGCTGATCTACAAGCGTGGATATGGCAAGATCAACAAGCAGCGCATTCCTCTGACCGACAATTCTCTAATTGAGAAGAACCTCGGTAAGCATGCTGTTCGCAATATTTAAGTCCCAGTTTCTGTATAGCTTTCACAACACGTTTGGCTTCTTTTAAAGAATTGTGCTCGGAGATTCTTGTGTCTGAGATTAGAGCATCCAGTGTATCCTGGAACAGAACAATTAAAACCGTGTAACAGCACATTTCAGTGCACATCTTTGACCTGTTCAGAGAATACCACTCAAGCAGCATGTACTTCTTTCCAGGTCGCTCTGGAATCATCTGTATCGAGGATTTGATTCATGAGATCTACACTGTTGGAAAGAACTTCAAAGCTGCCAACAACTTCCTCTGGCCATTCAAGCTGTCCTCTCCTCGTGGTGGCATGAACAAGAAGACCACTCACTTCGTGGAGGGAGGAGATGCTGGAAACCGCGAGGACCAGATAAACAGACTGGTCAGGAGGATGAACTAGTACCACACATGGTGAGAGAACATAACTTAATGAAGCAGCTTTGGGTCGCGTGAATATCTTAATTCATAGAACATCCATTGTGAAGCAAAAGCTAAGAGTGGAGTGAGGCAGCAGTTTCTCTTCTCCAAGTGTTCTCTAATCATTCTGACTTCACGCACAAGAGAAAAGCTTTAGTCATTATCAGTCTGTCTGTAGATCTCGCAGTTTTCTGTCTGTATTTCTGTGTCTATCTAATGGACAGAACCACTTTGTATAACCTAGAAGAGCACATACCAGTATCATTGTAGAGGGGGGGGGAATAAAATAACATGGTATGGACAAAACATAATAATTCAGAACTACAAAAGAGAATGTAAGAGAAACTCTGTGTTTGGGTGCGGTACCAGTGAGGTGCAGTAGCACACCACGTTTCTCCCAATAGATGATGTGAATAGTCCTAACTGCTGAAGACCCATGCAAAGCCATACAGCAAGGAAACTGTTATTTTGCCTATATAGCACCAGCAGTGGAGCTCTTACTCATCACTTATCCACACATGCTACCACGTTTTGTAATTTTATATTTGTGGGATGT
This sequence comes from Brachypetersius altus, assembly GCA_037974465.1. Classification (NCBI taxonomy): domain Eukaryota; kingdom Metazoa; phylum Chordata; class Actinopteri; order Characiformes; family Alestidae; genus Brachypetersius; species Brachypetersius altus. Next base: position 22,183,701 of record JBBPDB010000040.1, read on the forward strand.
ATCAGTATTGGTATGAGGGAACACAGATGTTCCAATTTCTTAAAAAGCCATTAATCATTCCAGGCAGCATCACTTCACAAAGGTCACAGCCACAGGGTCTGCTGTGCAGTTGCATGTTGGAATGCTGTCCTAAGTTTTGTAGTTACGACTTGAAAGCAGATAGAGCATCAGTTCAGTCAGTGATGTCCATTGGGGCCAATGTTAACTGTACCCATTTGTAAGCCAGATTAACATGCTTGGTCATGCTGTTCACTTGGTGCTGCCAAAAGATTCTGTAGGTAATTACTGATCTGATTCTGATAATCGTGCAGTCATTACTAACTTTAAGACCCATCATGTCTGGCAGATTCTAGCAGTGCTGATTGGCTTCAGACTAAAACACATACGCATTTCAGCTTTCAATGCTTCAATGCCTTTTTAAACCCCTGTGTATATTAGTCACAAATGCTATGGGCACCAATAGTATTTAATTGGCTGTAAATAAAGATATCAAATACTTGATACCAGGTGAAATGGTTTTGGCTTTGAGTATTAATCTGTATCATACTTTTGTAAAGTAGTGTCTTCATTTTGTAAAGTAATGGTATAGATTTCTGATGCCTTCTTCCATGCTGTTAGATGTTTTTGATGTATTGGTGGGTAATATGGGAGTAGTAGACCTTTTAAAGGGCCCATATCACTTTTCTGGAATTAAAAAGGCTTGGTCTGTAAACATTGTTTGTAATTTAGGAATTTACCACCACCATACATTTCATGTTTACACAATAAGCTAAAGAAAAATAGCCTGTTTTCAAATCGTTTTTTTGTGATGTCACAAAATCCACACATTAAATGTATCTCCCTACTAGCCCAGACCATTTAGGTACAGATTTGCCAAAATTTTTAATGATTAATAATGTGGCAAAAACATAGTGTTTCAGTATGTTGGTTGCTGCACGGCTGTAAATCAAAATAAACAAAACGTACTATGCCCTGTATTGAAACAAGTAGCTGTTCAGTGTCCTTTAAATACGGTCACATTAGGAACTAGGGACTATCAGTGACTTAAGCAATTTGAAAGGGTGTTTTTATATCATAACTTACTTGCTGGGTATAGCATTCGGGGCAGGTGGTAGCCTAGTGGTTAGGGCATTCGCCCTGCGACCAGAAAGTCTGGGTTCGATACCCAAGACCGCTAGGTACTGCTGAGGTACCCTGAGCAAGGTACCGTCCACACGCACTGCTCCCCGGGCGCCGTGTTCGTAGCTGCTCCCTGCTTCACTTGGTGAATGGGTTAAATTTTTTTTAATTTCGTGCTGTTCACACTGTGTGCTGTGGTGTGTTCACATATGACAAATGGTCACTTTCACTTCACTTTCATGTAGTTGACAATTAGGGCAGTGGTTCAAAACGGATTTCGCAATCTCAGACGTAACTGGAATCCACTGCTTTTCTGCCTCTTGCAGAAATATTCCAGTGTTTATTTTAAATAATATGTCTGTATGAAACTCAGAAAACGTAATAATCAACCAACATGCTAGAGATAAAGGAATGGAGACATATCATTTCCATAACCTGCTCACCTGTGGAGGGTTTTCTAACCAAAGACTTTTCCTTGTTTTGCAGGTGCACCTGGACATTTTTGCATCCAATGAAAATAAAACATTAAATACACACATGGAGTGTTGTCAGCTTTCTTTGCATGCATGGTGCTGGGACTTCATCCAACCTGCTCCAGTAGAGGATGTATGATGCCACCTAGTGGCCAGTGACCTGACAGAAGAATGAAGCCGCCCAGGCTAACACGTCTTAATAGAATAGCGCAGTTCAAAGCTAAGTGAGAGGAATCCAGTTTTAGTACTTGTTAACAACCTTATTCCTATTGTGCTGAAAATATTTTAATTTGTAAAAAATTGGTTCTGAGCAACAGCTATTTAGATCCTTATTTCATTAATGAACTGAAACATATTGTGCACTTTATATTTGCCTCGGTACATACATGTTTTATCTGTAGCTAGTACAGATACCTGCTGCCAGTTACATACTTGGAACAAAAAGCTTGAATGAAAATGTGTAGTGTGATCCTACAGCCTGTGGGTAGGATCACTCTTAGAAGTAGGGTTGGGAACCATTGGTACCACTATTTCATTTTTACATCCATGAAAAATGAGCATGAACATACCTTCTGAAAGGTATGTTAGTTTTAAAATGTTCTTTATAGTGGGGCAGAATTTAGGAATAGTGAGGCTTAGCTTGGTTAGTGGTAATTCAAATATTGAGGGGGGGGTTGGTTAGTAAATTGAATCATTGCTGCACACCTTTGTAATGTTAAATAATGCATTCAGTTGCACGTTCCTGTACAAACACATTTATTTGGTCTTTTATGGTAGTTTACTGTGTTTGGAACAATCCAGTCACTATTTTCAACTTAATTGTACAATAGAAATGACTACTTGCCACTGCCACAAAACTACCAACTTCAGGGAAAAAAAAAAAGAAATTAAAAGACATCAGCATGAGAGTAAATGCAGAAATGACAGCTTCCAGTTTCTCATGTACACTGTACTCTACACTGTGCAGTTTATATAAGTGTATAGATAATATATATACCCATTTTGAGAGGTTCTCACCTCCTCTTATGGCTGATAGAATGAGACTTGCATTGTAAATAAGACTAGAAGTTGGGTTTGCCTTGGGATATGTTTTGAGCTACCATTTCCTGTCCCTGACATCGATACAGTGATTATATTTGTCGTTGCAAAATGAAACAACTGTCTAGTAAAGAAGCCGTGATGATAGTGCTTTTCAAGTTAGAATACAAAACCTGAGAACTCAATTGTACTTGCATATTTTACTCTATAAAAAGTAGAATTTTTCTGTACAGATACGAACAAAGCCAAATATCTTTACCGCCTTCTCATAAATATTTATGAAAAGGCACGCATCATTTAATATTGAAAGCAGGAATTGTACTCCTGTCTAATGTTTCTTTAAAAAAGAAAAATGACCATCTCCCCCACAAGCAAGAACCTCGCATCAGTACTTCAGGTGTTGCGGACAGTAGTAGGTCCTGTAGATCCTGGAAATAATGAACTCTGGTGCCTATGAAGAGTCGTGACGTTTTTTTGTACTCTATGGCATTCGTTTAACACACCAGAAAAAAACCCCCAACAAAACATTCATTCCATAGTGAGATATCCCCACCAACTCATGTCTTCTATAGAAATATAAAGTGCCGTTCTCTTCCTTGCAGCAGAGGGCGCTGCTGCATAAACCCAAGGATGCTTTTCCAAACTCCTAATCAACTTCTGTTTTTTCCTGATCTTTGTGAATGAAAGGCAACACAAATTACAGCAGTGATCTCTTCCAGAAACGCAGGGGTTTTGTCCACAGTGATACAAATGTGCTGGACAATCCGTATAATCAGTGCGTGCACTTTTTCCCATCTAATAAATGGTGAAACCCAAACATCTATAGGCTAATATATGCTAAACATCTGAAAAATAACATGCTAACATAGAAATCTAAATGATATTTAATGATGTTTTTGTTCTTTTTTGGTCTTCTATGCTGTGCCTTGGGGACTTAAATGGCAAGGGGCAGATGAACTACTTATCAAAGGGAAGTGAATTCTGCATATTGCCTCGAGTCTTGCCACTGAGGCGTAGCACACAGCCAGAATTCACCAGATAAATTCATGAAGGCCATATTTTGTGCGAGCATTTTGGTGCTCAGATTCAAGTCCTGTGATCTCATTTGCATACAGTGGCAGCACTTCGACAGCGAATGGATTACTGGTGTGCCCATCAAAAACCATCTGCCTGTTTGCTTCAGGCTGCGACAGAAGCCATTTGTGGATGCCTGCCTCATCTGATCTATTGGGTGGACACCTAATAATAAATCTGTTTTTTTTTTATCATATTCTCTTTGATTGATCTGGAATACAACACCATAGTTTACAGATTTGCCAAATCAAACAACTGAAATATGTATATAGATTTAAAAAAGGAGAAAGGAAAAGAATAATGTTCATTAGTGTCCTCCCTTGTATGAACAGACAGGCCCACACAGCATGTCCTTACAGCGTGAGTCTCTTCCTCTGCAGAAATGCAGTCCTGTCAACATTAAGCATCAAACATACTTTAGATGGACATGTCCTGCCATGCAAGCTACAGAACCTTCTCTTCACTACACCGGAACGTCAATGTGCCTTTTTCCAGTGCTTTTTTATCACTTCTTGTCAATCCATGAGTATCTACAAAGGTTGCCACATCACATGCTAGTTTCACATGGTGGAGAAAGGTTTCCATCTCCTGTCGGTTTGAGGATATCTGGCGACAGGAGGTGGTTGACGACTTTCTGCCCGCTTTGAGCGCTATCTGAAGTGCTCTCTATGCTGCTGGCACCAGTCATGCCAGGGGAACAGTTCAGTGCAGTTTTAGGTGAAGCAGGAGAGACTGTTGCCGGCCTCTCAACGTGATTCTTCCCTCTCTGGCTTTCACCGGAAGTTGGGACAAAACCCGGGGATGGGGTTCTCATTGACCCTTCCCCTTCAAAACCTCTCCCTGGGGATTTTGGGCTTTGCCAGGATGGTGGCGTAAGTGTGGCTGTGTCATCGGTAACCACTAGATGCAGACTAGAGGATCCTTCCTCACCAGATTCACTTAAATTGACTTTGAGTCCCTTTGTTTTTATGGGGTTGTTCGGGGTTGCTCTTGGAGAACTCTTGATGTTTTCGCTGCTCATGTCAAAGCTTTGGTTCTCCTCCCCTTGAGATAAGGTGCTACTCTCTGGCTTGTACTGGACAAATTCATAAAGACCCTCTTTTATAATAGTGGGCTGCTTTGCCTTTTCAGCTGCCCGTGTATCCAGAGCAGTGATCTGGCTCAGATCTAGAGGAGGTGGGGCGCGGGGGTGCCTTGACTGCATCCCAGTCACACTAGGGAGCAAAGCGGTTTTCTCGACTTCACTAACATCTGTGGTGCAGCTCGCAAAGCTGTCCACGCTTGACATGCTCCTGATGTCAGTGATGGGACGTTCCTTCAGCACTGGCTCTGACTGAACAATCTTCATCTCCAGTTTCTCTTCCCTGCCCATCTTACTTCCCCCTTTTGGAACCAAAGCCCCAGTGCTGGCAGCGGCAGGAGCGGTTGTCATCTGGTTATACATCTGTTCCAGAGACTTTGCATTCAGCCGTTGAGGGCTCGACGTTGGCTTTACCGGTCGATCTGGTGATCCCAACTGTACCACTTCTTGATATTTTGCATCATAGGGTTTGGTGATGGAGTCTGTGCTCTTCTGATAATTCCATCTACTTGGAGAGAGGTGGTTGTCCAAGGGCTTTTCTTCTGGCTTCTCGATCACCACATCCATCAGCTCCATGTTACGGACAAAAGCATCCTTCATGTTCATTGATACGATGCTGCCGTTCCTCTTGGCCCTCTCTAGTGCCTCTCTGCGCTTGATAGCCTTCTCCTGCCTCTTCTGCTCTTTATAGAACTCAGAGAAGTTATTTACAATGATGGGAATGGGTAGGGCAATCACCAGCACACCAGCAATGCAACAAAGCCCACCTACTATCTTACCCAGGAGAGTTTGTGGATAGATGTCTCCATAACCCACTGTTGTCATGGTAATCGTGGCCCACCAGAATGATGCTGGAATGCTGGTGAATTTTGTAGCGTCTTCATCTTTCTCTGCGAAGAACACCAGACTGGAGAAGATCATGATTCCCATGGCTAAGAACAATATCAGCAGGCCCAGTTCATTGTAGCTCCTTCTGAGAGTGAAGCCCAAGGACTGAAGGCCTGTGGAGTGCCTAGCCAGTTTCAGGATCCTGAGTATTCTCATGATCCTGAATATCTGGACTACTCGCCGTACATTCTGGAACTGCAGGACACTCTTGTTGGACTCTGTAAGGAATATCGTGACGTAGTAGGGCAATATGGCCAATAGATCAATGACGTTCAGAGGGCCTTTGAAAAACTTCCATTTGTTGGGTGAAGACAGAAACCGCAGAATGTACTCCATTGTGAACCATGCTATGCACACCGCTTCTACGTGGGCAAGGCTAGGGTTGTCATTTGACTGTCCAAACTCATCGATGACTTGTAACTCGGGTAAGGTGTTCAGCGACAGGGCAATAGTAGACAGAATGATGAACAAGATGGATATAATGGCAAGGATCTGAAAAGAAATGAAAGAGAAAAAAAGTTTAATAAGTTTCACATACTTACATTGTTATAATACAATTGAAGGCAAGAGTTTAGGGACTTCAAGGCATATTGCTTATATCCTGAGTGGAAAGACAGTAATAACATCAACATGGATCAAACAACTATAACACTTAAACATAATAATAATGCTCTATTTACCTTTTTTGCTAAACTGAATGTATTGACAAACACCTTAAAATAACACATGGAATGTGTAAAAGACTGATTAGGCCTTAATTCAATATTGCATGGACAATTCATTAGTGTAGCTAATTATTCAAAAGTCTTGTGCTTACACTCCATAGACTCATTTAAGCTGCTGATGAAGATTTGTCCTGAGAGATTATTATAAAAGGTACCGAAACAGTGCTTTGTCCAAAATGTCATTAAGAAATTGAGAGAACTGTTGATATCAAGACTTGATAGGGTTGACTAAAAATGTACAGGAATGTTTGGGTGGCACTGGCCTAACACGCAGTTTTGCTACACCACCATCATCTGCATGGAAGGTTCATTAGTGACTTTATCTGTGAACCCATCAAATGATTGCAAACATCTGAAGTACATAATACAATAATACAATACAGAACAACACAGAAGCATTATGCTGGGGTCTAAAAAAAACTGTTGGGTTCAATCAAGGAATATGTCTGGAAAAAAGACAGCTGTTATAAATGACAGTGGATCTATTATACCAGTGAAGCAGGAAATATGAGGACAGACGGAATATAGGATTTATTAAATCTTGGAAACTAAAAGTCATGGTAGAAAGTAAAGAAGAAATACAGCTGGATACAAGATAAAACATAAAAACACCTGCAGTTCCATACACACACACACACACACACACATACACACACACACACACACACATAAATATTTGTATCTGTTTATATATCTCCTGCCACCTTGACATTGTTTCAGGTTGATGATGAAAGGTCCACCAGCGATGGTCCAAAATAAACTAATAATAACAATTTTTTTTTTCATTAACTGCCATTATAAAAGAAATTTGTTTTTTGATTTTTCTGAAAAGTCACTGTTTTGGAGATACATGCCTTTGTTCCCAATAAAGTTTTTCCCTTATCTCTATTAAAATTGCAGGAGATGCACTGTGGGCGGCCTTATTGATCGTGTACAAATCTCATCAAAGATACCTCTGGTGATAAGCAGTGCCAAGCATTTATTGATCAGCTGCTTTGTTAGTTTATGGAATGGATGTCTCTTGAGGTTTTCTAATTTGCTCGACTGGGTAATCAGATATTCTGGATCAGACTGGGTTGCCTCTCCTCAGATCACATTTCACACCATTAAATCAATCACACTGTTTGCAGCATTATGGTGGAAAGGTGGTGCTTTTACTTAAAGGTATACTGCAGTCAGAGATGCAGATGTTGGTTATAGGGAATCAAAAAGTGGGTTTCCAAGTGGTTAATCCTATGTTCACAAGTATAGTAGCATTACAGCAAAAAGCCATTCTGGACCAAAGGTGAGTAACGAGTTGTGTATGTCTGTTCTGGTTTTGTACTGTTGTGATTTATGCATAAAGTTCAAAACCAACGGCAGTCAGATGTGTTATCTTGTAATGTTGCACGGTCCATCAAATGAGTAAATGTTCTATGGAGGCATAAGGCAGATAATGAATCATGCTAAAAGCTTTCAATTTAATGATCATGGAAAACATTTCAAAGGCACTATGCTGATCTTATTATACAAAACTGATGTGGAAAAAATGGCCTTGTGGTCAGGATTGTCACATACTGTAGATCATTAGGGCTAGTAAATTGAACCAATAAGGTGCATCAAGTTTTCCAGAGATTTTGCCTGAGTGTAGAAGCCACTGTCTCCTGCTTTTCAATGACTTTAATGACTAGTTTGATCACTTATCCATCTTACTGTGCATGCCATCCCCAAGAACGAAAAACCCTTAAAGACCCTCACTAATATTCATTCGAGCTGTTTTAACAGTAGGCTATGAAGTTCATGATATTATCAATCTTACTAATAAACCTCTGCACTCTGGGCCCCAGGGAAGTCATTCATCCATTTTAATTTTTCACTTTTATTTGCCTTGATGAGGTGGTTTGGGGAGGATGCGTACGCATGCTGAATTCAGAATGCAGGGACTGTCTGCGGTGGACTATAAAACGGGATGGCATTAAAGACTCCTGTCAGTAAAACAAAGATTTCTCATTAGCAGTATACACACACACTACAAACGCAGTTAAGCGGAGCTACAGCAGATGGCCACAGGGCTCCACAAGCCAGAATTCTGTAAAATATAATACAATATTTATAAAATAAACGTATGAGTACAATAATATGATTTCATTGTACTTATGGTGAATTCACTGTGTGTGTTTTTGTGCGTAGTTGGGTTATAAATGTGGTATGTTTAAAAATGTTAACTGCAACTACAGTTGTCTTTGGGTCTAATCTGTACTTTTTTTGGTTCATTTTCAGGTCGGCTTTGGTGCTTTTGAAGAAAAAGTGTGCATACATATATAATCATATATATTTGTGTGTATATTATATATACACATATAATATTATATATATTATATGTTCTTGCAGTTAAATATTTATGGATGACACACTTGAAATTCTGCCATATGAAAAGAAACCCATCCTCCATATGTGCAGCCACACTGAACTAATCCTTATATTTGAGCAACAGTCATCACATGTTGACCGACTGCTATTGAGTCAGTGGAAAATGTGTCAATGTCTTTACACTAAGACACATTAATGACGCAACTGTTCCTGTACATGCAAACTGTGTCATCTTACATGCGTCTTTTGGTGTTTTTAACCTCCCTAAGAAGCCATTAAACATAAAGCCCATCTTATTAAGTGACTATTTTCTGAGAATTCATGCACAAATGAAAATCTCCAGCCAGGCACTTCTCATGATTCTTCCTGCAGGGTGGAAAGAGTGAGTAACCACTTCTAACCTTTCTGTATCCTCACTATAGATAGCAACTAAATCCTATTATTACAGTTATCCTGAAACATCCGCCCGTGGAGAAGACAATGTGAGCACACTCACCAAAGGCTCACGCCACTCACATGCAGAAGGCAAGAAATGTTCCTGTACAACAGCATTTCTATCCCTGTTATACATTGCAGTTAGTTTTCATGACAACAAACAGCGTTTATATATGTTAGGTGATCCTGAAGAAGGTTTGTTTCAAGGCTATAGAGGACACAGTGCTGTAAAGTGCCACAGGAAACCCTCTCCAGCAGTGACACCTACTGCCAGCTTTTCAAGGGAAGCCTATCAGACACCCAGATAACCATCTTTTAAAAAGTCAGTACAAGCAATTCATTTCTGTTAATCAGTTTCAACATGTTGAAATATTTCACACTTTTGCCGATTCACAAATTAAAACTTTGCTAAACACTTGTGGTGACAGGCGAATGCTTAGCTTGCATTTTGGTGGTTTTATGTGACAAACAGCCCCTTTAGTTACTTTTTGTTCATTTTTAACAGCACATACGTCATAACGTCATTACATCATTTATATTTTGCAGTCAGAAAGTTGATTAGAGTCCCAATAGCAAAATCAATTCAAACTTCACTAAGGAAAAAAGAAGTCAGCCTGAATGCTGGGAGCATTAGCCAAGGTTCATGGCACCATGTGACGTAGATGGAGAATTAGCATGACTCTCTGAATTGGCAGCCATGGTGTGACGCAGGCATCGTCCCCAGCAGATGGCTGCCCACGGCCAATAAAGAGGCCCATCCAGGTCAGAGTTCAGGGGCAAGGTTAAAAAAAAACAACGTAATCCTCAGGTCAATAAGGACAGGAAGTGCAACCTTTCTCTTTCTCATTTAAAAAATGAATAGCAGCTCCATAGTCATGAATAAGCTCAGAATAAAACCATCAGTACTTTGGAGCTATTATTCCATTTTTTATTAAATATTCCAACAATGTAAAAAGCAGCTGGGGAATTAGATGGTGTATCAAGAGAGATGAGAGAGAAACTCACTGTCATAACCAAACCATCAGTATTTCCAAAATGAATGAATAAAGAAAATGACTAAGTGTACAGTAATATAACATATCAATTTTGGAATAAGTTTGGTTCAATATTCAATCAGCAAATAAATGTTCCAACAACATAGAGGGCAACTGGTGAATTAAATAGCGTTAATTATATTTGGGAAACATCTCTGAACTTTAGGTCAAAGGGATTCTACATTACTGTGCATTTCGGCTCCGCCCTATGTTCTGCTTAGTGATGGCTGCGGTATTTTTAAGTGGCTATTAGAGCAGAAGCGACTAAAGGTGGAAACAGAGAGGGGATTATTGAAGTCTGGGCGCCTGTGGATTGGTCCAAGCATGTGATTACATGAGCATGTCTTGACACGGTGAGGTTTTTTGGGGCTAGGCCAGGGCATGTGCAGATCTTCCTTGGCACTTCCTGAGGGAATTTAACCCTTTCATCGCTACATATGGGGGACAGCGGTCCATGCTAAGCGTGTGACAAATGAAGATTAAGTATGTGGTCAAGACTCGGTAGATGGAGTGTAAAACAATCCTGTTCCTGCCTTCTCCACTGTAATCAATAGTAATGGTGTTCATTTCAAAAATGTATATAATGCACATATATATATATATATATATATTAGAGGTGGGCATAGATTAATTTTTTTTAACGCCGTTAACGCCGTTTGTAATCTTGGCGTTAACGTGCGCGAGATTTTCTCCCCCCCGTCCCCCGTCCCCTCTAATATACAGGTTTAAAACAGGCGTGAACCCGACAAGTCACTACAATATCAAGGTGAAATTCATCATAGCTTGCGTA
>JBBPDB010000040.1:22197542-22217944 GCA_037974465.1 Brachypetersius altus
AGGCAATGAATGCAATGAAATACACAGTTGTAAGTAGAGTTATGAGGTTCTTTATGTGATGGTAAAGACATGCTCAACTGTTATAGAATGTTGTAGAATGTATGTATATATAAATATGAAAGTATTATTTTACCAAGTCAGCCTGAAAGTTCTAAAATAATTCTGGTTTGGACATAGAATTCTTCATTGGTGGGGCATTTACATCTTTTACATCTTTAAATCTAAATTGAGGGAACAGTGCAAAATACGTCCTGAATAGTGCAAAATAACATTATATGGCTTCTGTGAAAAGGGTTAAGCAAGCAAAAATATCTGTGAACATAATGAGATAATTTCACTTGCAACTTAGCTAAAGCTCAATATCTAGAAATTGAATGAATAATTACAACAATCTCGTAATATCAAATATTAAACAGATTTCCTATTTGCCAAGAAATCATTTCTGACAGTATAACAGCAGAGCTACGATGCAGAGGCACATTAAATGCAAATAAATATCTACTAACAGTTCGTCTTAGAATGTGCAACAATTGTGTAATATTGCACCAGATTATTTAGCATTTAAGCCCCATAAAAGGACAGAACATGAAGGCAGGTCCAGGCTTACGCACTCTAATAACTTGAATGAGTAGTTTGGCCAAAATGATCATTTACACACTTTCCCACTTACCCAGATGCAGATTAACAGACAAAATATGTTTGGAGCCCAAATTTTGTTTCTTTATCTTAGAACTGGTGTTACAATGCTAATGTTGTTAACATTAGGGGTCAACAGTCACTCTGATTGTTATCATTAAAACTTCTTTCCACCCACTCAGATTACTTTCAGCTCTTCACTAAGGTGGTGATTCTAGATCAGCACTTCTGAGGTGGTTTGTGAAAACAGAACCTGATGTCTTAAAACCTGCCCTCAACATTTGGCTGATCTTTGAAGTTTTGCTCATTTTCATTGCTCACAGTAAGTCATACTGTGTTCCGCACCACATTAGCAAGTCTATTCCACCTTAATTAAGAGCTGGATGTGGTCTGAGCAGATTAAGAGACAGAGTGTGTATATAAAGAAAAGATTTGGGTGACTATTGGCTTCTGCTGGGGCACTGAACATGACTTGAATGGTTGAGTACATCTGGGCAGAGATGGTAAATTCAGGCCAGAAAGTAAAAAATTTGGATTTCCCTTCAGTGGCATGATGTCCAGCAGAGTGTTTGGGCAGTTGAAAAAAACTCCTGAGGGGTATTTTTACTTTCTGGCGCTGAATATGTCACCTCTTCATCTGGAATTAATGGAAAATAATGTAAACCATTCCTTTAAGAACAACTGGTTTTCATAGGTTTCCATGTAATTACAGATTAATGAGCCTATTATAATTAACAGCCATTAAATGAAAGTTTTTAAGTAAATATTGTTGTTTTATGATAGCTTTAGATATTTTGTATTTAGTGTCTGAACTCCAGAAAGAACTGAATTGGTGTTTCAGTAGTTGCTGGAAGGACTAGTAGGGGTGCCATTGTGGACCCAGTGGCTGGTTTTGGGTGCAGCTGTCCTGTCTGAGCTCTTTGTGACCTGGGCCGGTCTTTTAGTCCTTGGAACATCTGGCCTCTTGGCTAAGCAGATTAATTGGAAGATCTGGACGTTTTTTCTCCTCTCCCTCGTTCGGCTCCACCGCCTGCTGAGTTACTGTACCAACCAACGGAGGCCTCAAAAACGAACGTGTAAAAATATCTTTCCGTGGAAGAATTGTTTGCGGAATGCAATCTGGCAGAACATGAGGATTTGTCTTTTAATCTTACACAGTGTGATGGCTTTAAACAAGTCTGGGAAGAGAAAATAGAATCACACACATGGCTGACAAGCAGAGGGATGCAACAAAAGTTTAGCTTTGAGGCAAACTGATCACAATCCCATCCAGTTCCATTTAATAATTTGCGTTTTGTGCTTATAGAAGTACCTTTCTATTTTATTATATGTGTACATAATAAAATAGAAAAAGTAAACCACAAGTAGACCTGAGCAGGCCTGTGTTCAGCACCATGGACAGCTCATGTTTCATTTTAAAGAAAAAATTACTTCTAGTATATAAAGTATCAACAGCATACAATATATGATGTTAAAAAAAATCAAATAAATTATAAATATGCTTTGGTTAAATATGTGTATATGTTAATTTGTCTGCATATTTAGACACAAACACACACACACACACACACACACACACATACATATACACATTCTAGAAGCCCATTTCAAGGCATTCTGCAGCATATAGCTGGATCACTAATGCAGGGTGTGTTATATTATCACTTACAGATAACACCAGAAAAGAGCACCCCGGACATAAATAATGAAGCATGTGATAAAGCAGCTCTCTGCAAGTCTCTTGGCTTTCAGGGGGGAAGAATGAAGGTTGAATTATTTCTGGAAAACACTGTTATCATTTCAGCCCACAGAGGAAGAAGAAATTCTGTCTGGAAACCCAAGAATGTCTTGATCGATATCGAGGGTATTTATAGAAGGGTGACACGGGATCCGTTTGATTTAGTGGGTTTTTTATAGGGTGGGTTTATCTGGAGCGAACCTGGCATTCTCTCAGGATCCTTAGTGCTGAGTAAGTGACATTCAGCCTGCTACACTGTGCTAATGACGTAACAGAGCCGACTGTAGAGAAACATATGCTGCTTTAACACTCGGACATTGCAGATAACAAAAGCACGATGTCATTTTATTTGAGTTACTACTTCCTCTGATCTCTGTGGATCAAGTTGAGGAATTCTATGGAAGGTTTCTCATCCCATTTGTGTTTGTTCATAGCAGAACAAACACTTTTTCAAAGCAAAAGGAGAAAAAAGGTGTAGAGACAAACAGGTATTCCATGTAAACTAGTATCAAGTCTGTACCCCTGACTGTTCCGTAATGTGTTTCAATTTGTTCCGTAATGTGATCCTGCTTGTTCTGTACTATAATTCCATCATGTAAAGTAATTGCCTTTGTTCCGTGACATAATGTAATCCCTAAGTCTAGAGTAATTTCGTTTGTTCCTTAATGTTTTTCCCTTTGTTCTGTAATGCAATTTTATACACTATATGGACAAATGTATGGGGACACACCTGTTATTTCCATTGAAGGGTAATCTTAATGCTTCCTCATACAAGACATTTTGAACAATGCCATGCTTCCAATTTTGTGGACAAAGTTTGGGGAAGAACCTTTTCTATTCCAGCCTGACTGCACCCCAGTGCACAAAACAAGGTCCATATAGACATGGCTGGATGAGTTGGACCACATCCAACACCTTTGAGGTTACTGGAATGGAGATCGTCTAACACCTGTCTGACCTTATAAATGCTCTGCAGAACACATGGGCACCAATTCCCACAGAAACTCCAAAATCTTGTTGAAAGCCTTCCAAGAAGGATGGAAACTGTTCTGGCTGCAAAGGGGGACCAACTCCATATTAAAGTCTATGTATTTGAAGGCAATGTCATTAAAGTCTCTGTTGGTGGGATGGTCACACGTCCCAATACTTTTGTCAGTAATTGTGTATCAGTAATTGTATGGCAGGTTAATGGGAATTTGAGGGGTTAAACAAGCATATCTTCCCTTTCCCTGTGGCTGCACTGTCTGATCTGTTCAGCAGTGTGTTTTGCATGTGCGGGGGATGCAGGAAGCACACAGTGGAGGGGTGTGTACTGATTACAGTGATTAGTCAATAAATGTGGCCCTGATGACTCCCCATGATGTACAGGCGAATCCTCAGACCGCTACTTACATGCAAAACCCCTCACATTCGCTAGTGTGTGCCAGTGCACAGGGTGCTATTCCGGCTGTCCAACGGGGCCTTTGTCTTTCTTAACCCTTTAAAGCTGCTGCAGAAAAGCTGCTTTTTCTATCTTTTAACCTTTAAAAGTCAAAGTACTGGAATACAGAATAATGTAGTTATGTAATGAATTACATTTACATTCTATATTTACAGCACTTTGATTTGTCTGATATAAGAAATGTTGAAAATATTGGTAAAAATGTTTTTTTTTTCACACCAAAACATTTAACACATTCAAAATCACTCAAAATTTATATCTCTTATCTATAAACATAAATATAGTATAGAAAGTTTGGAATCTATAGTTTTCTCTTGTGTCAATGAGCTACAGCAGAGTAATAATTAATATATTACATAATATAATGAATTGAACCTACTCGTCTTCTTTAATACTGTGGTTTTGCAATGCTATCGACATTTATTCTAATAGAATACGATCCAAACAACTCTTAGACAAAAATATACATTTTGTCACAATAATCTTAAGCTTCTAAACAGGTGAACATGGGTGTATTTTTTCCAGATTAAATAAATAATTTTTAAGCATTTCCATAGTGACATGATGAGTATCCATCAATAAGGGCAGAATCGATTAAGGGTCCTTGATATTGTTCTTTAGTTTTCCTCACTTATGAAGTTTATGTGGATTTATGTGCCACAAACAGTCACTAAAATGTAAATGACCTCTAATCCAACTGACTTCTTATAATAACAAGGACGAGCTAAACTGCTGAAGGCTGAATAGGAAAATGTATGAAACCGTATTTGATCTTGTGCCATCGCAATAACAGTGAATTCAAAATTGGCTGCTTTTGCAATTGATTTATGTGGATACTGACCCATGCTGATACAATGACCAACATGAACATGCACACTGCCCCACTACTCTGAGGACATATTTTAATGGGTTAAAGGAGACAAAAACCAAACCTCTGAATGTGTCAGTGGCTGGATTTTAGGGTCAGTTTTGTTTAGGTTAGTATTCAATACAACTTTTTATCAGTTAATCAAGAGATGTATTTATTTACATGTGTTTGTTTATTTATTTATTTACATTTATTGCAGAAGCTCTAATCCAGAGCTACTTAAAGTTTTAATCGTATTACAGATGTAGGCGAATCCAGCATTAGGAGACTTGCGCAAGGATTGTGATGCAGCGAACTTGTCCACGCACTGAATCCTCATCTTTTAAAGGCTAAATGATAAATTGTACTTAACTGAACAATGACAAAAGACAGCAGCCTTCATTTTAAAATACTTCAGAAAGAGATAAAGGAGGAAGTCTGTAAAAAAAAGACCATACAGGAAAACACCATACGAGTGTCCATCAAGCTCTTACAGTGAGAGGGATAACCCTTTAAATCACTATTCAATTGTCTAGAAGGTCCATTTTGATCTATTCCTGATACAAAGCCTTGCCCTTTAAAACACAGGGTTTCTACAGCACATGTAACAAAGCAGCGGCGGAAGCAGCTTCATGATGAGGCTGCGTTTAGAGGATAAAGACACCACGGCTTTATTCTAAAAAGACACTGGCATGACTCCCGGCTGTGGCAGAAACTCAGAGCCTGTGTGGGCCGGGTAGGTAGAGGTAATAGTATGCATTTTTGTTGTCATGTCACGTTAATAACACACAGCTTGCTCTTGCTGGAGCGTCATTACAGCATGGGGCGTTCCAGCACCAATCTGGTCCCGACCAGATTTTACAGAGGCCACAAAAACACCCACTGCTAGAGCTGTGCAATATGGGCAAAACATACATTGCCTCTCGTTGCGTTTGACCTGTGCATGAGTTTACCGGTTAAAATGCTGTGGCACCAAGCTGGACCATGTTGTTGTAAATACAGCTCCAAAAAAAAAAATAGACCACTGCAAAAATGTTCAGTTTCTCAGGTTTCATCCTTTATGGGTGCAAGTATTGAACTGAACTGCTTTGCTTTAGTTTTTAAGAACTGCTGACTATATTTCTCCAAAAATTATTCATTAAAGCATCATTTTAAATGACAAAACATTAAAATAAATAATAATTACCTTTGACATTCTAATAGTGTTTCGCCATCCAGCTTTGTGAGAGGAGAGTGGTGATTACAGCAGTGTTTTTAGACTTCTCTTCATTTAATAATATCTGATTCAGGTGATCACTAATCAGAGCTTCATGAAGCAGAAAGAGGTGCTTGTGTAGGAAATGAACAGACACTGGCATGGAATGGTTCTCATACTCATAGAGATGCTGATTTAAAAAGAAACTGTAAAGGTCTCTTCATTTTCTTCGGAGCTGTAGCTAAACAGATCAGAAATGGTAATGATGCAACAAATGTATCATGCTAACTTCAAGAAAAAACTGCATCCTATCTTATCCCAACAGCTTGACCTTTCTCTTTAGGTTTAATGCAACGTGTTCTGTAAAGCTTGTCCAACCTGACAATATTTGTTCCAAAACAAATTGTCTTGCAAAAAATTAATACACACCTCAATTAACAAATTAATAAACAAAAAAACTGAGAACTAATTTAGAGGTATTCTAGAAAGAAGAATACTTTGTACTTACATTACATACCAACCCTTGTGATAGTGGGGGTATATATGTGTGTGCATCATGTTTGAAGAAAATTTTTCCTTCATTTGTCTCTGATTTGTAACCTGAATGTACATTTGTAACCTGAATGTATTTAGTATGTGAACGAGGTGCCAAGGCTGGATCTGGTTTATTCCAGCGCAAATGAAGTCCTGATCAATAATGCAAAGGCTAGTGTCATGATAATTAGGAACAAATGATACTGTTCAGTCCTTCCCTGCCAGGTACGTTTTTGTCCACCAGGATATCAACACTGTCGAAAATACAACATGATCTTATGCATATTAAATAAGTTACGCGACACTCACTTTCCCAAGACGAAGAGCCATTATCCTACATTGTTCTTCATTTTCTGCAACTCCAACTGTGACATTTGTGCGGTTTTATTATCCAAAAACAGACATATTTTATTTTAACATCCCTTAAAACATGAACAGGCTGATTTTGTTACTGTGTCTTTAAAACTGATGAAAATATATGCAAATATATGTAAAATGAATGTAAATCATCTTTGTGACATCACAAAAACAACAGCTGGTTTGTGCAACTGAATAGCAAAATATAAATGGACTGAGAAGAGCAAACTGGACATTTAGAAACTATTAATGTCCCACAGTAACCTCTTTTAGAAAAGAAACAAGTTTACGGCAATATGGGCCCTTTAACTTAAGACCCAGCTAAGGGTGTTGGAGCTGTACCCTTGAGAACAGTGTTTGTACCTTAAAAAAAAAGTGACGTTTAGCACAAATCAAAGAGGCAAAGAACACACAGTTCAAAACAAAAGGTACTTGCTTGGAGTGATAAATCACACCAGGCCCCACAAATCACCACAAATACGAGTCAGGGATGCTAAGGCTTTGGGGAGACAGGCTGAACAGTTTAGAATAAATAATCGCATCCAAAATATATCTTGCCAGCTCTGACTTGGAACACAGTTATATACTGACAGTCACGCCAGTAAATGTATGCATGCTCACAGTAGGCCTAAAACATAACAGATCATTTCAGGTGAAGAAGAAACAAATCTTGTGAATTTCACCCAGCCTAAGGCCAATATAGTAGCCAGTGTATCTGCGAAACATCCGCCTTTAATTACCTCAAAGTGCCCCTTTGCTGACACAGGTGTTCAGCTGAGCCCACACAGCTTATACTATGTTCATAGCAAAGCTCTGTCAATAGAATGGGCTGCTCTGGAGCAGCTGCATTTAAGCCCAAAGCCAAGCATGGCCAAGAGAGGTAAAAAGGCCCAAGCATTAGACTCTGAAACTGTGCTTTCTGGAGTGATGGAGCTCTATCCAGTACCTTTGTGATCCAGGACAAATTTTCAACATCATTATAAGACCTCAATAATACTCTTGTGGCTAAATGCAATCAAATCCTCACAGCGATGTTCCATCTAGCCTTCTCAGTAGAGTAGAGAGTATAGACTGTTACTGTGCCAAAGGTGGGACAAACTCTCAATGAAAACACATAAGGACAAAAGTACTGGAGTGCCTGGCTTTAATGACAATGCATTTAAATTCATAGACTTTAATATGGTGTTGATCTCTTTGCTGCTAGAACAGCTTCCACTGCTCTTGGAAGGCTTTCCACAAGATTTTGGAGTTTCTGTGGGAATTTGTGCCCATTCGTTCTGTAAAGCATTTGTGAGGTCAAGCACTGTATCTCTGTTCCAGTTCATCCTAACCCAAACCCTGAAAAACAGGTCCCAATACTTTAGTCCATATAGTGTACTTTTGAATTTAGGAGAGAAGTTGGATGAAGCAGTGTCTATATACTTTTGAAAAAAGTAGTGAAAATCTAGCAATACAGGAAAGAAATAAGTTAAATTAATGGACATGATTACTTTGGTGAAAATAAATGGAGTATTATGATGGTACTGATTATGGTGTGGACTTTCATCCATCTGTATTCTCCATGTCTGATTAATCAGCATGAAAAACACAACATTAATAAAAGGTTATGACCACACGGAAAGACCCAATGTGACCTGTGCTTCTGTCTGCGGTCAGTTCAGGAGCTCTGTGATAAATGAGCTCTTCTGTGACTTTGATTACGTGAAATGACTTCTCTGCCTCTGACCCAGCCAAATACCACAAACTTTTAGTAATACCTTTTCTGGAAGTTCTGCGTTTCGCTCCAGAGACACGGCTACTGAAACTTCC
Organism: Brachypetersius altus; assembly: GCA_037974465.1. NCBI lineage: Eukaryota > Metazoa > Chordata > Actinopteri > Characiformes > Alestidae > Brachypetersius > Brachypetersius altus. The sequence continues at coordinate 22,206,100 of JBBPDB010000040.1, forward strand.
CTGAGCCTTAAAAACTGTCCTGCTGATTGATCCTCTCGAGAAGTCGTCTGTCGTCTAGTATATCTCCTTCAAAAGGATTCAGACCTGTGTCTGAATATACCTCTTAAGTTCAATGTTAAATGCTTAAGGGTAAAATTAAAGCTGTAAAGTTTAAAAGCAGTGTCAAACTTAAATTTAGGGTCTAAACCTCAGTTTAAAATAGTTAATCATCTCTCTGAGGACATTTTATGCATCTCACTTAAGGTAGAGACCAAAATATAAATACATAAGTGGCCACCAAACCTTAGGCCTTCCCAACCTCTGATACTTTTCTCATTTTTTAATCAATATATATGTACAGTTTGGCTAATGACATAATGTTAATTATAAAAAATGGGCAAACACACATTAAATACACAATATGGACAAAATTATTGTTCCGCTAATGATCATTATATTTACATGGACTTTAATGTCATTGAATTCAAGTGTATAGACTTTAATATGACGTTGCTCCCCCTTTGCAGCTATAACAGCTTCCACTCTTATTGGAAGGCAGAGTGTTTCTGTAGGAATTTGTGCACTTTCATTCTGTAGAGCATTTATGAGGTAATGTTGAATGCTTTGTTTACTGGGGCACAGTCATGCTGGAATAGGTTCTTCCCCAAACTGCATCCACAAAGTTGGAAGCATGATGTTGTCTTGGTATTATGAAGCATTAAGAATGCCCTTCACTGGAAGTAAGGGGCCTAGTCCAAACCCTGAAAAACAGGCATGTCCCAATACTTTTGTCCATATAATGTAGCTATATTAGTGTGAATTGTGCCACAGTGGCAGAAACAACATTAGCAAGTCTACTGGATATCCTTTAACCTCTCAGTGTTCTTTGAGGCAAGTGTATGATTGTACCACTGGTGATACTAAGCCTCTGTTACTTGCTACATTCCCAAATTGCTCCCATACAAAACAAAAGAAGAAAACCTATGTCTACGCTGATCATCTGTGTTTAGACCAATCATATCAGGATAGTCATTATGTCTTTCTGTACTGTTCTCAATCAAAAGGCCTCTTAAATGAGTGTGATGAATGAAATTCATTCAATTACGTCACAAACCTGAGAAAGAACCGGAGTAATCACTCAAAATACCTGTTTATAGAACAGTTTATGTTAAATTACATAAATACATAAAAGTTTTAGATTGTGCATGTAAGACTAGAGGCTACTTTGATTATGACACATATTGATGTGATATTAATTATCAAGAGGACCTTCTTCAAAAGGTTCTTAGTAATTATCATTAAATACACATCTTTAAGTACTTAAAGAACCAGATGAGACACTTATGAAAAATCTATTGATGATTTAAATATAAACATGTTTACGGTCCTTATTAAAATGCTGTACATTGCTAAGTGTAAAATTAAAATGTATTTCTTTATGTGTGATTTCCCTTCACTGAATAATACTCTGATTAAAGATGGGATTTTTCTCTTTTTTTCATTGTCATGTTTATTATTTGCAAATACAAAAGAATTTATTTTAAGGCTTTATGCACATCTTTGTCAGTGGAACTGATATAAAGGACAAAATATACAACTTAGAGGTATTTAAAATAGTGGATTTGGGAAATGAGCTGATTGTGCAAAAAAGTCTAAGCTTGGATCTATATGTGAAACCTTATGCTAGAATTTCCTCATGGCACGTAAAGAGCACATTAGAAGTAGAAAAATGATTAGAATGATGAAAAATTTCATAAAGGATCTATAGTCATTACCAACCTGCACTTATCTTGCTGAATCAGGGTCCTTTACTGGCCTTTACAAAGGACTTTTTTCCATGGAGACGTCTCACTGAAACCAGTGCTGATCAATCACTCTCAAGGTGTCCCTCAAAAACTCTCCCAGGAAGCCTGAATGCCATGCTGAGCTATACAGTTCTCTCTAAACCACAGCTGAATTGCTGCGGTTCCATCACTCAGACTGAGGACTGATCCCTTCAAGTCTTCCTATTCTAATGTAAGAGATATTATATCCGCCCCCCCGCCCGATAAGTCTACTAGAGTTTCTTTTTACATTATCATTTACATGGCTAGCCTTTCATTACTTTATGACTTTCATTTACAGGTTGTTACTGTACTAACACACTGTATTGGGACGCCTGACTATTACACATTACACTAACAGGGCCTTTTATGACGTAGACATTATTATGGAGTTGGTCCCCCTTTGCAGCTAGAACGGCTTCCAATGTTCTTGGAAGGCTATCCACATGATTTTGGAGTTTGAGTGGGAATTTGGCCCATTCACTCTGTAGAGCATTTATGAGGTCAGACACTGATGTTGGATGAGACCTGGCTCACAATCTCTGTTCCAGTTCATCCCAAAGGTGTTGGATGGGGTTGAGGTCAGGACTCTGTGCGGGTCAGTCAAGTTCTTCTGCACTCAACTCATCCAACCATGTCTTTATGGACCTTGCAGTGTGCACTTTGACACAGACTGTCTGTAGAAACAACACTCTGCATCACTTCAGCTGGAGTAGACGGGGTTAAACTGCTGTAGACTGAATATGTGGTCATGTGTAAATGTGTTCATGGTTGTGGCATCACAACCAGGATCATTTTAAAATTAGCTAATTTTGCAGCTGGATTATAAAGACCATGGATTATACGGAGTTTCCAAAGTTGAAATGAGGTACATTGTCTTTTACGATAAAAATAAAATACGAAAGCATTTTAATCAACTGAATGAATGGTCAATGCTCCTATTGGGCAATTGCTCATAGTCTGAGATGCTGATTTCAAGCTCCTTTATGAAGCTGCCCAACCAAATTTGCATTCATCATCGAAGAAGAGGTGCTACTGGGGAGAAATGTTCCCAGAAAATTGTGTAATTAGATGTAAAATGTCATCTCTGGTGAAGAATTGCACATTCATTGAGCAGGAACTGGCTTTTAATCCAGTTCCGGGCAAAACGTGGCTGAAAAATGCATGAACCTCATCGACTCTAAGTATTCAATAGCACCTCTTAAACAATCCTATAAAGCACCTGCCAGCCCCGTTCTATATTAAACACTCGGCTCTCTTTGTGTAGATACACCACTCAGTTGATTATTTGGAACACCTTTCCTCTTTCGTGACCTCGGCAGCATGGAGCAATAATGGCAGTCTTTTTTGTGCAGACACACACACACACACACACACACACACACACACACACACACACACACACACACAGGTAGGCTGGAAAGGTGGAGGTGCTCTGGAGTGATTGATATCATCTCACACTCCAGTTAATACAGTCTTGCCAGACCCTCAAAGTGCTCTTTCTCTCTCACTTTGTCTCCTGACCTGCGTGATGGCAGCGGCTGGACTCCAGCCAAATTCCTCTGTATTAGGAAAATGTCACTGAGACGCTTCTGCTAAGAATTTTTTTTACTGCACAAGAAGAGCTGAAATAAAAAAATGACAGGTGAATATGACTTGGAGAACTGAAAAGAGAAATGATGAATGTGTGATCCAGCTTCGTACATGAAGCGCAACTGCACAAGAAACAAGAAAAATAAAAAAGAATGTGTAAAATGAGTCTAATCTGCTTGTCCTGTGTCATCTTCACAGGTTTTAAATAATTAGTAGGATGCCTTAAAGGATCTCTGAAGGCCTTGCCAACATCCAACCATATTAGGATTGTTATGTTTCTGATGGCCTTCAGGCTACATTCTCTTAAAATGAATTAATATGAATTAGAGTATGAAATAGCACTGTAAGCTGAAACATCCACACCACTTCATACCTCTCCTCTCTCTCTCTTTCTCTCTCTCTCTCTCATCTATCTATCTCTCTGTCTCTCTCACCCACACACTGCAGTAAACACTGCAGGTCATACACTCTCCTCTACTCCCAACACAACAACAGTGTCATGTCACTGACATCCACTATAAATGCAATCTATTATTCATGTCACAACCGCATAAGAGTCACAGCAGCAACACAATCACACTGAATCCCCCTTAAATACCTCTTTACAAATCAACCTCTGTTTGTCTGACATACATTGCTCCATTTTTGATGGAATCTATGGGATTGTTTCATGTCATTGAGACGAAATGATATGAAATAACGCAAAAATGTACAAAAATCTTCCACTTGTGAAATTGTTAGATGTGTATATTTGGAATATGATAATATACTGTATATTACATGTAAAGCAAAACGCTAATTTTACAGTTACAAATAAATCAAGGTAAACTTTCATCTGAAATTCAAGTATGAGTATCATGACTAAAATCACTCTTTATACCCAAAAAATAGGTTTGGTTGATTTTAATACGCTGATCAGTTTGTGAGCAATTGCGAACATGGCAACAACCGTTGTTACACTGCATATAAATCAGTTTGTTTGTATATCGGTTGTTTTTAGTAAGGTAGGCTGAAGTTTTCCATCAAAATTTGATTTACTTGTCAAGGCTGGCTGCTCTAAAACAGTCCATGCTATAAACCATATGGGGGGATAATTGCCAGGCTGGTTACTACTAGAGCAGGGCCATTTAATTTTAGCACCACAATGAATATGACACAAAAAATCTGTTTACTTTGCTTGGGTTAAATTGCTGACAAAGTTGTTAGTGTTACATTTCACACAACATCAAGGTGTCACAAATACATTGTGTGTGGTTGTATATATACAATACGTTATACGATATACGATACCAACAACGTAGTGTATATATATTTGTGTACAAAAATAAACTATATATATATATACTGCTCAAAAAAATAAAGGGAACACATAAACAAGTCAATGACAAGTCAATCACACGTCTGTGAAATCAAACTGTCCACTGTCCAGGAGTCAACACTGATTTACAGTCTACACTCTCTCAGTGATGATCAGTGTTGCCTCCTAAGTGGACAGTTTGATTTCACAAATGTGTGATTGACTTGATGTTACATTGTGTTGTTTGTGTTCCCTTTATTTTTTTGAGCAGTATATATTACTTTTATATGTGTATTCGTTTTTTCTGAAGGCATTACTTTACATAATATACTGGACACTTAATTTCCTAAAAATATATATTAATGCAATGATATCTTTCAGTTCAATTACTATTGCCCATAACTGTGCTCTTGTCTGTATTTTACTCCATTTTCCTCCTGAATCAACTACATTCAAAGCATATTGTCCCATTTATTTCCGAGACTGGCAAGCTCTCTTAAGTAGCTCTGCCTGATCATGTGATGCAACGGGGTTAGAGCTGTGTGCCCTTTGGAGAGGACACTTCGCTAAATCCTCTGAGATACCATGGGCAGGGAGAATGTCAAGGGGGAAGGGACAAGGCTAAAATGGACTACGGCTACAGCTAATCAATACAGTGGCTATCAAAGAGCAAGGGTAAAGCCTTGCGTCTCTGTAAGATCTTAAATTTGCCAATATTCAGCTTCCATCCTGTCAGAGCCCACGGATGTCTGTTCAAGTTTGGTCGAAGATGTGAACAGGGCTAATTTAAAGCAGGATTAAAGCTCGGCCATCTGCACCCATAACTGCGCAAATTCCACCTCCCCAGGCTGCCCGAACATGGACGAAAATGGACACAGGTTACTCACAGGAAATGTACTGTACTGTAATTCTTAATCACTCTTTCTTAGCGATGGAAAACCACCTCTGCTAATTAGCAGCTCTGCCGACCACGTGACCAGATGGCATTCGGCAGCCATAAACCAGACGAGGCCAGGCCCTTCCAAGTGCGCTATTTGTGGGAGCAGACTAGGAACCAAAGGAGATTATGGCACGATCCTTTTGCTGGTACTGCGTGGACGCAGCTCACCTCAGGCAGTGTCAACTAGACCTTTCATGACTTCGAAATAGTCAAGGACAGTTTCGCTTTAGGCCATATTTTATATACCCATGAGTACACTGTCATATCCAGAACAAAGTCTCCTAAATAGTATCTGAGAAAGTCCTTAATTTGAACTCATGAACATACCACTGAGTTGAACTAACCCACATAACATAGATCTACAACGCCATTATAATAAATACATTGCTTGTCATAATGTTTATCAGACTAGTTGAAGATTCTGCAGTTTTCGAGGGTTGCTTTTGGCTAGGCCTCTTTCTGCTGCCAGGCATCACGTGTCAATCAGTCGATCTCGTGGAAACACTTGCCCTTTTAGAAAGTGATCTATTAACTGCAAGTGGCACAGTGGCTGCACTAATTTTGATTCATGAAATCATACACTTCAGGATGTTCAGCATTCTATCACTGAAGGCCTAATTTTCCTTTGATCTGATTAGTCACTATAATTCAAATGCTCCGGGCTCCTTTTTTCGACAAGAAAAAATACTGTTGAAATCAACAGCCAGCAAAAACACACACTGAGAAGTGAAGAGTGATCCCCCACCCTGGAACATCTTTTTTTGTTTAATGTGGTGAATCATGCCTGATGAAAAACGAAAATCTAATCAAATAACATAAACACGATTTTGTGTGGCCTGGAGGGACTTCTATGGCTGGTTTTCCTAAATACCAAAGCCTGGCTTTTCCTGTCCTGCCAAACCCGAGATGATGTAGGATGGGAGTGTGCTGAGGCGATGCTGAAGTGTGCTGACTCACATATGATGGACTGCCAAAAAAACCATAGCAAATCAACCTTCATCGTGTGTAGTGAGAGCGGGACCTGCAGTTCCAGCTGCCACGTCCAGTACTGCCAATAACGGCCAGCTAAAGCTGTCAGTGGGGATGAATGAGAACCCGCCTCTGTTCTTTGTTCTTTCAGGCAGAGGAGCACTTTCATGAGAAATGTCTGTAAGCAGACGGCCGCCGGGCACAGTGGGTGCAGTTTGATGGGGCACATGGAGTTTAGTGGGCTGGATAATGGAGGAAAATGTGGGTAATACCATCTGTCCTTCTGCACTCTCTTTCCCCTCTTTCCTTTCCCTCTCTCTCTCTCTCTTCTCCTCTCTGCCTCTCTCTTCTCCCCCCTCTCTCTTATCTGCCTCTGTAGTTCCCTGTCTCTCTCTTTCTCTCTCTTTGCCTCTTTCTATGCCTTCTCTCCCTCCTTCTTTCTCTGTTTTTTCAGTTTCTCAAGTTCACTCTCTCTCTTTCTCTTCTCTTGCTCCTTTTTCTCTCGTATCACCCTCTCCAGTTCTCTCCCTCTCTCTCTCTCTCTCTCTTTTCTCCCTCCTTTCTCTTATCTCCCTCGCTAGTTCTCTTTCTCTTCCTCGCTCTCTCTCTCTCTCTCCCTTTATAATATTTTAATATTTGAAACACAAAATGTATTAGTGGACGCATCCTTCCACTAATTCACAAATTAATCTAATTATTATTTGAGAAATGTGTTTACAGATGGGTTTAAGCCACTTGTTCAGTTTTCTCGTTCAATATGCATGAAATGGCACAACAGAGACAAAATGTCAGATTGCAATTCTATTGCTGCAAATTATAACTGTGATGCACCTTCCAGTACACTGAAAACACATTAAAGAACTCTTGATATGCTGCGGTTGATGATCATTTTTTTGGATTCCACAAGCATTTTGATTAATCCACAAGAACGTCTGTGACTGGTCACGATAAACACAGTAGAAAAGTAAAATACGCTTAGTGTGAATTACAAAAATATCATCACTGGTGTAACAAAAGCTTTAACTGAGTTTTTTGCATTTTTTGCATCATATGAAGCCACACCTCATAATGTTAGAATTAAAAAAAAATAAAAATAAAACGGTTTTAACTTTCTGAAAGGCCAGAAGTAAATTTGCACAGGCTGGGGTTAAAGTCTTGTTTCCATATTGCTGCCCTAATCTTCTCAGTACTGCATGTTGTATAGATGCTCTGACTGCAGTATCTTGGTTAAATAGTTGACATGGATTTAAGCTGTTTTTCAGGTAAGAAACAGTTGTGGACTTCTTACGCACTCTGGATAAGAGCGTCAGCTAAATGCCGTAAACGTAAATGTAAATGCAAAGACCAATATCATGACGAACAGACAGTATATCTTCCAGTCCTGCATCACAGCTGTCACATTCAGTTTCACTCAGACTTTTATAATCAATGTGCTGTTCTCAATCCGAACCTTCACTGTGAATCTACCTAGGATTTTTAGACACTTCCAAATGAACACAAAGAGAAAGATTATAAATAATAGATGTGTTCTACCACCGTGTCAACAAAGGGAGGACAGTTAGCAAGACTCATTATATTTTCATTTCTTTTGGCAGCTACAGAAAGTGATGCTGTACTTATGGCCATTATCAACCATTAAGCAAATTTAATGCATCTTGCAGTAGCTAATTTTGTCCGGCTTTTTAGTTTTCTTTAACATTCTAAAGATTCTGTTGTGATAAAGGCTACAAAGTGGCATTGCAACTTGAAAGGCCAGGGGTGGAAAAAAAAGATTGTACATTAAAGCCTTCGACTAATGGCCCATTTGACTGCGTTCCATGACAGTATTCTGGGAAGTAGGCGATGGGCCTGTGGGATTGGGCTGTATGTGTGTGCAGATCAGGCTGTACTCATTCAGAGCCTCTCTCTCAGCGCACTGGCGCACTGTGTTAGCAAACAACTAACATGGTGCACCAGAACAAAAATCTAAACACCTAAGGCACCACTCACTGTCCTTAAATTTACCTGATAAAGCTTTTGCAAATGGCCAGCTCAACAATGCTAATATTGCTAACAATGAATAAAAGTAAATAGACACTGATTAGCATAATGACATTGTGCTAACTGGTGACTAGCTTTAGTTTATTTTGAGAAACATTAGTATGCAAGGTTTAACAATAACTTCACCATCTATTGTTTCAGTTCCACGTCATAGTAAATGCCTCTGTGTAGCAATATAGTTATGTTTTATGATGCAATTACTTGAGCAAAAACTGAAGTTGGTACACCTGTTTTTATATAAGCTTGAAAAGACTCATCAACAGTAGTTACATTGTTATTGCATGCAAGTGTTATTAGACAGATGTAATATAAACCACTTTTCCATACTGTAACTGAATGACAACCCTTAGAGAGTGGACACACAAAGGCAATGAATTGAACAATCAGAAGGGGTTTAAAAACAGATACATACAGAGTCACTTTTGTGCTTATCTTTCGTTAGTTTTAAATTATGCGCGGTTTGAGTGGGCGTGATATTAAATATTCACAAGGTCGTTTGGCATAACACTGCGTGAGGGAGACGTCTCGAGCTGTCTTGTTGCCACAACAAATGCAGCTTGCAACACGAAGCAATTAGGCACTTATGATCAACGGTGCAAAATGGATGGGACAAGATTTGATTTGAGAACAACGCCCTGAAACCCAGACAACACATGAGTTCATCAGACTGGGACAATCAGAAAACCACTGGACAATCAGGCTCTGATTCCCTTATCCATTTTACTAATCCAGGCCCGGCAGCATCATTTTACACTCTGCTAAAGGTGCTATAAGGGTGGGCGAAATGGCAAACATATAACATCACAATAAATGGCTATATTTTAATGATACACAATCCATGTGTGTGCAAAAGCCTGATTTTTGTTTTAGTGTCCATTTGCTGAGTTTAACATATTGGGAAAAATAAAACACTTCTAGTAGGTTTGTAAAGACGTTGGACAAAATGCACCTGCCAAACATATTTCAGTTCAACATTTGGTTAAAATAAACCCACCAGTCACTGTAACTAATTGCTAATATGCATTTTACATAGTTACAATCTACTGGTTGCTGTTAAACATGGAGTTCTTTCTTTTCCATAATCAGTTCCGAGTACAGGCCACTACTGGTTCAATATTGATAAACGACCAAACTTTACAATGAGCAATTCTAAATTGAAGGGCTTCACATTAGATTTATATCCAGAAGGATCATGTTCAAACAACTGCCTCACCATATGGCTAGGACAACGTATCTGTGGTGTATTTCAGGTCAGATTCGTTACAGGATTAGATCGGACTCAATGTTTTCCCTGCACTGATATCTGATCCAGCATTTTCTATTGAAATCAGCTCACCATCTCTAGCTGTTGTTTTACAGGTTCTCTGTAATTGGCCTGGATATGTGTTTTTATGAGACATACAGTTATTCTGTGTTTCAGAAGTCCTGACTACATCCATGATCTACTCAGGAAAGAATACTATGCCATTAATCACAATGAAAATAATCAGATAAAGCCCACCCTTCCGGCACTGCCAGTCTGAAATGCGTGCAAAACTGACCTCCGCTGCTTTAAGTGTCACCCAAAGCCATCATTTTGGGCATCACAAATACAACTACCGGTACATCTTGAGACATTTCAGAATGTCGGGGCTTCACCAATGCCACCTGATTTGTATAATAGGCATATAGAGCTATTTCCCATAAAAAAACAATGGGAGCTAATGAATATTCATATGCCTGGAGAATTGTGCCAATCTAAAAGAGTTTGACTGAAGTGCCAAGGCTTTAAATCTGCCATGCTGATGGGCACACATACAGCAACAGTATGCGACTTGTCGTATGGCATTAGAGCCTGAGCTTGAGTGGTCTCATTTGGACAAACAGAGGCAGAGGATGTATTGCAATTACAGCGTGACTTCCAAAGGCGGTCCTCAGATTTTAGCAATAAAATCATACATCTAGCCGGTACTGTGTTGCTGAAAAAACACATCTAGAAAAAACAGAACAGCTCTGGGCGGGCTCTTGTGTACCCTTTGTAGATTTTGTAGATATGTTTTGTTTATACAGCAGTGTTTATGTTAATGTTAATTAATGTTACACTGTTTAATTCTGAAATGTATTCAGATCACCATATGGTGAGTTTACTGACTGGAATGCCAGTGCGGTTGAGACTGTGTAAGGCACCTGTGGTCATTTGGATGTGTGTTTGAGTGTATATTTAGGGTAGTAAACTGGTTCTTGACAATGTCCTGCTTACTGTCATGATTTTCCTAGCTAATCCAAGCTAATCGGTTAATTAATTTCCCAGATTCTATTGGGTGTGTTGGACTGAGGTTTTCCTGGACCAGAGTCTGAAACTACCAGACCAAACACACACTCTAAACACACATTGCATTCATTTGGCAGATGCTTTTATCCTAACCGACTTACAGTATGAAGAAAGATTCAAGCGTCACAAGACCCAATATCCTTTGCCTGAATATACATAGGTTTAGGTCAGACTTTGGTTTGAACAGGGGGCCTGGCTGTGCTTATAGGTTTAAACTGTGTGGTTAGACAGAATGTTTGGGCCATTTGGTGGTGTGATTGAAAATTCTGTGTTTGGACTAGGTGTGTGGAAAGTATGTGTTTGGGCTATGTGTGTGTGTTATACTGGGAGTGTTTCTGGCTTGTGTTTGTGCTCAGTGTTTGAAAGTGTGCTTATGCCTGTGTGTGGGTTTGGGCTGAGTGTTTGGAATGTGTGTTTGGTCTGGGTTTTTGGAAAGTCTCTGTTTGGGCTGAGCGTTTGGAAAGTTTGTGTTTAGGCTGGGTATTTAGACTATGTGGTTGGGCTTGTGTTTGGACTGGGTGTGTTTGTGAGTGTTTGGAAAATGTGTTTGGGTGTTTGGACTATGAGTGTTTATATTTGTATTCGGGTTGGGTGAGCAGAAAGTGTGTGTGTTTGGACTGTGTGTGTTTGGGCTTGTATTTGGGCTGGATGTGTGGAGAGTGTGTGTGTGTCTGAGTCTGTATTCGGGCTGGGTGTGCAGACAGTGTGTGTTTGGACTGGATGGGTTGGGTTTATATTTGGGCTGGAAGTGTGGAGTGTGCATGTGTGTGTGTGTGTGTGTGTGTGTGTGTGTGTGTGTGTGTGTTTGCGTCTGTATTCGGGCTGGGTGTGCAAAAAGTGTGTGTTTGGTCTTGTATTTGGTATGGGTGTGTGGGGAGTGTGTGTTTAATTTG
>JBBPDB010000040.1:22220423-22240389 GCA_037974465.1 Brachypetersius altus
TATATTTATCATATCATAATCAGCCATAATGTGAAAAATACATTCTGGAAAACCCAAGGCATCCAGGTGCCCCGAACAGATTGTCTGGTAAGGATTACATAAGTATCCTTCTGCTAAATACACTAAATACCTCTACACAGTTGAACAGCATGATCAAGTTATTAACTCCTTACAGGAAAAAAATGCACGTTATAGTTCTTTGCTTGAATGTTAATGTTTTTTTAAAAAGGCATATAGATCCTTTACAGTTTGTAGTTCGTTAATGTCCTTCACACTTGAACCTGTCAGTTACAAAAGTGCACCAAAGAGTAGATCTTTTGGACATCAAATATGTTTTTTCTTTGGTATCTCTCCAAAGAATCCTGATTTTTAGAGAGTAGGGTAACCAACGCTGGTCAAGGTATGTAACAGGTGCACGTTGGGAGTGTAAAGGTCCTACAGACTGCACTGGGCTGCAATCTCCGAATGGAACGAGAGCGTAATGCGATTGGGCATTTAAAACCTTGATCACAAATCCCCGCAGGACTATTTAACGGGCTGCTATTTCTTGCACTTAAAAGACGTGGTAAGAACCGGGCTATTTAAAACCCTCCAACCGGAGAGGGAACTTATTTAGGCCAGTGTTTGGTAATGGAGCTATTGAAGAGAAGTCGGGCTGTTCCTTTTGCACGGCGAGCAGTTTGCCCTGAGTTAATACCCTGCCACATCCAATACATCAGGAGCTCTGCTCTTGATCCCCACAAGGTTGGAGCGTCCTGTTACTTCTGAAGCCGAGCTGGAAAGCACAACCTGCCCTTGTTGGAAAGTCCAAAGGTCTCAAATGTCTAAAGAGTGATCGCAGCCCCAAACCATCAGTCCAAGCAACATAATCTATCTTCACTTTCAACACAGATCTTTAAGATCAAGTATTGGAACTTAGGCTACTCAAGAGATGAAGCAACTTTTGAAATAAGATTTAAATAGAAATTTCAGAGAAAAATGATGACCGTACCTTTTCTAGTAGCTCACTTTTTCCATAGCTCCACTGTCAAGGGGATGGGGAGGTGGGAGTGAGGGTAGATCAGGGCTGTAACTGAGCCTCCATGAGAGGAGAAGATGCAGGAGGAGAAGCCCAGGAGCTCTTCTTCATTCTGCACGCGCTCGATAATGCCACGGCACGAGCACGTGGGATCAGACGAAGAGGAGCGAAAGGATGGGGATTATTCTCGCCCCCCCGACCACACCGATGTTGTTTTTTGGTTTTTTTTCCTTAATGTAAATTTTCTAGTTGAAGAATGGAACCGCAGTCCCGCGCGAGTCGTCCCGTACCGCCGCGTGGGCTCCTCTGTTCACTCTGAACAGAGCCAGTCCCCCCCGCCTGCAGCGCCCACAGCGCGTAATTGGATTGGGCTGGACATCACCAAGGATAGCAGCCACTGTTTCCGTCCCGTGCAGGAGTCAGGATGGAATCCTGCCCACACTGATTCAACCGTTCACACCAAGAAGATACACGACCCCCTAGAAGCCCCCCTCATGACACAGACACACTTGGTGTTGACAAGAATAGACGATGCAGTAAAGCAATAAAAAAAAAGGGACAATACAATTTCCCTTATTATTATGATCACACACACACACACACACACACACACACATACCATTTTACTCAGTTGACAATAACTGAAATTATTTAATCGGCAAGCGACTATTTTTAGTCATTTACAGCCCAGTTAATCTTTCTGGACTGAATCGGAAATCAAAAAATGAATTATTTGTAATTTTGCAAGCTTGTGAATTTTGATGTAATCTATCAAATTAAAGAAATCAAACCTGATATCTATAATAAATACAATATAGTAATGAAATATAGCATTTTTAAATATCCCTGTTTTTATTGCTTAAAGCAAGAAATGACCAGATACCTGACTATTACACCAACAGGGACTTCAATGACATTGCCTTCAAATACACTGATTTTTAATATGGAGTTAGCCCAAACACTAAAAACAGGTGTGTCTCAATACTTTTGTCCATATAGTGTACCTTCTAATAACAATTTCTGAATCTTGGACAAGACTGTGGGTTTCTCAGAGCTCAGTGACTCCTGAGCTCAGACTGTGTGGATATTTGAGGTCTTTACGCAGGCTATTTTTGAATTTTACTGTTGTTCACTTTGGAAAATTGATATTGAGAACTTTCTTTTTCTTTCTTTTTATTGAAATTAGATATTGAACAGTGTGGAAGACCATAGTTGGAGTTATTTCTCCTATCAGTTTGTACCATTGATGATCATTATGCAAGTGATTTTGCTAAATTAATTTAGCGGTTTTAAATATATGGACAAAAATATTGGGATGCCTGACTATTACACCAACAGGGACTTGCATTCCCTTTCAAGTTATAACAGCCTCCACTCTTCTTGGAAGGGTTTGCACAAGATTTGGGAGAGTATTTGGAAATTTGTACCCATTCATGTCTTTATGGAGATTTGTTCACTGAGGCACAGTCATGCTGGTATAGAAAAGGCTCTTCCCCAAACTGTGTCCACAAAATTGGAAGCATGATAATTTCTAAGATGTCTTGGTATGCTGAAGCACTAAGATTGCCCTTCACTGGATGTAATGGGTCTGGCCCAAACCCTGAAAAACAGGTGTGTCCCAGCATTTCCCTTATAGTGTATTTTATTCTTTCTAATAATATTTTTGGAAATATGTCATAAATATTTAATAAATATCTACTAATTTCTAATTTACTAATAAGGATTTTATCAGCATTTCTAGCCATAATACCAAGCTCATCCCTTCATTGTTGTTCTAACAGTATCATTGTCTTCTCACACTGATTTCAGATGCTCCCCCTGCCCAAAACTGCAATCATCACAAAGAGAGATGCTGAAACTGTTGTTGGAATAGTTTCTTCTAAGGCCTGGGTGAGTATGTACTGAGTTTTATACTTTATTTGAATCAGTTTCCTGCTCCTCATAAATACACCCTATCTGAACATTCTGTTACATCTGCAAACATTAAAAAGTTCACAGAGCCTCCATGCGAGTGGAGATCGCTGAGAGATAATTACAGATGCTATTTGTAGGCGATGTTCTTGTCTGGTGATTCGGATTATCAAATTCCTTTAATGAATGTGCTGTGTCTCTGGTGACCACAGGAGGGAGAGATCTCATCATTTTCCACTGATGTCCACACTTACACTGAAAGGAAGCTCCATGGTTTTAAGACTTTGAAGACCTTCAGTGTAGCATGGTTTTTAGTGGTAGCTGAAAAGTACCTAAACAAGTTGTATGTTGTACTAGAAAAGGTATAAGTGGAAAATATAATTTATACATACAAAAACATCCTGTTTCTCAAGTAATGAACTGAAAAACCTTTGCTTTGCTATTTTCAGAATAAAAAGATTGTTCCGTAAAGTATAGTTTTAAAGGAAATGACAATACATCAGAATAAGAGAAAAGATGCAGTGTTTACAGAACTTGAAGAAAACAAATGGTAATACATACCTTTGACATAATCTAGTAGTGTTTAACCATCCAAGTGGTCACACTGCAAGAGGAGACAGCAGTGTTTTTACACTTTTCCTCATTAAATAAACTTTGATTCAGATGATCACCCAAATCATCAGTACCTCATAAAGCAGAATTAGGTGCTCTTGTAGGATTTTAACAGACACAGTCATAGTGTATTTGAAAAAGTATGTAGTATGTTGTACTCCATTCATTTACCATTTTTAGTACTTTTATAAGTATTTATTATATAAGTATATACTGTGTAATACTCCAGTAAGTAAACAGTGTGTAGTACTCCAATAAATATACAGTGTGTAATATCCTATGATTTTGACCTTATGATTTATACCCTATGATGTCCAGATTTTTTAAATGTAAAATGTACTTTTAATGTTTGTTTTAATGTTTGCATAGTCAGTAAGAAGCGGATCAGGATACATTTCACTGTGTTGTACTTGTATGACTATGCATGTGACAAATAAAGAATCTTGAATTCTACAGTGTGTAGTATTCCAATAACTATACAATATGTAATTCTCTAGTAAGTATACAGTGTGTAGTACTCCAGTGAGTATCTAATGAGTAGTACTCCAGTAACTATACAGTATGTAGATGGGCATTAATGACTCAAGATATTTTCAAGTCGGCTAGTCGGTCAGCAAAGTCAAAGTCAAGTCGACTAGTCTGTAACATTAACAGTCAACATGACAATTGAACAAAACAAAACAAAGGCTGATACCTTGAATTTTCTGGTACATTTAAGTGTACAACTGAGAGTGGGAACAGTTTAAGCTGCTGCAGGTACGGCTCCCTGCAGTGCTAGCATTAGCCATGCTAGCTAGCGGAGCCGTTTCAGATGCAGAACGCCAGTACTGTAAGTATGCAGTGTGTAGTACTCCAATAAGTATATAGTGTGCAGCACTTTAATATGTCTACAGTATGTACTCCAAAAGGTATGTAGTCTTTAGTATTCCCATATGTTTATTATGTGTAGTACTCCAATTCGCAGTTTGTGTAATATGTAATGATAGAAGAAGTATGAGTCACCCTTTGGTTTGATGCCCCATACAGATTATCTACATATCTAGTTAAATTCAGTGGATTACCAACAGCATCAGAGTTAGGCTTACATTGCTTTGAGGTTAAGCTTAGGTTTAGAACTAAATTTCATAAAATCTTTTATTTTTACTATAGGCGTCTACAAAGCTTATTCAGTAGACAATCCAAATAAAGTGTTGCCAAAATACGTGGTGAGAAACACTTCAGACACAGAAACTGTGCACATGAAAATAACATAAAAGCCCCCTGGAAATGTTTTAAAAAGAAAGGAGACAAGCATTCAAGGAAGATAAAAAAAGAACTAGACAAAGAAAGAAAAGGTCGAGCTCGCCAGTATATGACAAGATGACAGCATGTATTCTGTCAGCTGTCCAATACACTCTTTATTTATCTTCTCTTCTGTGGGTCAAAAGGGCTCTTTGGTACCATCATGATGGGCACAGTATAGATTTCCTGCACTGAAAGTAGCCCCTCTGAGGTGACACATCCATCTTACACTTGTTGTTTGCTACTGATGCAGGCCAAAATTGAAGAGATTGCTCAGAGAGGCTTTTTGGCCCCTTTGCTTGTCTTTCTGCCCAAGAGAATGGGTGATTACTGGAGATGCTTGAGCAGAATTTACAGTGAGTGCATTATTTGTTGCAAGGAACCACCTCATCCCCTAAAGTGGCCACACTACCAGGAGAGTCTATCCGTCCGCAAGAGTAATGGATGCATATAAATCTGTTTTCTCCCACTAAAGCTGTGATGTTTGCTCAACAAGTATGATTTCTAAATTATATGTTATTTGATAAATACAACCTTGATTTTTAAAACCTTTCCACCAGGCTGGTGTACCATTAAAGACTGTAGAGACTGCTAATGCAACATTTGTGCCAGCAGAATTCTATCCCTTATCAACCTCACAACTGCCCTGGGACAAATAAAGCAACTTGTACCCAAACTGTAGCTATGCTGCTCAATGACAGGGCTGAAAGTGGTCCTCAGTCAAGTTGAAGGCGTCACTGCTTTCTGATTGGTTGAAATGCCACGACATGGATAGGGCTAAAATCCAGGCATTACAATCTGTTTGAAGATACGTTTCGGTGGGACTTTTCTATGATTCTAGCAAATGTATATATAACGCTGTGAGAGATGCGACAGTGTACCAGGACATCATTAACAATTTAGCTGGGTTAGGTATTCATCACATGACTAAAAAATGCCGAGAAAAACTCAAAGAAGACTATAAATAATAAAAAAAAAACGATATCAAAAGCAGCGCTAACAGTAAAACGTGATGCTGGCTGAGTCGATGGACATCGTTTTGGGACAACCGGTCGAAAACTATGGGAAAAGAACTACACTGCTGATGCATTAACAACACCGTTACTAGGTTTAGATGCACTGGAAAAATGTACTGCAAGTTCCGTGCCATCACAGAACAGTTTAGGTACAGCATGGTTCCTGTATACCTATGAAAAAGTGTCTAAACTGTGCAGCAGTAGCTCTACAGGCCCATATAGTGGACCTATGTTTTGGTCCATCTCATAATGGCCAGTGAGTGGAAGTAGACTTACAAGGTAGGAGGTTTCTAATGAAGTGGCCAGTGAGTGGACTCAGCAGTTCTATCAGAGAAAAGGCATTATTTACTGTCTCCCTTTGATTTCCAATTAGCATGAATATTTAGCCATGGGTGCTTTTGTCTGTATCAGGGTTGTGTTTTTTCCCCTCTTCTGGCCGCTGTCCAGCCTGATAGTGGCTGGAGGAAGTTTAGTGCTGCCTAGATTGTTCTGGTGCCTCATTAATGACATTTGAACAGAAGCACCCAGACAGATGGTGCCGCATTTGCAAACAAGAGCACTGATTTCCTGGGCCTGTGCTGGGCTGCTAGCTAACACACACGCACAAACACACACACACACACACACACACACACACACACACACACACACACACACACATACACATGCACAATCAACCTCGAAGAAGAGGGCTTGGAAGAAGATCAAATCAGAAATAATGTCTGAATCCCCAGATATCAAATGCCCCAATGTGAACTCAGTCGTGAATGTAGGAATATATTCAAACATACACGTGCAGAGTTCTGCACCAGCAAGACATCCATATTAAAGTTGCAAGCAGTCGTGAGGCATTTTCTTAGAACATTATCCAGAGAAAACGCTCCATCCTGGGATGCTGAAGTTCTGCCACTTAGCATCATGTTAGGGATGTTTGGTCACGTGTTTCATTTAATACATTACAATGGCTTTACCAAAAACAAACAACAACATATTCTTATATTAATACATTTTACTCTTTTATTTTATTCTTTTGCTTTGTCCATTTTACAAATGTGTATCTTTATTGCGAGGAATAGTATCTTTATTGTAATGGAAGTTAAAGGAACTATTTTATTGTAGCTCATTTTAGAGCATTTCTATTCGTCTGTTAATCAAGAAGTAGCAACACATTGTGAAGAGACAGTAAATCATTTAAATATTTACAGCAAAACCAATGGAGATTAAACAATCCCATTTATTGGTACTCCTCAATAAACTGGACTAAACCAATGATATACAATAAACAATACATATAGTGATTCAAAAGTGCTTATTTTCTAAAAGAAATCCTGCCAACAGGAGTATTTATTTTATGAGCAGTATATTATTTTAATGATTGGTGACCTGTTATTTCCCATCAACAATGCTTTGATGATCTCCTAGTTAGGGTAAATAGCTTGTATAATAAATGCATGAATGATTTGCAAAACGATATGAGGCAGGTGGATAGGCTCTATTCACTAAAAACTCATGAACAGAAGATTTTGGAAGAGTTCCATGAACAAAGCCTTTCCTAGGAGCAAGTCACAAAATGCAATGCCTCAACTTTGCAAAATATCATTTAAACTGCAAATGGAGTTGTGTGCTATTGGCAGATGGCAATAAAAGACTACACAAAAAGAAAGCACAAGCTAAAAATGCTGTGGGATCACTAATGCTTTGAGGTTGTTTTGCTGCTAGTGGTCCAGGAGGTCCTTTGAAAATCAATGGAATAATGAATCGCCAGAAGATTTTAGCCCAAAAGTCAGTCTTTCCCTGAAGATTGAAACTTCGCAGTGGGTGGACTTTTTGGGAAGATAAGTAGCCCAAAGATGCTTCCAGTCCTCAAAAACTCTGGACGCGGGAGCACAAAATCAAAGTTTTCTGACAGCCCTCTCAGTCTCCAGATTTGAACCTAACTGAAAACATGTGGTATTAACTGAAGAGGGCTGTAAGCAAACAAACAAGAATATCAATCACCAGGAGCGGTCCCAGGTCCCTCTTGTTTTGCATGTATGTTTTTGTTCTAATATACACTAATATAAAGTGTAAAATTCATAAATCCCCATCTGGATCTGAGAAATCAGCCTTTTCGAACAGTCTGACACCTTCCCATCCAAAGTTTATTTTCAAATCAAGGTTATTAATAGAAGAGGTTCCCCATTTGCTGCTTTACTGTTCTGGCAAGACTCGATGTTGGAGCACTGCTGCGAGGATTTGATTACATTCAACCACAAGAGCATCAGCGAGTTACTGAGGTACTGATGCTGGATGATAAGCTCTGGAGCACAAACTTGAACTCTTCCCAAAGGTATTGGATTATTCTAGATTGACCAGATCCACTGCAAAGCCAAATGCTGAGGGACTTTTATTACCCCTCTAGCCAAGGCTGCTTTTCTGAATACTTTTGGACATACAGTGTATCTAAATGCTTATGTGATATTCTATAAAAATAGCATCAAATGGGTCATTCCCAATATCAGTGCTGTGAGTTACTGATAACACTGCCATATAATTCATAATTGGAATAACAAACCGACAGCAATTTTCCCATCCTTTTTCAGTTGTTGGAAAATAAATCAACCAGCGAATCAGTTAAATGGCTTTTCAGATAAACATCTTTAAACCAATAAGCCTCTGTACTGACTTTAAACCAACAAACATCTGTACTGACTTTAAACCAATAAACATCTGTACTGACTTTAAACCCGTAATCATGTATTTTTTATGTTATTTTAAATGCCTATTTTGGTTCATCCTGTTATGCCATTGAGCAAATAAAGAGGATTCATAGATCCCTGCTGTGCGACACACATCATAAAAAAGAGCAAATAATGAATATATTATAATGCGGGTTATAAAACAGTTACCCTGGATGAGCTGCATTATAAATAAAAACTGACATCACAGCTGTGCGTGTGGTGTTGAGGCACACAGTACCATTCTAAAGATTTTGCACAACAAATATTTACTAAAAATACACTCATTATTCTTTGCTAATAAATGCAGTGTGTTCACCATTTGAGTTCCATTATTAGCCAGAAAAAGTCTTATTTTCTATTCATCACTACTGACCTATAAAAAGCCCCCTAATATAATTATAATTATAATTACCAGACAACGGTTAAATATTTATAAGCTATTAAGTGGCAGCCAATTGGATGAAACAGTTTACGAGTGACTGTCATTTGAATTTGACGCACCACAACCAGTTAATAGGAAGTCAGACTTGCACTGCCACATGTTGGATAGCCTAGTGGTTAGGGCCCTGCAATCAAAGGGTTTGGGTCACCACTGAGGTGCCCTTGAGCAAGATACTGTCCACCAACACTGCTCCCCAGGTGCCTTGTTGACGGCAGACCACTGCTTCATTTGGGGAATGGGTTAAATGCAGAGTGTGTTGTACTTGTATGACTTTTTGCATGTGGCACATAAAGAATCTGTTCTTTACATTATAAAGGAAACTTGCTTTATTCGATATGTTTTTATTTGTAGTTATTTACAATGCTTAACAAGAATAAAAACCCGCAGTTTAGTTTAAGTGGTAAAACCTGTGGTGTGCAAAAACTGGTGACTCTAAGTGTATTATTAAGAAACTGAATCCTTCTGTGATTCATGCATGCGTCCGTATCTATATGATGGATTAAAAACATTTTAGATGGGATTTAGTTGCTGCAGGCTACACTATGCCATGTCATCACACTGTTTATAATAAATATAACAATAAAAAAATCATAATACATTTTTTAAATAAAATGGTGCATCATTTAAATTAAACTAGTCAGTAGACTTGATATTACTGACTATAAATAAAGCTGTTGGTGTAATGGTCAGGCATCCCAATACTTCTGTCCATGCAGTATAATTTAAAGGCATTTTTTTGCTTTTAAATTAAATAATTAAACAATTATCGTCAAAGTCATTTAATGTGCAGTGTCTGAACAGGTTACTGTGGCGGTGGTGGGAACCAGACATCAGATTTCTTAAATGCTTACAGAAAGTCATTACACAAATTGGTTATAAATATGCTGCCTTTATGCATAGCACACACACACACACTCACATACACACACAGATTCTTTTAAAATTAAAGTAAGTCTCAAACTAACCTCACTTGTTGACTCTTCAGATATGATCGTTTTTTCATTCTCTTTGTGGATTATGTGTAATTTTCTGACCTCATTTCTGTCTCCCATGCTCAGTCCATATATCAGCAGGACGATGCATCCCAGTGGCATTTTCAGAGGCCATAATTTTCATTTTTATCATTCGCTGTCATTCTTGATCGTATTTATTACACGTGGTCTGCTGAGAAGCGTAAGCCACCACCAAATAAGCCTTGAATAAAAGTGTAAATTTAGATAAATTGCTAAGGGATAATTGAAATACTCAGCCAGTAAATATTGTCTGGTGTGTTGCTTTTGAAGTCTTCTCTGGATGTGGTGTTCTAGTGATGAATATGGTACACAACTGATTTAAAAGCATTACTCATGTACAAGTCTTTCAATGGATTGGGCGCTAAATATAACTCTGTCCCCCTCTTTACAGCTATAAACTCTAGAAACTTAAACTCTTCTTGGAAGATTTTGGACTTTCTTTGGGAATTTGTGCCCATTCCTTCTATGGAGCATTTATGAGGTCACACACTCATGTTTGGCTCGCAATCTCTGTTCCAATTCATCCCAAAGGCCAGTCAGGTTTTTCCACCCTGAGTTTATTGAATCATGTCTTTATGGAACTTGCCCCTAATAGAAAAGTGGAAGCAGTTGTAAAGGGAGGACCAATTATATTATATGTATTTGAATCCAGTTTTAGTATTGGTTTAATGGTCAGGTTTCCAAATACTTTAATCCATATAGTGTACCATGACTGATACTGGCCTGACATTGTTTGGGTGGTACTGACATTGACACTGAACATGATCAGAAATCTTGCTGGAGTTCTGCTAGGTTCAGAATGTTAAAAGATATCTAGCCAAGGGTGTGTCTGGGGTCAGAAACTGGCCACTGGTGAAGTATTAGAAGATGACTAAGACAAATTGCAAACCAACAGGTGGGCTGCAGCCTCTAAAGGTACACCAGCAAGGCAGAGGCACAAAGGGAGTGTCCAGTGAGCATGTTATTGTAATGCTGTGAGGGTCGGGGCAAGAAGGATGTAATTGCAGGATCCAAAAGGTTTAATGCTAAAGAACAAGTAACAAAACCACAGACAACACCAAGGTACATACAAACACAAGAAACTACAAAAATAAACAGGTTTAACAAAAAAACAAAACAAGAAAAACAACATAACTAGAAAACCACAAACACAGACTGAAATACATGGGTGTTCATACCAATTAATGAAAATGAGAACATCTGGGCAGTGGCAGAGACAGGAGCTAGACACAGGTGAACAGGATAACAAGGGGTGGGGCCAAGACATAAACATACTCACCTGACATATAACAGACATATAAACAAAGACACATGGAGAAAGTACAGTACCCGCCCAGTTTTATGCAGATCAGGAGTCACGGATTCAGTCACACGCAGTTGTTTTTTGAGAACCGATCTCATAGTTTTATGCGGAAATCCCCTCAATAACGCGGAAACTGCAAATATCATCCGCCTTTTTTTCTTTTTTGTGGCAATTAATATATTTTTTATGGATGTTTTCACACAAGGGGACTCTATAGCCCCGTGCTCCAAGCGTGATTTCTCCATGGGGAAAGCACTCAGACACCTCAAACTCCACAGTTCGATTGATCTCCAGGAGACTCTCATTTGTATTTTTAGCCTGAGTAGATCAGGGGTTACTCCCCAAAAACCGTGCATCTTGCCGCGGTGTCCCATTACTTTTGTCCCGCGAACGTCCTAGTTGCATATCTCAGCAGGGAATTTAAATTTAAAAGAAGCGAATATGGGTTTTTCTTAAAGAGTAATGCATTAAACTGAGTTTAAAATGAAACAACAGGGAGAAGACAGGACATTACAAGGGAAAAGGCAGGGAGAACTTTACAGCTGTAATCAACAGTATACAATACTGTACTTTATACTGCAGTCTGCTTTATATCTATGATGGCCAAAAACCAGGGCAATAGGATTAATCCAGGAACGAGAAAATAAATCAGAGGGAACACCACAAATGATTTCCTCTAGTTTGTCACAGGAAACCATCTCACCACCCTAATGAATTGCAATGATGATAGAAAGCAGCTTATAAGAGAATAAAATCCCATGACGGATTTCACACTTCTCAAAAGTAATGTTTCACTTATTCAATTAAGCCCAAAAAATTACAGACAAAGCAAATTCAATGCAATTAAACCAAATCCTGGCTTTTCACAATTGTATTATTTTGGACATAAAATCTCATAAAATGACAGCTAATGATTCTCGACTTTCAATGCCCCCCTTCTTTCAATGTTTTCATCTTTTTCCCCTGCTTGACAGTAAGTCCCATTAGACTAGAGAGTGCAGTAAGAGCCAACACAGACTGGCCTTCCCACCGACACACACAGAAATCTGATCTCCAGGGCACTCTATATAAACCCTGTTCTCTGATAATGAGCCACATACGGGCCAGCGGTGCAGGACAAGACATTTAACCTGGTAAGTGTGAATTCACCTTATCTTTATCTATCTTTGGTTTGTCTTTGTGCATGGATTTATGCTTCTGCAGTTGCTAATTTGTTCATTTTCTTACTTTTTATACTTTTCTTTCATTCTTTTCATTGTAATTACTTTATGAAGTTCACCTACTTTTTTAGGTCCACTATATAGCTGCCCCTCAGATCCAGCCATCAATGGAGATTTTCTGATCTTATGACTGATATTAACCTCACTCTGGTTCTCACCATCTGAAATTAAAATTATGTTATAATACAAACGTCAAAGTAACTGTTATATTAGAAAACAAGGTTCAGTTCACCATTGTTTACACTTTTTCTTTGATCAGTTAAAGGATTTTAACAGTATTTCGTATTTTGAGATTGAATGTTAAAAATCACATCCTTCTCCTATTATAACTTTTCCCATGCAATTAATAATAATAATGGCTGATGAAAATAATACCTGTCAATACAGTAAGATCATTACTAAAACATGTCCAAAAAGATAGGAATGGCTTTCGTAAGTATTAGAAAACAAGTAAAGTTAATAAAATGTTAATGATGTAGATGTTAATAAAAATGCAATTGATATAATTAATTCATTAATTCATTATTCATCAATCATATCGAAAATTATTCATACATAATGTATTAATACTAGCATTGAATAAAAATGAGATAATGAATGCTAAACCAGTTAAAGTAAGTCAAGTAAAATAAAAATGCATGAAGTTGTATAGGATGGGACCCCAAATGAAGTCTAGTACTAAAACTAGGAAATATTCTACTTGTCAATTACTTTGAAGTCAAGGAACCCTTTTTCATCATTTTAAGCTTTATTGAATAAATCATACCTTTTTTCTATTGGTTTGTGGTTTATTTGCATACTGGGCGTGTCTTTCCTCAGACTTTCATTTTCTCTACCACCTCTGTGTTGGCTTTTCCCATAGACAACTATTTTTTTAGGTGGACTCTTTAAACTTATATTTTATATATTGGTTAAAAAGCAAGTCTTTTTATTGTTGGCTGAGGATAATTTGCATTTTTTTCATTTGCTCAAAGTAGTTCTAAACTAAGCAGGACTTAGAAGTAAAATAAATCAAACCAGCACTAATAATTAAACCTTCATTAGTTGGGTTTGAAGTGCAGGTTACATTGAGCCAATTTTAGTAAATCAAGTAAAAGTAAAATTGTCTGAAAGTTCTGAAAGAAAGTCCTTTATTATGAGGAAATTTTATCCACAATTCAACTGCGTAAAGAACAATTTTAGTCCTATTAGAGTTATGTAAAAGACAGACAACAACCCATTTACCCTAACTTCATTGATAAGTTTAACGAATATTCCCGAGGGTTTTGGTTCATTTGCAATGAAAGTAACACTATATATATATATATATATATATATATATATATATATATTAGTCAATATTAAGATGTACAAATAGTAATGGTGCTTATCTGTTTGTTTCTTTCTGTGTTTCTAAGAGGAGAACAGCTGATGAGATGCCCCTCTCCAGTATGATGGATCAAGACCGAAGCAGTGAGATGCTCAAAGATGTGTTTGAGGTTCATATTTTATTAGTTTATTGCAAAATACAAAATTGCTTTTGCTGACATTGTGTTTTCTATCATTCTATTACAATCAGTCCCATAGAGGTTCATTACCAGAAGAACCTAACACCTCATTAAAGTATTACTGTTACATTGAATTCCAAACTAAAGTAGAATTAAACTTAAATTCAAGAAAATTAACAAATCGTGTAAATTTACCAGGGGTCCCAAAACAGGCATATTCTAACTGTAATATGAAACAACCAAGGCAGCAAATTTATAACGTTAGTACATCAATGTAATACCTTTTTAAAAAGTTATTTTGAGCATTTCTATTGGTTCAACCATTATAAAAGTTTCACGTGATTACTACAATGCTACGGTTCGGAAATTACTAGCATTTAACTTACATTAAGATTGTTTGTAAGTCAGTGAAAAAGGTATATGTACAGCTTCTTTAGTTTTGTACTGGAGCTAGAAGACTAATGTAGCACACAAGTAATGGAAGCTAATAACTTGCTAGCATCAAATTTAAATGATCACACTTGCATTTTTTAATCTCAGTTAGACTTGATTATGTCGTTTCTCATGCTGTTATCTATAATACATACATATATGTCTTCAAAATGACTCTTTTGGAAACTTTGGACACTATGTGGTTCATATTTCTATCAGTTTAATCACATAAGTAACAATTTACTGCCTGTTTTCTCCAACTAATTTGGTTCCTTGTACTCAGTGTACCCTACTCCTGTGTTCAATATCTCATTTTTCTTCTCTCACGATTGAAAGAGAGAAACAGCCCAAACCCCACCCTAGTGTAGCCTGAATGATGGCTGAAGGCTGTGTTTTGTTGTAGTGGGCTCTGGAGGGGAACACTGTGGCTCTGGAGGAAAACCCCAAACTGCTGGCTGTGCGGGATGAAATAGGAGCCAGTCCACTACACTATGCCTCATCCAGGGGTCAAGTCCATGCCATTAAAGTCATTGTGCATGCCACTGGATTGCAAGGTGAGGAATTATGTTATTTTTCCAGTGTATTAGGTCCAGCAATCAACAGTCGCTGCCCATTTGATCAGAAATCCATACAAAAGCATCAAGTGGAGCCCTATATATAGATTCCATCAAAGTGTGTTTCTGTGAAGTCTGAATTATGCCTATGATAGGATCCAGACATATAAAGTGTAAACAACCTCAAAAAGTTATTATATGACACTATATGGACTATAAAGTTTGACCCATTACACCAACAGACACTGTAATGACACCGCATTTAAATCCATAGTTGGAGTTGATCCTCCTTTTGCAGCTATAACAGCTGCAACTCTTCTTGGACAGCTTAGATTATGGAGTTTGTGCCCATTCATTCTGCAGAGCATTTATGAGATCAGGCACTACTGTTCCTAGTGTTCCTGATCAGGCGTCAGCTAGAGGGGTATAAAGCCTCCCAGCACTGGGCTGTATAGCAGTGGTGATAGATCCCCATCCAGTACCCCTGAATGAGTTGCGAGTGTAGTTTGTAATCCAGAAATTATCATCCAACATCAGTACCTGACCTAAAGTCCTCTTGGCTGAATGCAGTCAATTCTTCACAGCAATGTTTCAACATCTATTGTAACATATTATATGGAAGTTCTCCCGGAGTGTGCTGATGCTCCCGGAGGTGTCAGGCGTCATGCATGTTTAGTGTTCCTATGTCACGTAGACCCAAAATTCCAAAGTTATAGTAATTATAAAAAGATATATATATGTATATAATAACCACATAAAGAAAAAAATGCTTGTTAGGTCTTAGAAACAAATGGAAAAAACACAAGATTGAACCTGGGAGTACTTTCAGGATAGTCTCTGCCCATAAGTGGGTGGGGAAAACCCACAGAGGGTGGGGGTCCAGAGAGCGGCTGAGCAAAAGAGCAGCAAACAACAAATATGTAGGAGAACAAACACAGTTTCGCACTGTTTTTATTTGTGTTTATAAATTCAAGTAAAAGAAGCGAAAGCCCATTCCATTGTGTGTGCAGAGCTGAATGCAGTGGATGAAGAAGGGAATACTCCACTGCACTGGGCCGTGCAGAAGGACCAGCGGGGTAGTTGTTCGGCCCTCCTCAGCTTGGGGGCCGACCCCAACATCCTCAATAAAAGCCTGCTCTCCCCACTGCACCTGGCGGTCAGCCTTAGACACAACAACATGGTAGAGGTAGGTCCACTCACTTGCAGAATAGAACCAATGGAATTGAATTCAATTAATAAAGAAGTGAATAACTAAATAATTAATCACTAAAATGTAACTCTGCTGCAGTTTTGAGCTTGTGACTCTTCAGCATGGTCAGGCTTTTAATGTCTGTCCAAACAAATATATCCACTGTATGTACTGTATACACTTAAATTTGATGTAATATTTGTATAGTGTAGATTTTATATTGTACTGTTATATAGTTTTTATTCTATTGGTTGTGCTTCTTCTACTTTTTTCTTGTTCTGTCCACTGCTGTCACAACGCAAATGTCTCATCTGTGGGACTAATGAAGGGTTCTCTTATCTTATCTTAATAATATAAGTAATCATATACACTGCACTGTCATTTTTAATTTTTTTACAATTTATCGGCTGACATTTAAGATAAGATACTTTATCTATTTTGTCTTTAAAAAGACAATAGCCATAGTGCAACAGAATAACAAAACTATAAAGGATACAGTAACAGATCAGTAGTGCAAATGGTGTATGAAAGTGATTGTGTTTGTGCCATAAACATATGATGAATGCAATCAAATGAAATGAGGTTCAATAGTTGAATGTGACCAACATTCAATAACATTCAGACAGTACAGATTAAACCGTTGAGTTTAAACAGTTGAGTTGTACAGCACAATCCAACTGAGAACAGAATGTCAAAGACTGAAAAAGGTCACTTATGAACTGGGAAGAGTGTATTGTGTGACAGTTTCATTGGGGATCAACAGAAATGGTCTACAGATTTTACATTTGACTTCTTACTTTGACCTCCATTGTAGACTCAAAAGATTCTCACTTTCCTTAATATACAATTAATAATATAATTAGAGAAGTAGAGCATTACATAATATTATGAATGTTTGTGTGTGTGTGTGTGTGTGTGTGTAATAATGATCTTTGAGATTCTCATGATTACACAAGCCTTTCTGAATTTCCTGGAGGGATCCTGAATGCTCTAACGCCCTGATGTTTTCAGTTTTGACTTTAATGAGCAAACTGTTGAAGAAATTAATGTGTGTGATTTATAAGAATGTGTGTGTGTTTCGTTTGCTCACAGCAACTGCTTTCTCACAGCCAGACTGACGTTAACCTACACGGAGAGTTGGGGAACACTCCCTTAATTCTGGCTGCTTCAGTGGACAACTATGAGGCGATTTGTATCCTGGTAAACAAGCGTATTCACCTCCTAATATAGACAAAATATATGAAAATATGGACAAAAGTACTGGGGCACAAATCCCCACAAAACACTCTAAAATCTTGTGGAAAGTCTTCCAAGAACAGTAGAAGCAAAATAAGGACTAACTCCATATTAAAATCTATGTATTATTATGCAATGGCCCTGTTGGTCAGGCGTCGCAATACTTTTGTCCATAGAATGTATAAACGCGCCCTGTTCAGTCCCCACATTTTCAGAGCCACTCACTGACCAATGTACTCAACCCCATTCCTCACTAGTCAGTTTCTGGCCACAGGACCACTGTTATTTTTTGGCCATTCCTGGCACAGCAGTGATTATGGCAGTGAAACCTTTATAGTGTGTATAAAGACCATTGCTGGGTTGAGAGTGACCCGCCACCCAAAAGTATTCAGCTAAGAATAGCTCTGTGGTCAAAAACTGACACTGCTGCGAGGCCAGAGGATCGGTGAAGCACACCAGCAAAGTGACCATGTGACACGATAGCACTGATGTTTTGTAAGAAGAACCTTATAGTTCTAGGCTATATTTTTGTACGTTTCCACTGTACATGTTAGAAACACCTTGTTTTCCATTACTGCTCTAGATCAGTGTCCTTCAGGCCACAGCACTACATGGTTCAGTTGTTTTCCTTCTCTGTCACACCTGATCCAGCTCATGAAGGCCACCTAAAGAGCTGATAAAAAGAATCAGGTGTGGTAAGAAACAGCAAGAAGTGGAGAAAGTGAAGAACAAGGTAATCAACAAGATATTTAATCTCTTATATGTTCTCCAGCACAGGAATGGTGGAAAATTTTGCCGGCAAAACAAGCTGGGCCACTTCCCCATTCATGCGGCCGCCTTCGCAGGAGCTAAAAAATCCATGGAGGCCATTCTTGAAAAAGGTCAGGATGCATGATATCTTTTTTCAGATTTATGTTCTTTTTAGGACATTCAGCTACTTTAAGGTGCACACATTGCTGGCATATGCATTACAATGCATACAGGCAAGTCATTTCCACAGAAAGGCATTGGTAGTAGACTGAGACAGCAGGTGGTCAACACCTAAAGTGTTGGCTGGAGCCACATAGAGTTTTCTGCCAATGAATTGGGATGCCTGATCATTACACCAGCAGAGATTTTAATGACATTGCATTCATATACATAGACTTTAATATGGTCTCCCCTGGTCTTTTGGTCTCCCCTTTGTAGCTATAACAGTTTCTGTGTGAATTTGTGCCCATTCACTCCGTAGAGCATTTATGAGATCCGGAACTGATGTTGTCGAGATGGCCTTGGTCACAATGCTGGAATAGAAAATGTTATTCCCCAAACTGTGTCCACAAAGTTGAAACCATGGTGTAAAATGTCTTGGTATGCTGAAGCATGTGAACAATTTCCTTCAGGATAAATAAAGTTCTCTGATTCTGATCCTGATTCTGAAGCATTAAGCATGCGTCTGTCTATATAGTGTACATGCTACATGGAGAGATAACGTAAACACTGAAGAGAAGAAAGTTTAACGGGTGAGCGAGGAAGCTCCACTGAGCAAGTGGGATGAGTTAAAGTGACAAAGCTCAATGGAGCACCTTTGGGATCAGTTGTATTGATTAAACTCTACTGAACACCTCTGGGATTAGTTAGAATGATGCTGCTGCATTGGACATGTGGGATGTGGTAATGTCATGTAGCTTCACTGAACACCTCTGGGATGAGTTGAAGGGATTAAGCTCCACTGAACACCTCTGGGATGAAATTACTGTATCAAACTCTGTCAGACTCTACTTTTGAGATGAGCTGGAATAGTAAGGTTTCTTTGGACGCCTTTAGGATGAACCATAGTGATTTAAGCTCTCCTAAACAGTAAGAGGCTCCTTTTGGATATGTAAGGTCCATAAAGACTTGTTTGGATGAGTTCAGTGTGGAAGAACTTGACTGAACCACACAGAGCCCTGACCTTAACACACATCTAACACCTTTGGGATGAACTGAAACAGCAACTGCGAGTCAGGCCTTCCCACCCAGCAAAAGTGCCTGACCTCATAAATGCTCTACAGATGGGATGTGCAAAAATTCCAACAGAAACTCCAATATCTTGTGGAAAGCCTTCTAAGTAGAGTGGATGCTGTTATAGCTGTATTGGAGGGATCAACTCCATATTAAAGTCTATGTATTTGCATGCAGTGTCATAAAAGTCCCTGTTGGTGTAATGGTCAGGCGTCCCAATGCTTTTGTCCATGTAATGTATCTTCTTCATTGTGTTTTGCATGTAGGAGAAGAGAACGGCATGTGTGTCGGAAACCACATAAACTATGTGGACAAGTCCATCAGCAGCCCTCTTCACTTGGCTGTACGTGGAGGAAATCTTGAAGTCATCAAACTCTGTATCGCTCATGGAGGCAAAGCTGATCAGCAACAGGTATTCAAGTCACAAAAATTTCATAACAACAGACTCTTTTACGCTGCAGCATTCAACTATGTGAAGTGAAAGTGACCATTTGTCATACGTGAACACACCACTGCACACAGTGTGAACAGCACGAAATTCTTCCTCTG
>JBBPDB010000040.1:22240489-22264291 GCA_037974465.1 Brachypetersius altus
CTAGCGGTCTTGGGGATCGAACCTGGACTTTCTGGTCGCAGGGCGGATGCCTTAACCACTAGGCCACCCAACTGCCCTTGACACTTATCAAATTACTACATTATTACTAATCTCTAGGCATTACTGTCATGCTTGTGAGAAACTGTGGATCTGTATGGTTCCATTAAGATCACTTTAATGCATTGAAAGATGTATTGTATATCTTCTTTTCCCCCAAATCCACAGTGCGATAAGTCCACTGCGCTCCATCTCGCCTGCACTCAAGGTGCCACTGAGGCGGTGAAGGTCATGCTTCTGGCCTACGACAAATTAGGAGACATCATCAACATCACTGATGGAGCCTGCCAAACACCACTCCATAAGTATCTTTAAGAGGCCATAAATACAGTAGTTTTATCTCCAGATCTAGGAAATTTGAACAGTTGAAACAATTCTGTCTTTATCTTTGCAGGGCAGCTATTTTTGACCATTACGACTTGGCTGAGTATCTCATTTCACAGGTAAAAGCTTCTAAATAGAGGCATGTAGTAGATACCTATCATGTTCTCAGGGTCAAGTCAAGTCAAGTAGGTTTATTGTCATTTCAACCACATACTCAGCACATAGTGAAAGGAAACAACGTTCCTCCAGGACCATGGCGCATCACAAAAAGACTCAGAAAGTGCAGACAGAACAAAATACACAGAGTGGAAACAGAAAGAGAACATCAGACACTTATGTTGGATGAGAAGGTCTGACTCCAATCTCCATTCCAGTTCATATCAAAGGTGTTGGATGGGGTTGAGGTCTTCCACACCAAACTCCTCCAACCATGTCTTTGCTTTTCCCCATTCTGTGTCCACAAAGTTGGAAGCATGGTGTTGATAGGGCCTAGCCCCAACCCTGAAAACAGGTGTGAGACAATACTTGTGTCCATATATTGTACATTAACCTCAAATCTTAGGTTGAAGGCAAACTTGCAACACCTAAAATCCTTTACATTTACGGCACTTAGCTAAAATCATGGCTGATGGACAGCATTTGAGGGAAAAAAAAGAGTTAAATGGGGAATCAGAAATAATTGTTAAATTAGCCTACAGTACATGTCTCTAATTGCTTAACTATAGTGAACACAGATGGCAAATTGTGTTCTTTTGGTGTATTTCAGGGTGCAGACATTGACTTTATTGACTGTAAAGGCCACTCGCCTCTGCTTCTGGCCACCAGCTGTGGTGCCTGGAGAACAGTTAACCTCCTTCTATCACATGGTAATCCTTGGGAAACCCTGTTGAAATATAGTCCTCTGTGTAAATTAACTTAAAGTAATGACAACCAGTTAACGTCACAGGTTTCCTTGTGCTTTTGTGATTTTATTTCCAGGCGCTGACCTGAAAGTGAAAGACAAATCTGGGTGTAACTTTCTGCATCTGGCCATTCTGCAGCCCAGGGGTTTGAAGAACCTGCCCACAGAAGTGTTGCAGGTGATATATATATTTTTTCATAAATTTTATTAATTGTGTGAGAAATATTCATGGCCCAGGTATGAACTCAATATTATTTTTTGGTGAGGTTTATAGATCAATTAGGTTTTACTGCCACCTAGAGGTTATTTAAAGCAGCGCCACGGTCACAGCATGCAGATCATAGTGTCCAGTAGGGTGGCAGTATTTTTGTTAGTTGCTATTGTGATATTTACAATATAATATTTCACAGGAGGATGCTTTCTACATAAGACAAAATGCACTGAGCAGTCCTACTGGACATTTGACTAAAAGAGCACACAGAGGGCCAAACAGTGTTTTGTGATTTCTACACAGCATGAGAGCGTGAGAGAACTACTTAATGATGAAGACTCAGAGGGCTGCACTCCTCTCCACTACGCCTGCAAGCTCGGAATACCTGACTCCGTGAAGAACATGCTTGGTCTGGAGGTTTCTCTGGACCTGAAGTCCAAGCAGAAGAAATCCGCCCTACACTTTGCAGCTGAGTGAGTGCAAGGAGAGCTGAACTGCAGAACAAAGCTCAGAATCTCTGTTACAATCTTCAAAATGTATAGAACAGGTATCACAAACTGGCCGCAATTAGTTGAACACTATGTGGACAAAAGTATTGAGACAAACCTGTTTTCCAGGGTTTGGTCAAGACCCCTTACTTCCAGGACAATCTTAATTCTGGACAACGCCATGCTTCCAACTTTTTGGACACAGTTTGGGAAGGAACCTTTTCTATTCCAGCCTGACTGTGTCCCAGTGAACAAAGTAAGCTCCATTAAGACATAGTTAGATGAGTTTGGTGGAAGAATTTGACTGTCCTCATAATTGCTCTACAGAATGAATAGACACAAATTACAACAGAAACTCCAAAATCGTGGAAAGCCTTCCAAGAAGAGGGGGACCAACTCCATATGAAATTCACTGTATTTAAACGCAAGTCCCTGTTGCTGTAATAGTCAAGTATCCCACTTTTTTTGTCCATGTAGTATAATTCATTAGAGAAAGATCAAACCTTGATGTAGCCGACTATTTGGTGTGTGAAGTCTTCTTCTCTTTAGCTTTGAAGATGTAATAAGTAATAGAAGCAAATGTTTGCCCACTGTTATTGTGTAAACTGCATGTCTATGTCAAACCTCCAACTGTGTTGAGCTGAATGATCTATAATGTGATGTGCTTACTTGAGTTCTGACATAGAATAACTATCTGTTATCTATATCACCTTTTTGGGTCTGCAGGTTTGGGAGGATCAACACATGCCATCGGCTGGTGGAGACCATGACAGACACACGGCTGCTGAATGAGGGGGATGAGAAGGGAATGACCCCGCTGCACCATGCTTCTCGTGGTGGGCACGTCAAGGTGGTGGAACTCCTCCTCCGCAAAGGTGCTCTGTTCCACAGGTACATTAGCACAAAGGTTCTTTTCAGCATTAAGGCCCACCTACACAACACAGCATGTTGCCAAGGCCCAATGTTAGCTTTCACCCCTATTTTAGTGGCCATCTTGGAATTTACAGTACAAACTTTAAAACATCACAATTCTGCCACACAACATTCTTATTGTTTGCGATTGGACTCATTTCAAAGCTAAGACTCTGAAGTTTCATGTGCCAGAGAAGTAAAATATGGAAACCTATTTTCAAATAGCAACACAGGATGATCTATACGGCTTTTAGTACCATTTAGTGCAAGCAGAGACGCCATTTTGTTTGAAGAAATCCTTATATTTACCACAGAATTATAAATCAATAACTGCTTCAACACCACCCTTCATTAAAAAAAAACATTTTTTCGACTGAGCGCCTCTCTGCCTGCATCGCTCGACTGATCTGGGAGCGTTTTTCGGGCGAGAGGGCTCATTCGAAACGTTACAACCTCTGCTATTCGTTAAATAGTGGAGGTTGTAATAATACCCCAATTGGGGACTAATTGGGGACAAATGACCTGTCTTCGTTTTATACTCGCAGCCCAATCAAAAGCCTTCACGGCACTCCAGTGATTGAGAAACCTGGCATTAGGACATCACACTCACACTCTCTCATCTACCACACTTACCATGCCTGTGTGTGTGTGAAGCTTCAGTGCTCAGCTACTGTGGTTTAAATGCCACTTACAGGACATCTTACTGGAAACCCTTACCTTGTATCTTCCAAGTTGGTCTCCTTACAGATAGTGAAAGCTAAATACAGCCATGCCATAACTTCAGAGCTTATGGTTATGAATCTTAACATCAGTCGAATTATGAATACCTGAATAATAAGGGAGCACATTAAGGAGATAACACACTCAGAGTGCTGTCTGAACTTCTGTTTGAAATGTTGTGTGCAGTGATTATAAAGGTTGGTCGTGTTTGCACCATGCAGCTGCTGAGGGATACACCCAGACCATGGAGATCCTCCTCATATCCAACATCAAACTGCTGGACAAAACTGATGGAGATGGAGTATGTTTCAGCTACCCTTACATTTCTGTGACATCACCATAAGGATGCACAGTACCAGATAAAGTTTGGCCCACCTGAACGAATGTATAGTTTTTACAACCTTAAAGACATTTTGATCTAAAGGCTCAGGCTTGTTTCGAAAAATAGCTTCTGAGCTGGCATAGTGATAAAAAGCCATGGGGATCTACTCTGAAGAATCCAAAAGATGACACTTTTTTCATCACTGCATGATGTTATTTCATAGTTTTCGTACGTTCACTATTACTGTTAAAAAAAATGTGCAAAAAAATGTGCACTTTAGTGATCAAACTTTTGTCCAAACTTCTGACTGCTACTGTAACTTAAATGCCAAAGCAATTGATTGACATTCTCAAGCTTATTTAAAAACAAAAAATCAAACTGACACCTTTTTTTTACTGAAACCAGATGTAATCAATCAGCCAAGACATGTTTAGCGTCCACATTTCTTTATAACTGAAGCTGTGGGGCTAACATTGATAAATATCCTGCTCAAACTGAGGCACACTGAGCTCTTCTTTAACATAGTGCAGACTTGTGGGAGTGGTTTAAAACATATGACTCTGTAGGGTCTATAAAAATGAACAAATCATCACTGTGTAGCCAAAAACAGGGTCTGTTTCCACAAGCCAGCTCAGGAGCAGAACATCAGTTTTTGTGACAACAATGATGGTGTCCAGGAGATCACAGTTAAAAATGTGTTCTAAGCAACATCCACAAGTCTGATCCAACTTAATGAAGAACTGGATGTGGTTTGAGTAATGAAGAGTTTTGTCTTTTTTTGTCTAACAATTATTTTATTATAAGAATTTAGGTATTTTAAGTATAATTAAGCATAGCTTATTATGCATAATCCTAATTATGGATGACTGATAATCGTAACAGTGTATGTGTACACAGTGCATGATCCTGTCTGATGGTGCTCTGTTACCTGCAGAACACGGCGCTGCACCTTGCTGCACGGGCGGGTCATGTGGCGGCTGTGCAGCTGTTGCTCTGCAGGGGGGCTCAGATCATGCTGAACAGAGGGGATGCCTCCTTTCTGCATGAGGCCATCCACAATGGGAGGAAGGAGGTGACCAGTGCTGTGATTGACAGTGACAGGTTTGTGGTAATTGAGCTGAGGATGCACTGAGATAAGGGCTGTACCTAATGATTAGTTCTGTAATCCAGATGTGCTCAGTCCTGGCCCTGGTGATCTACAGAAAAGCCCCACTTATACGCGGTACAGCAGTCATAGCTTCAGTCTCTCACAGATTTCCGACTAATAACTGTTTGTGGAAATTCGCAGAAATCATAGATATCCTCTGAATTTTGTTTTTGCTTTTTTCGTGGCAATATATAATTTTTCATGCATTTTAGAGCAAAATTATTAAGAAAAATATAATTTACTAAACTAGACATTTCAGCTACATTTCCTATAACGATACATTTTTGGTACTGTCCAGAGAACACAAAGACAGTGTTGGGATGGTGAAATACAGCTGTACTCATAGGAGGGAGGTTTGAAAGTAGCCAATCCGAGAACGTTATTTATTTTTCCTTGCTGCTGATTGCCCTGTGATGCAGCTATCTGGAGTGTTTCTCTGTGTTTTTGTGTTTTTCATTTTGTTCTTTTTAAAGCCCTGTCTTTTGATTACTGTAAATTAAATTATTACTATATTTACCTGCTTATACCAAAGAAAACAACAGTGCACACAAAAGAAAATGCGCTTGCATGAATTACAGTAAAGTGTATACAGGGGTTATATCTGTATTTACATTCTAACACTGCAGCAGACAGTTCAGTTTTCACTGTACAGTATGGATACGGTATTACCTTTACAATATTCTGGGCTGGTTTCCCAGACAGGGAATAAGCCTAGTCTTAGATTATGCAGTGCTGGGAACAGAGATTTTCCATTGAAAAGGAAAGGGCAGTCCAAGACTAGGCTTAATCCCTGTCTGGGAAACCGGCCCTAAGGGTAATGTATTAAGCTGAGTTTTAAATGAAATCAAAGTGTTTTGGGAGCATATTTGGGAGCACTATAAAAATAGGCATTTTTAGGCATCACATTGTGGCAATCCTACCTTCAGCAAACCACTACTGGGTCCCCTGTAGTTAAGGAATGGAAGTCGCTTTGGATAAAAGTGATAAATGCCGTAAATGTAAACGTAAATATGAAGATGAGGACGCCAAGCAGTTTTAAAGACAGCAGGTCAGGTGCCTCATTTCCCCAAACATGTTCCAAAAAGAATGATTAATCCTTTAATAACAAAGACTTGATGATTTGAGAACCCTGTTTAGTGTTCTGTCTTCAACCTTGGTCCTGGTGGCCCACTGCTCTGCAGTGTTTAACCTGTGCAGATGCTTCCAGATGTACTTTACATTACCATTAACCAATAAGCACCCTCCTGTGCGCTGTGAAATGTTGAGCATGCCCAGAAAACATTGGCGTTGGCTCAAGAAGTCAAAAAGAGGACATGTAAGTAACTTAAGTAACTTTGACAAAGGGTTCACCAAGCAATAGTCAAACCCTCATATTGCTTTGGTAGAATGGTGTTCCATACTCCAATACATTTCTTAGGACTTGCAGAATCTATGCCAAAGTTTTTGTGTTTCCTGGTAACTTAACCTCTTATTAAAGCACTTATTGTTATTTATTCCTTTTCTGTGACTCATCTTATTTATTCTGTTTATTCACGCAGGTGTGAGGAGGCTATCACAACGTTTAAAATCAACTCAGCAAAACGCTGCCCCGTCACGGACATGATAGAGTTTCTTCCAGAGTCTTTCAAGGTCAGTTATAGCCCTGGAGATTTGCTCACACTGCAGCACTGTAAGTAATCATAACCTACCACTGGAAACAAGAGTGTGTCTTCCCCTTACAGCATCTGCTGGACACCAGCATTAAAGAGGCTGATGAAGATGTGAACTCTTGCGTCTACTATGTAGGTTTTGTTTGATCTTTTGTTTGATTGTTTTTAAAATACTCTTTATATACGCATGACCACAAAACGAATTCTGTATTAATGCACAAATAAATTGTGCTGTTCATAGAATATTTCGGCTTGTTAAAATATGTAAATTAATTTCTATAACATACTGTATTTTGTCAGCATTTCACAAAGGTGGTCAGATCCTAAATATATATAACCAACTGCTACCATGGCTTATTCTCATAGTGTATGCTTGTATCTTATTCTTCTCACATTTGAAAAACAAAAATGTGACCCTAGTATGTCCCTTTTTCTGTTTAATGGCCAGGTGGAGTATAATTTCCAGTGGCTTCAACAGCCAGAGAGGTATGCTAAGATGACAGAAAACTCTGAGCAAGATGACTTCTACAAACCTCTGGCTGCACTCAATGTTAGTATATTAAAACTAGATTTTATATATTTTCATGTTACATTCTCTTGAGCAGCATTGCATCACATTAACTGGTTTGACAAATGTATCTTTTTTATGTTTTAGTCCTGAAATCCTATCTGTTAGCATAAGCTTTAATATAGAGACTAATCAGAATCAGGATTTTTTTTCTGTCCTGGAAAAAATGGCTTAAAATGTACTCAGAGTTGAATTTGAACTCACGTTGCCTCTTGCTGCACGGTGTGTTCACTAGTAGACCACGCAGGGGGGTTAATACACTATGTGGACAAAAGTATTAGGACATGATGTAATGTCCTAGGACAATACACCAAATTTAATGAAACTGCATTCAAATACATAAAATTTAATATAGAGTTGATCCCCCCTTTGCACTGGGGCACAGTCGTGTTGGAATAGAAAAGGTTCTTCACCAAACTGTGTTCGCAAAGTTGGAAGCATGGTCTTGGTATCTGCCTTACAATGGTCATGGTTACATTCATTTTGGCCAGATTTTCCCTTTAGCAATCTCTACTGCATGTGGTTCAACTAAATCATGTTCATCCCCTTCCATAGGCTATGGTGCAATTTAATCGTGTCGAGTTGCTCACCCATCCAGTGTGCAAGAAATACTTGGAAATGAAATGGTGAGTGTTGAAAAAATGTTTCCCTAAACATTTCAGTCAAGCCATGCTAATGATCACCAGCTAAATCATCACACACTTGCCTCAAAGCATGTTGTTAAGTCATTTCAAACAACGCAAGAACCAGAACCAAACATAAAACAATGTAATAAAATCCCATCACCTATCGCTGTCAAACAGGAAGGCCTATGGTGTGAAAGCACATCTGCTCAATATGACTGTGTATGCACTGGGGGTGTTCCCCCTGACCTACCTGATTGTGAACCTGCGGCCGAGACTGAAAGTGGAGAAGAACGTGACAATGGTCAACATGGTCAGAGCATCTTTTGACCAGGTACTACACACATGAACGTTGACTAATCCTTTGGAATACAGTTTGGAATCAGTGTATTCAATAATACTAATAAAAATGCAGATAAATGAGCATGCTAGTTCTGTGCACAGATTTTGGGTAATTGTTTGACAAATTGTGTCGAGAAATGAACAGAGCTGTAGAAGATGACAAAAAATGCATAGCATTGAAAATTAAATCATAAAAGGAGCATCCCAAATCACGTTTCAAAAGTGGTGATCAAATCTGAAGCATGCGAAAGTATATTTTGATGTATTTATTTCGTTATTTGGTATATTTAAATCTACATCATATACATTACCATAGAATACTGAACACTGCTTTAACATACCTGTTTAAGCGTAGTTTGTTCATGGTGAACCTGAACCAATCTGATGGTAGGCGAGAAGCTCCAGCACCCAGGGCACAAATCTGTGGTTGTGATGTCCTATCAGATTGTGTCAACAACAGTGACCGATACTAATGTCACCATTATGCTAATGCAGAATATTCCATTTTCTGCCTTCTTTTTACACAGCAATGTTATTTCGTCACAATCTGCATGTTTCTGGTCCTTGCGATGAACATGTATGCAGTTGGAAAAGAGATTGTGCAAATGTTTCAGCAGGTAGGTCCAGGTAATGGTCACAAAACGAGCCCAATCAAACGGAGGTGGATCAAGGTCTTAAAGGATCAGCTTTAAGCCCTAAATTGTCCAATCACAACCTTTTTTTTGGAATGTACTGCAGGCCTGAAATGCAGGAATGGATGTACTCTATATAAACAAATGAAATTAATTTGACCAGACAAAACATGAAATATCTGTCTGCAGTGAAATAGAAGTCAAAGTAAATTTAAGAATAACTTTTAATATGCATTTTCCACACTGCCACAACTTTTGTTTCTGGTTTGGATTTTGTTTTACTGTGTAGTTGCTTTTGGGCTGAACCATCACTTCAATGGCTTCTTTGTCTCGTCTTTGGTAGCGTCTGAAGTATCTGCAGGACTTATCTAATCTGATGGACTGGGCAGCTGCGATTTGCTCTCTTCTGTTTATCCTCCCGTTGCTGCTGGATTCGAAGACTGCATGGCACTGGCAGGCTGGAGCTCTGGCTGCGCTGGTGTCCTGGTTCAACCTCCTGCTCTACCTTCAGCGGTCTGGACCCAACCTGCCTACTAGTGCTTTATTTAAATACAAGAGTAAAGAAAGTGTTTGGCATAAATGATTTGTTGTTGATTCTGAAGTTTGCTTCTGTAGTTTTGTGAATTCTGAAGCTAGCATAGCTTAACAAATAATGGAAGCGCATACCAACCGCTTCACATCCTTTATTCAATACATTATATGGAAAAGTATTGAGACGCCTGACCTTACACCAACTGCGTGAATTTAAATACATATACTTTAATATGGAGTTGGTCCCCTGTTGCAGCTAGAACAGCTTCCACTTTTCTCTCTTCTTGGAAGGCTTTTGAAGTGTTACTGTTGGAATTTGTACTTATTCATTTTGTAGAGGTCAGGCACTGATGCTGGATGAGAAGGTCTGGCTCGCAATCTCTGTTCCAGTTCATCCCAAAGGTGTTGGATGGGGTTGAGGTCAGGGCTCTCTCTGGGCCAGTCAAGTTCTTCCACACCCAGCTTATCCAACCATGTCTTTATGGAGCTTTGTTTGTGCACTGTTTGTTTGGCTTTCTCCAAAATGTCTTGGTCTGCTGAAGTATTAAGATCACCATTCACTGGAATTAAAGGGAAACCTGAATTCAGTCCTAAAAAGGTGTCTCAATATGGTCCATATGGTGTATGGTGTATGTCAAGTTGTAAACTCAAATAGACTTATAGACTCAGATCTACTAAGCAGGAAAATGTGTGCTGGACCTTTACTGGTTTTGTTTAGCTTTTTTTGTAAAATAAAACATCTGTAGTCACAGTTTTGTAATCTGAATTATTTACATGAACCTCTCAGATTGTCTCCTTGTTCTATGCAGGTTTGAAAGATTCGGGATCTACGTGGTGATGTTTCGTGAGATTTGCAGGACATTGCTGAGCATCATTGTGTTATTCATCTATTTGATCCTAGCATTTGCTTTGGCTTTCTACGCTCTTATGATCGAACAGGTGTGTTTGTCCATGCCCAAGATTCATTCAGATAAATTAACCCTCTGAATGCACAGCCATACTGAATCTTTTACAAGTAACGACATTATCATTCTTTTCTAGAGGCATTTTGGTAGAATGTTCCTGTCGCTGATGCAAACCTTTGTCATGATGGTGGGAGAGATCAACTACCAGGATAACTTCCTGAAACCCTTCATGGCCGCTCGCCTCCCTTTTCCCATGTTGACCTATGGAATCTTTGTCTGGTTTGTCCTGCTTGTCCCAATTCTGCTTATGAACCTGCTGGTAGGCCACTTTGTTTATGTGTCATTATCAATGATTTAGCCTTTTAAATTTTTACTACTGTTTGTCTAATTATCATTCAATTGTGAATCTGAGGGCACTTTAACAGCTACGACTATTTTAAGCATAATCTCATTTCCCTTCTGGTGTAAGACCACGGTTAGCAATAATTATATATGAATAAGGTTAAGCTTCAATGACATGTATTTTAGAAAAACTACACTCAATAAACAATATTTTTTTGTGATCTAATTCATCAGATGTGAGCCTTATGCTATACCCTGCTTTTTACTTGATTGGAATAACCGTATAAAGGCCATCTAGGCTAGTTTCTAATATTTCTTGATCATTTATAGTGACAAACTATATTCTGCACATACATTTGGTTTTTGGTTTGCACCAAACTGAAAATCTATGTTGCAATTTCTCAGTGTGTTCCAAAATGTGTTATTGTGTGTAACAGTATAGTCTATAAGCACTTTCTATTGACAATTAGAATGACTGTACAAAGGGAGTGGCTAAAAAAGGTGAAGGCACCGGAAAGAATGGCAATTTCTAGATCATTACTCATTAGTTGCAAAAACCGAGCAATTATTGCAATAATTAGGCAACTACTAAGAAACTAATGTGTGAGTTACAGAGTTAGGGTTATGAGGAACTGAAGCACATCCCATATACAGACAATTGGAGGTGGGTTGAAGAAGTAATATACTAACATTTCTGAATGTTGTCTGGTTTTGTGACAGATTGGTCTGGCTGTTGGTGATATTGCAGAAGTACAGACCAATGCCTGCTTAAAGCAAATTGGAATGCAGGCAAGTACTGAATGTATGTGTAGTATTGAAATATGAGCACAAGCAGTCTGCGTTCTTTGGAAATTAAATGGCAATAACCTTGATTCTGCAGATTGAACTTCACACGAATCTGGAGGAGCGGTTGCCATATTGGTTTATGAAAAGAGTGGACCAAGTCTCAGTCAAAGAGTTCCCCAACAAATGCTACAAGGGAAAGGTAACAGGCAGTCTTTGAAGCAACCACAAAATAAAAGTTATTTTTACACGTTATTTTTTACAACAGAAGCAGAATTGTTCAGGCATCTTCAGCTCACAATATTGGTGATAGTTTTCTGATCCTTATTTTGATATGCTTATTCAGGAATTCAGCCTGGGTCTAAGAATAAGCATAATGTTTCCAGAGCAATTTGAAGAAACGCTGTGTGTTGTTAAACAGAAATGGGTCTGCTGTGGGGGTGATGTTAGAAAAGCGGTACCCCGACTGTGCCCAGCCAGTCAGTCAACGCCAGTTGAACGTGAGCTTGCCAAACAGAAATACAGGTACATCCCAAAATCTACACACTCCAGCTGCTATATAACCAGTGTGGCTGAAGACAAATTGTACTCTGTACACATCCTCTTAGATATTTTTGCATAATTTAATTTCAGTGGACAATCTAATTCCCATAACTAACATTTATCTTAAAACCCCTTTGCCTAATATTTTACTGATTGTAATATGATTATAATTACTGTTAACATATTAAAGCTAATATAAAAAGAGTCTACATTAAAAACATGGACACTGAAATTATTTCTTATATTTATACTGTTAAGTAAGTTTAATAATACAAAATGAGATCATCACAATGAGATTTAATGTGGATGGATATTTTTTAAATAAATGAGTGATTCTCCTTTCTATTATTATAATGCATATGTTCTATATAGTCACCATTACTATTACAATATAAAATTCCAGTCCATGTGGAGATAAACTACATTCTTTACAGCCTCACACAACCTTCTTGTTTCAGACTGAAGGAGATTTCCGACTGCATGGAGAAACAGCACAACCTGCTGAAGCTTATTGTGCAGAAGATGGAGATCAGCTCCGAGGCTGAGGACCATGATGGCCCACCTGTCTACCAAGACTTCAAACAGAAGCTCCTTGCTAGGAGCAGGTGGGGGCCGTTGCTCAGGGCAGTCACAGCCAGGAAGAAATGAACTTCACAATTCAGAAAGCTCTGCTGTCATTAAAGGCCAGGCGACCAAATGTTTTTCAACAAACACCAATACTGGACTGGTTGATGTTCTTCCCTTATTATTTAACACCATTCTAGAATACTCAATTCTATTCATGCTGTTCTACAATGTTCTCCTCCATTTATTGTCTTACCTTCTTAGAATGTCCCCCCCATTCAAGTCCTTCAGGAGTGCTCCATCCCTGCCACTCATATGGTTCTAGAATGTTCAGCCTCAATCGTACGGTTCTAGAATAGTTCCAGCATATTCTCCTCCTTTCTTCTTCCATGCACTGGTCTAGAACATACTATTAGAATGTCTGAATGTTCTCCAATTACCTTGTTCTAGAATGTCCCTATCTTTCATTCAGTTCTGTAATGTGGACACATTACTTTGGTTGAACTGTCTTGTTGATTACAATTTCGCAATAACAAA
Source organism: Brachypetersius altus (assembly GCA_037974465.1). NCBI lineage: Eukaryota > Metazoa > Chordata > Actinopteri > Characiformes > Alestidae > Brachypetersius > Brachypetersius altus. The sequence goes on from JBBPDB010000040.1 coordinate 22,253,591, forward strand.
ATGAATGTGTTACAATCTTAAAAAAGTACTAAGGTGCTTTCAGATAATAACATGTGACTGTAAAGCTGTTTTCTGGAAACTGGGTCCCCATGTGTCTGTGGTTTCCCAGTCGCTTTTAATTGTGAGCATAGTGGCACTTAAAAGTGATGTTTTAACAGTGATATATGTGAATATAAAGTCCCATAAAGCCTAGCCTATTTCAACCCCTGCATTCTAGGATATTCAATTGAAGTCTACAGGATTAGCCAATGTATGTGCAGCAAACACAATAAAGTATCTAATCAGGTTTGTTGTTGAGAAGTGGCATTTGTTGAGAGAAAAAAAAATCTGGAATTATACAAATAGGTAACAGAGTTTGCATCAAATTATGGTTATTGATATATTTTAGGCACAGTTTGACTTGAATATCCATTTGATGTGCTTAAATATGTACATTCCAGATGAAGCTGGGGTTAACCTCCATTACCACATATTAGTTACATGGAACTCAGCTCAACATCCAAGTTCAATTCCAACATCTTGTCCTCCCACCTAACCCCAGATCCATCTTACTTAAAAAATAAAGTATCAAAAGCTTTTTTGCTTTTGCAAATAACACTCAACTAAACAAATGATCATGATAACAGAAGATAATTCAAAATCCAAAGCTTTTGGTCAGTAACAGTTTGTCCTTACATCTTCTAGTAATTGGGCAGAAATAGAAAAAGAAAAAAAAAACAACACAACTTACAGTAGGTTTCAGGAGTTACTCAAAACATTAGTTACACATTTTGTTACACATGATGCAAAACAAGTTTTTAACTTTTACTTAACCTAAGCACGCGCACACAAAAAAAAAAAAGAAGCATTCAGCCATCATTCAGGTTATTCCAAACTTACACTCCTGACTGCTGCAGAGGTTCTGAGACACTGGAGAAACATTTCAAGATTCTTTGTGCTTTTTTGCCTCTCCGTTTGGTGTGGGCCTCCTCCTTTTGACTCCACCTTGCTCTGTTGGGAAACATACTTCTCAGTATCCATTCACCCTCAAAAATAACAGTGAATCAAGGCAAACAGGCGGTGGTTAGCATAACGAACTTAATCAGATTAAACTCTGCATGTTCACATCTACTGGGTGAACTATTTCACAGAGTTGGAATCGCTCAAAATTAAACAGCCAGTTTGCTACGAAGACAGGTGGTTAGCTAGATTGTTAGATAGCTGGATGAATAGATTTACAGAGGCGCTCTATAATAATTACTGGTTTCAAAAATAATGAGATGGTTAATTAGCTCAATCATACAATGAAGGGGGGAAAAAAAATCTAAATTTAGTCTTAGTAATTATCATTTAACCTGTCCTGATATTGGCACCCCAACAAATTCGTATGAACTAAGTTCTTTATTTATATGTTACTTTCTGTTCAATAGTCATACATGACTTTTCACTGGGGTATAAATATGAGGCAACACTGAAGCCAAAATCCCAGCGTCATTTTTAACATTTGGAAAATCTTTAAAGAATTTGTATTGGAGATTGGTGTTTCAGATTTTCAGCGAGAGATTGAACCAGTTAACCCACAAAAGCATTGTTTTTATCCATTTCTGTCAAGGGTGGCAATGAAGCTTGCTGTAGACAGACCAACATCAGACAGACAGAAAGATCGGGGTCTGACCTTTAGCTTGCGTTCTACTTTCTTGTTCCCTCTGGCTGGAGTGAGAATGGGAGGGGTTGGAGGAGGAGTGAGGGAGTGCTTTGTTCATTTTTTGCCCCTCCTCTAGACCTAACTCATGGGCCTTTCCTAGAGAGAGGGTGGGGCATTTAATGAGGAGGGGAGGGGCAGTCATTTTCAACACAATACCGTGCAGATCTTGCAACTACACAAAATAGTTTCCAAACACAGAACTGCAAACTGTACTTTTGAGATCCACACATTAGCGCTTAAAAGCCCAGTATAAATCATGATTAGTTCTGAGCCATGCAAGCTTTTAAACTCTAGTTTATTTGCACCTAACAAAAAATGCAGGAAGAAAGCAGACAACAAACCAATGCATTTCCATAAATACAGTTTAAACTTCATAAATTGGAACCAATTTTAAAATGATGGGTAGTGACTAGTAGTTCAAGGCTTACAACATACTACTATACTACACTGTACATACATACTATAAATATCAGTCAGAAATATGAATAAGTAAAATGACAAGACTTTTGTAAGTCATTTTATGGTGTGAAAACACATTGTGCATTACTAACCGCAAATGTTTTCTCCTGTTGAAGGAACTCTGTTAGTTGCAAGCAAACATGCAGCGAAGAGGACAGGGCAACGATTGAATTAAAATCAGTTTCGATCACTCTCCCAGAAAGCAAAATTACACATAGACCCCAAAGCTGCCGCATCCTCAAAAAAGGATGAAACTCAAGATTTATTGGTTTGAAATTTGTTTACAAAGTACACAAAATTCATTTATATTCATATATCAGTTACATTATTAACCTTGATTCCTATCAGGTTATTCGAGAATAACATTAAGACCAAACAAATTTGGCTGGCATACATGTATCCATGAAAAAACCACTAGTTTACAAAAAAAAAAATTGCATATCAGTACAACTGATCTATCATTCTACTAACATTTACAAAGATGTAACATCAGACGGTCAGACAAGGTTATCGATAGGTTTTGTTTTTTTTTTTTAAAGAAAGCAAGGGTTACTTTTTCAAATTCAACATTTTTGTACTCGGATGGAAAAGCAAAGTCATGCTTTTGTTAAACGCACAATGCACCTTATTCTTCCGAAGCACAAAAGCACTATTCAAAAGGCAATGTGCATTCATGAGCGACACAGCAAAGTGCATATGTATCGAGAAAGCAAAAAAAAAAAACTAACAAAACCCAAACAAAATAAAAAACAAACAAACAAAAGAATCATCTCACACCATGGTCCCCAAACAGAGGTAAACGCAATATGCACCCTGCACCAAAATACTGACGGTCTTGATCATAAATATATTAACAAAAAAGAGACAACAATCTAAAAATGCTAAGAGGAAAAAATACATCTGAGCAATAGTCCTAACTTTGCTTTGAGCTCAAATTTGGGCTGAGCGGGCTCCAGCATCTTACTTGTGTTCCAGTCGGAGGAGCTGTTCCTTACCATTTATGGTTAAAGACTTTAACTGTCCGTCTTCTTCAACCTCTACCCGTTCCTGTCCGTTTTCTACAATTCTGCATGAGGGAAAAAGCTTGTTAATAAACGCTGAAACATACAAAACAGAACTTATTCAGTAAAACACCAACATCAAACTGGTCAATCAGGGATAAAGAAGGAAAAAATACACCCTTACATACCCCCACGACATAATCATGATAAATAACACCTATTGTTCATACATGGAAAAAACAATCATGCGTTGTAATTGACCCAAAATTCACTAAGCCACAGCTATCCATGGCCGAGCACAATTGGCCTCACTTTCTGGGTGAGTAGGATTGCCTACCCTCCCTTCTTCACTTAACTAGCCTGAGTGTGCATCTATAAATAGAACTGACAGTTAAGTGTTCTCCTACAAGCCTGTTGAGCTGGCCAATGACCTTCCCAGCACTGATAACACGTGTGCTAGTCCTAGCTAGTGAATATTCAGTGTTTATTCTATGGTTTGTTCACGTATGACAAATACAGTGTGAACAGCACAAAATGCTTCCTTTGGCTGTAACCCATTTACCATGTGAAGCAGCGGGCAGCCGAGAAAACAGCACCCGTGAGCAGTGTGAGAAAATGGCACCTTGCTCAAGGGAACCTCAGTGGTGCCACTGGCAGACTTGGGATTCAAATCTACAACCTTCCAATCGCAGAGGCAACTCCCTAACCAGCAGGGCACCAGCCGCCCCATGGGAAACGACATGACATAATTAAGGGAGAAATCACTGGTTGGCATTGTTGCTTAAAAAATGCATTTTTGTGTGGAAAAACAAATGTGAATAGGTGGTCTTAATGCGCAATGAATATAAAGGTTTTTGCAATGATAAAAGCTTTAAATTACCCATGAAAATGTTCAAAAACAACATTTCTGAAGGATTTCACAGATTTTTTGTTGCAAGTACTTAAACCTCTTTAACTGGCACAATTTAAGTGATCATACCTTTTTGTAGTAATTTTCCTGCCATTGACGTATTTGGTTGAAGTGGAGACAGAGCGGAAATTCCCCATTCCGCTACCCCCTCCGCCGAAAGAGGTGGAGGAGAAAGAGGTGAACCCTCCCCCTCCTCCTCCTCCTCCTCCTCCTCCTCCTCCTCCCAACTGTCCCATGTGCCCCATATGCCCCATGTGGCCCATATGCCCCATATGCCCAATGTGCCCCATATGCCCCATGTGGCCCATGTGCCCAAAAGAGCCAAAACCTGCAACACACACAGACAAAAATCATGTTTAGATCAGCACATCTGTGAATGACACAAAACTACCAAATGGAGTCTAACAGCCTAAAATGTCTGAAGCCCAGGGTATGAAATAACTTTTGAAAGGGTATTTTTCTCCTTCACTGACAAATTCCAATGTAATTTAATACACAAAGTAATCACATCTAAATATCAAATCCTAATTCTTTATTAGACTAACAATTTATTCTCAGTTGCTGTGCCATGGCATTCATTTACATTAATTTACACACAAAAATGCACTTAACATTACTATTTTGATTGTTGTAATTGTAACATGATTTTAGAGTGTTAATTAAGAGTGTTTTTAATCAAGTGTGATCAATAGTTTATAAAACAATAGTGACCCGAACATTTTACACAGACACCCCCCCACAAATTACAAAGCAATAACCAGAAAAAAAATTTAGGCTGTCTCTAATTTTTTCCATGGCTGGATATAGTGTGTGTGTGTGTGTGTCTACACGTACTCTTAATTAGTGAATTCAGGTTGCCTCTTAATTTCAGCGAAGGGCAATCTTAATGCTTCAGCAAACCAAGACATTTTGGATACAGTTTGGAGAAGGTCCTTTCAATCCTATCATTACTGTGGCTCAGTGCACAAGGCTCCATAAAGACATGGTTGGATGAGTTTGGTTTGGAAGAACTTGACTGGTCCGCACAGAGCCATGACCTCGACCCCATCCAACACCTTTGTGATGAACTGGAATGGAGATTATGAGCGGGATCTTCTCATCCAACATCAGTGCCTGTCCTCATAAGTGCTCTACAGAATGAATGGGCCCAAAATCCCACAGAAACTACAAAATCTTGTGAAAACCTTCCAAGAGAAGTGGAAGCTGTTATAACTACAAAGGGGGACAGACTCCATATTAAAGTCTATGTATTTAAATGCAATGCGTCCCAATACTTTTCTCCATATAATGTATATATTCAAATACTAGTATTACCAAATTGCTCACTGTAGTGCTAAAATGTAGTCGGCTGGTTTTCCCCAAACAGTCGGATCACAATCATGTTTTCTGTTCTCCTAGAGGGGTGCGATTTGGGACGCAGCCCGATCCTATGCAGGATGTTTCACCACAAAACTAGCAAGTTAATGGGCCACAGCATCAGACACAGAGCATGCGCAATGGCACTCTATCATTATTATGGTGTGTCTCAGATAGGTCAGCATTTAGTTCCTGTAGGTGAAAAGCACAAACATGAAGAATTCCTAACCTCCGTCAAAAGAAGAAAATCCTGCTCCGAAAGCTGGGAATCCCCCAAATCCCCCGAAAAACGAGCCGCCCGTTCTGCTCCTGCTCATGCCCCGCTGGTGCCGCCGCCCACCACCGAAGAACAAATCATCACCAAAGAGATCACCCCCTGCAGGCAGACCAAAGACCAACAGCTCCACTTACACAACACCTTTTGAATGTTTTACTACAAAATTAGTTAGAATGAACCTCCGCTTCAGTACTCAGTTTTCTCACACACACAAAAAAATATTTCTGTACTAGTATCAGTCTCACACCTGATATTGGTATCAGGTGTCAGTAGGATACTCAGTTTAGTTATTAGAAATTAAAAGAGAGCTGTTGCACCAGTTCTAGGATTTAAACAGATTAGAGGGGTATTTAATTAGATCATACTGTAGCAAAAGTCAGCAATATCCATATACACATATATATACATACACACACACACACATACATAAGCACTCACCAAAGAAATCAGCAAATGGATCTTGACCACCAAAGAACTCCCTGAAAACGTCTTCTGGATTGCGAAATGTAAATCCTGCGAAGGGATCACCATTATGATAATGGTTCCCTTTAAAAGAGAGTAACAAAAAGAGACAAAGTGAAACATGAGTCTGGCTTGCTGTTCTACTTTAGTAGGCTTCTTTAAGGTGAACTTTGCAAAAAATCTATAATCTACTTTAGACTTGGGCGACTGAATCAACCCAGCTGTCCTATTTAATCACTGTTCAGCTCAATACATTATCCAAATAAAGAAGCACAAGTTGGTTATTTCCACCAACGGTATATATATATTAAAACTATAACCCGAGACATTTACCTCCTCCTCCACTTGTCAAACCATCTTTACCATATCGATCATAAAGACTCCGCTTGTTGGCTGCAACAAAGAACAAGAAGCTATTTTCCTTTTTTCAAACCAATAGATTATTTAGAATTCTTCATTATTACATTGACAACAGTTCATCAATAGCAAGAATAAGGGCAGTGAAAAAAATGACCAATCATGAATTGGTCTGAAAGTGGGAATGAATGAACAATTAATTATCAATTAGTTCTGTTTGATAAATGACAATACACAGGTAGCATTTTCCATTCATTAAGACCAAAAACTAGAGAAAAAGAATTAACAGGACATCAAAACCTACCATCTGAAAGGACTTCATAAGCCTCAGAGATTTCTTTAAACTTCCTCTCAGCCTCATCCTTATTGTCTGGGTTCTTATCAGGATGCCATTTTAAGGCTAGTTTTCTGTACCTATTGAAAATAAATGAATAATACAGAAGTGTGATAGCACAAAAAAAACACACTAACTAAACAGGCCAGAGTTCAGCCTGTGTTGCTCATGATAAACACAAACAAGATTATAATCAGGGATTAGAAACAGCAGGGAACAAAATGAAAACAACGGCAATAATAGAACATAAGCAAAAACAAGAAGCTTTCAGTTTCCAGAGTGAAATGTAGTTACACTTGTATGAACTCAGTAAAACTGTGGGTAACTGGTTTGGTGTTATAACTCATTTTAACAGGCCCAATAAGTTTCATCTTGGATTTTGAGCAGTTATATGTTGTTCTAAACCCCAACAGAAGAGAGATCAATTAAGAATCAGAGACTTACGCTTTCTTGATATCATCTGGGGATGAGCTCTTCTGCACTCCTAAAATCTGGTAATACTCCACCATGGCTTCACACACAAACCCTCAGCTCAAGTGGTGACAACCTGGAACATGCATAATTATTAACTCAGATGTGTCACACAACAACTTGAACTAGGTGTGATTGTGTGGCAGCTATAAAACCAGTGTTTAAAGACAAGCAAGCTTTGGTTTTGAGGCCCAAAAAAGGTTTCGTGCTCCATGGACATGAACCATGACCATCTGATTCAGAGAGCAGCATTTTAGTGCCGTGTTTTGCTCTGCGCATTTCCTCCGTGCTTGCGCTTTTAGTCCCTTTCAGTTTATGCAAGATATGAAATGGGACAGTTCAGTCATCAACAGACTCTCTGAAAGGACACAGTGTTTAGAGCAGAGCAGAATCCACTGCAACCCTGTGATATTAGTTAGAAATGGATCAAAGCCAGAAAGGACAGAATGCCTGCTTTATTTGCAGCTAAAAGTGTGAACATCACTTGACATTCATCAGATTACCACATCATGTCCATTTGAATACAATGAGTATCATATGACCAAAAAAATCATCATACATTAAAAATAATAATCAACATTACCAGCCACCCGAAAAATCCCTAACCACAAACAAAAACAAAAAATAACATTCTTGCTTTTAGGCTTTGACTGATGTGAAAAATATGAGAAACTATGGACCAAAATCTGATAACTGAAAGGGCTGCAACAACTAATCAACATAACTGATAAGCAGTTATTAAAATAGTTGCCACCTAATTTATTCGTTGTGTTTATTACATTATTACATCGTTATGTGAACAAAAGTTCACTTGCAGGCACTTCATTTGCAATAAAACAGCACTAAACCTTTCTACAGTACATGGATAAAAGCATTGGGACGCCTGACTGTTACATAGGAACTTTAATGACATAGCATTCAAATACACAGACATTAATATGAAGTTAGTCCTCCCTTTGCATTTAGAACAGCTGTCACTCTTCTTGGAAGGCTTTCGACAAGATTTTGGCATTTTTCTGTATTTTCTGTATTTACCCTGCTTATACCAAAGAAAACTGCTTTCTTTGTGCATGAATTTCGCCAAAATCTTGTTGAAACCCTTAGTAAAAAAAGCCTTATAAAAGCGTGGAAGCTGTTACAGCTGCAGAGTGAGGACCAACTCCATATTTAAGTCTATGCAACTTCTGTGAATATAGCATACACAGAGTAGCAACTACAGGGGTGAAGGGCAGATATTATCCTGAAAAAATTAGTATTCTATGAACAAGCGCATTGCAAAAGTGTTTTTAACACCAAGTCTTAGGAAGCCATGTATGTGGCTTTATGGAAAATTACACTTTCCTATCCACAGGACTAAAACTGCAAATCAGTGCATGTGCATCGTTTAACATAAATAGGTCTATTTTTGCCTCATCTTGTGTATACAACATAAAGCACTTGAAAAACATGTTCTCAAACAGTTCACGCATTACTTATGCCCTTACCAGACGGTAGTGACTCAGCTGATTTCGACTAAGAAATAAACTGCTTTTATCTTCTACTTCCATTTACAACAGTGTTTTCAAAAGTGTTTTTCTAATGGTCTGGTATGCAAAGGGCTCTTAATAGCCTCAACCTTAAGTTAATTAAATTACTTTTTAAATATTTGCTGAGTATTTGTCAGGTGCTTACACACAGAACTCTGGAACATAGTGTTTACTGGTCTGCATCATTAACGTTGCCAGTGTACAATAAAACCTAATGGCATGATACTAAGATTTGGTGGTATAAAGAAGCTGTATCACAATATCTACCAATCAGGCCAAGAAATGCTTCAGAAAAGCTACATGGCGGTGGTTCAGCGACAACTAAGACGGCATGCACTACAAGACACATTCAATTTTGGCTGTCAACTTTGCACAGCAACGATAACCAGCTACTCTGTTCTACTGAACAATGTGATTTAACATTTCTCCATTTTTGTTATACAGCTGTTGAACCTTTACTGTGTTTTCAAAGCCCCCATCCCACTCACCCCTAATCTTGGAGACTGTTTAAAAGGTATAAGTGGATGTCACTCAATGCTACTATAATGTAGGACACTCCAACTACATTAACAACTGCTCATATAAAGGCTTTATGGCGTTTTGAAGAATGTTTTCCGTTAAATTCTTTTTATTCTAAAAAAGTTAAGACATTTTTTAACCAAAATCCTCAAGACCAAGTGGTCACGAACACATTAATTTAGACAGGACTGCGGATGCGTCTATATGGTAATTGTGGACCTCTGCCGACCTCCAATCTTTTCAAGTGCACTTGACAATCACTAGACCACTAGAAGAGTCAAATTAGTTTAAACTAAGGTTATAGGCTATAACAAAGCCCTTTGCATAGCAAAGCTTGGAAAATTACAAATTACAAATACGAAAAGATATCTCAGAATATTCCAAAGTAACAATAAGGACCAAATACTTAATGACCCTTTAAAAACATAACACACTAAGAAAGGTCCAAAGCCGATATGTACTTTTCACACAAATATCTACCGATTCAGATCTGACTTCAATATCCCTGAACACTCCCAGCCTGGATCATTTTATTTTCAATTCAGCAAACATCATCAAGTCAGATTTTTCCACAATTTAGCTCCACACTGAGGTGTTCTGGGAGCTGAGTGCAAAAATGTGGACTGTCTCAGGACACGGTTTACAAAAGCCTCCCTGGGCGAATGTCTGTCTACTGCCATAAAAATCAATGTGAAAAGAAGTGCAGTCCTTTTTCTCTTAAAACAGGCTCGTTTTCATCTTTCTAGAAACAGGATACTCAAAGAATGTGTTCCTAAACAGCCCACCAATTTCTTGCCCGTTTATGGCATGCTTTCTGATAAGTGATTGCTGTTCAAGAACTGCAAGATGGTCTGAATGATAACCACACACTGCTCACCACCATATAACTGTGGGGTATTTTCAGACTAATTCAGTTGAATACCAGAACATGAATCATGGGACCCTGTTTATCTTCAACACTGCTGCAAGATGCCTGTACGAAAACATGAAATGTATTATCTCTGCCAGACTGTATTCGATATAAGAGCTCAGCTTCTAAGTAGCATGAAAAACATCCTTCCTGTGCCCCATATACACTACCAGTCACACCACGGGTTTCAACACTTATCCGTTTACGTCATAAACTGCACATTTTTATTCCTGTTAAGCACTGGAAAGTTGTTGAGTGAACGACTTTTTTTTTTAAATATATAAAATAAAACGAATTTCCTTTATAAGACAGGAAAAAAAAAAGTCTGTTAACCTATTAACCGGTTGTGGGGTGACGCTAGAGCTGCACAATTAATCGAATTTTAATCACGATCACGATTTTGGCTGCCACGATTAAAGGAAGATGATCGTCGAC
>JBBPDB010000040.1:22264391-22279059 GCA_037974465.1 Brachypetersius altus
GGCAAAAAAATATAAATAAATAAATAAAATAATCGTTCATTAATCGTAATAGAGTTAAAATCGATATTTTGATTTTAGGCCAAATTGCCCAGCCCTACAATGAATATTAATATTGAATGTTTCTTTAGTTAAATGTACTTGAGTACAATGCAAATGTAGAAAATCCCACTGTGTGGCAAACCATTTGACAGGTAGTGTATGTAGAAAGCCTGATCCTGACAGCATCGGTAGAGAAATAAGGTGGTAAACATGACGGTATCTATAGATCTATTATATTGTAATGCAAAATCAGTTTCAAATGATTAAATAACTGTTAAAGACAACTGTTTCGGTCAAATTAACCTCCAGCCGCAATCAACTGATGGAGGCTCAGCAGGACAGCGATGGAGAACTGAAAAGCTAGCTTACTATTAGATCAGTTAAGCAGGATTAACAAAAAAAAACGTAAGTGATTTTTTTCTTAAGAATTCTCTCACATTCTTTTAACGTTCTCTTAGAAACAATTCTAAGAAGTACCATTCTTGAAAATATGTTCTTAAATGTTTTCTTAACCTCAGGGCAGCCTCACATTTGTCATCGACTGAAATGTCTTAGATTTGTCCTAACTCTAGCTTTCTGCCATCAGCCCAAAGAGGATTTTCCCCCCTCCACCACTGTTTCTAATTCTTTACTCATTTAAAAAAGTATTTCATTTTGCAATCATTTGAACGACTTAAACTGAAAGGGCAAGAATGTGTCATTTACATGATAGAATAAAATGGAATAATGCAAATATGGGTCAATATCAATTAAAATGTACAGTTATGTCATTGTGATAGCATATGACAATGCCAACTCAGTTTCAAATTACTAAATGCCTAATAAAGACTTTAATCTATTTCAGTCAAATGGAGAAATTACAGACTACAGAGAAGGTTTAATTAACAGCAATTGTTTTATTAAGAATATCCTAAGTTAAAATTCAAAACATTTCCCCTTCAAAAACAGCATCAAGAAAGTTTTTATGAACCTCAAAGCTTTAGTCTTAAGGTCCCACATAAGCTCTTTCTTCAGACGGTTGCAGGCCTCCAGTCTTAGGACTTTAAATAAAAATTAAAATGTTGACATTATATTGCTATAAGTTATCAATGAAAATACTTTACTACACTCATCTATCATTTTAAATCACTATGGATGAGAACATCAGCCAAAAATGTGAACATCTGGCTTGTAGCCACTACAGAAAAGTTTCATAAAAACATTAGGCATCGGCTGATCCAGAAAATCAATGTGTTCCAAGAGCAGATTATTTTTTTTGTCGAGTACTGTGAAGTTGTTGAGGGAACAACTATAAAGGACTTTGTTAAATAAAACAAGTTTCCATTATAACATAGAAAGAATCTGTAAACAGTGGATGTTTGAAAACTGGTTGTGTGGTGATGCAGAGTCAAATTCCTGACTAACTTTAACTCGTGATATGTTTCGGAATAGATTAAATAGCTAACACCTCTCTACTGATACACATTCTAATTATTTTAGATGGCTTTTGTAGGTCAGTAGTGGTGAATAAAAAAAAACGTTTCTAGCCAAAGGTACGGTGAACATGCTGTAATTGTATTTGTTAGTAATGAATATTGAGTGTATTTTTTTAGCAAATAACATTAGTGTGCAAACTTTATGGAGATTATCAAATGTGTAGATAATCCTGTTCTACTGATAGCTGTGCATTAGCAATTGGAGAACAATAAATTCATTTAATTAGCATACAGCGTGTGTTACAGTGTAATTTAGAACATGATAACTCCAAAATCGTTTTCTAATCTAATGGACAGATCTTCAACATGGCTTTCTACTGTGCTTCCCATTTCTTCTGACTCATCGTGAACATTTGACCATCTTCCTCACTTCATACAAACCACAACCTGGACCATTTTCATGGGAAATGGGTTTAGTTTGCCACTCTTGTGTACAGTAATGTGATGAATGTTCATTTCCATTTCACGCTTTTGAATTCTAGACATCTTAACTTGCAATACTGGCTCTAAAAAGACAACGAAGCACAAAATCAGTTGGCAACCAGGATTGCCGAGATCTGATCCAGCATTTTCAGCTTCATAACGAAAACATCTCTGGTTTAAAAATGAAAAAAGGCCCTGCTATACGCAACATTATAAATCATTTGGAAACTTAACACTAAGTGATTATCACCACCAGCATCGGAAATTTTGAAATACAGGCTTAATTCTACAACTGGAACGACTAATATGATTAGGGGATTGCCTATTTCTCCAAAACATACTCAACTTTTCAGAATAACTGCCTTGTTTCTTTAGACATCACCTCTTTGACAGTGTTTGTCAATGTAAATATAACATATAAAATGGCCTTATACAGTTAGGAAGAGAATATATATTAATGAATTATGTACATTTTTGTCTTGTGTGTCACATTAGGAGGGATGTTTTGTATCAGGACTGTAGTAAAAGAGCACATTTCTATTTCTAGGTCACCAAAGCTTTTCTAACGTCCTTCTTCAAATGCCCCCCCACCCACTTTTGGCCTCTCTTTTCAGTTTATGTTGGATAAACTGAAATTTTTTTGAGGCATTATACTGATTTTGAGGCAAATACTGATATACTAATATTTAATTTTTTAGCAAAAATTTGAGTGAAATTCAAGTGCATAGAAGACAAAGTAGTTCTCTAAATAAGGATGAGTCTCCAATACCACGTAAAATCAGATTTTTTATAAATTCTGTAATGTTGGATTTAAAAAATCATTAAAAAACTGAATGATTCTATTACCAATATACTGCTGTGTACATTTTTTTCTTATGGGAAAAATACAGGAATTAAACCTGACCTCAAGGCTTGTTCTTAATTAAATAAACCTAAGCAGCTTTCTAAGATGGGGCTCCACTGTCAGGTCAATTTAATAAAAAAAATACTGCTCGAAAACAATGCTTGCTTCCTAATAAATATAACCTAAAATACTTTACTCATTGATAGCAGCATCAAAATAAAGCTCGCATTTGGATTTACCTGAATGTCTCATTATTTAATATCCATGATAAGTACACAATATGGACAAAAGTATTGGGACCCCTGATCATTACACCAACAGGGATAATGCATTCAAATACACAGACTTGAATATGTAGCCGCCCCCCCTCCTTTGCAGTTACTACAGGTTCCACTCTTATTGGAAGGCTTTCCACTAAATTTTGGTGTTTCTGTGGGCTCAATCATTCTATAAAGCATTTATGAGGTTAGGCACCGATGTTGGATGAGAAGGCCTGACTTGCTTTGTGCACTGGAGCACAGTCATGCTGGAATAGAAAAGCTTCTTCCCCAAACCGTGTCCACAAAGTTGGAAACCTGGCTTTGTCCAAACTGTCTTGGTCTGCCGAAGCATCAAGATTGCCCTTCAATGGAAGTAAGGGGCCTTACCCAAACCCCGAAAAACCCAATACATTTGTCCACGTAGTATAGCTGAATAGGCTCTTTCGTCATTGCCACACTGTAATAGACAACTATCTGTTGTCGGTTGGATAAATATATACTAAATGTACATGAGCACACCACACCGTCGTCATTATTTCACCAGTACAGAAAACACAGTGATAAAAAGACTCTGACTGGCTTCCTCGGCTTTATTAGTGTTATTAGCATTAGCCACCTAGCTGTCCTCTTCCACGGCAAAACAAATCGACTTTCCAGATTAAAACATTTACCACGGATTAGCTATGGATCACTACATCACACTTACGTACCTTTTGCACTGCCAGTGGCAGATGAGACCCGCTCCGAGCCCGGATTTGCTGGATTTAGCCCTGGATACGGTTTTGTTGTTCAGATGTTCTTGCTAAAAGAACGAAATCTCCTCTAGAGTGTCTCTGCGCTTGCGCGTTGGGTGATACCGTGTCCCATTAACCTACTGCTGTTGTGGCGCAACATCCTGGGCTGGACCGGGCTGTGTCCCAATTCTCGACCTTCAATCACAAATGTCTGTCAAAAATACGAAAAACAGAAATGATTACGGTCCAACTGCGTTTTTACTGCAGTGGCCTAGTGATTAGGGCGTTGCTCCTACATTCAGAAGTCAATGTGTTCGAATCCCAGGACTGCCAGTGGCACCACTTGACCAAGGTCCCGGTCACTGAGTAGAATTTGACTCTGCATCACCACACAACCAGTTAATAAAATGTAAGTGAAAAAGTGGTCAAACCTGTGGGTGAGTAAAATATTTGACTGGTAGTTGATACACACTATATGGACAAAAGTATTGGGATGCTTGGCCATTACACCAGCAGGGACTTTGATGACACTGCATTCAAATACAGACTTTAATAAGAAGTTAGTCCCTCGTTGCAGCTATAACAGCTTCCACTCTTCTTGGACCCCGGTGAAACGGATTCAAATGCCAGTCTATAAACGCATTTGAAATTCTGTAGAAGAATGTTAAGATATTAACATGAATATATTAATATAATATATAGGCTACTGTATATTATGGTGCCCTTAAAAAGCAAGGTTAATTAACTGAGAACAAATAAGTTGTATTACTTTAAGTATAAAATTATTTTACAGCTTCCTTTTACATGCTCGTATATGGACTGGGGAGTGGAATATACATTTTGAAACAATAGCAATGTTAACGTACTATGCCAAAATATTTATTTATAAAAGAAAGAAAGGATGGTTGGGTGCAGGGTTTGTGAAGAGAAAGGGCCCCCTCTCTTGGTCCTCTATGCCCTCACACATATAACTTTGCCAGGCCCAGTGCAGGTGTGTTCATCTCTGGTCCTGGAGGGTCCAGAGCACAGTTGGTAGTTACCCCATCTTATTTAAACCCATTCACTAAACATGGCAGGTAACAGAGGAGTTGAATCAGGTGTGCTGGAGCAGGACAATCTCCACACCATGCTGGACACTGGATCGTAAAGACTGGAGTTACTCTTGCCTGTTAGTTACTCTGGAGATACTCTTGCCTGTTAGTGCAAAGGGTTACCTATCCCGGTCTTTGTGACCCCATGCTCTGCACACTTCTGTGTTTTCTTTACATTGCACACCTGGTCCAGGCCACAGTGAGTGTTAATTTGGTAATGAGGTGACTAGAAGAACTTTCATGAAACTTTCATGATTAATGAACCAATAGAAATGCTCCAAAATTATTTCAAATTGAACCAGCCTGTGGCCTCGTGGTTAGGAAGATACTCCTGCAATCAGAAGGTAATGGGTTTGAATCTCAGGAATGTCAGTTGTACCACTGAGGTACCCTTGAGCAAGGTGCCATCCCCACAGACTTCTCTCCAGATGCTGCGTCGCTGGCTGCCAACTGCTTGACTTAGTGAATAGTTTAAATGTTGTTAAGGGGGTGGGGGGGGGTGTTGGGGCACATTACTTTACATTGTTTTTTTTTTTTATTAAACATTTTAAAATTAAACTATGATATCAAGTGTCCACCAAAAGCTTTGGGACAAATAGCTCTCCATTTTGTAAGTTGACAAGATTTAATATATTAAATAAAAATCTTTATAGATGGAAGTTTAAACTGCAGCAACAGCCTATAAATAATCAAAGTCCACAGATTTGAATCCCATTGCTGTGATTAGCACTCAAGCCCTTTGGCTTGACCTACCTTTGGGTCAAAATATTTAGAATAAGTGCTTTTAAAATAAATTGCAGAACCTTTCTTCATAAAGACAATACGTTCAGCTAAAACACACTCACAATAGTATCCAGGTAAAATACTTTCTGAGATACTTAATGCTACATAATGCCATGCTACAGATGAAAATCTACCGGGATACTCTGTAAACAGTAATTTGGAAAGAAAACATTATTAAGGCAAAAGTTGCTCTTGAAACCAAGGAAGATTCTGTTTTATGTTAGAAAGAAAATACCTCTACCCTCTGCATGCATTTTCCCACTTAATTAAAAAGTAACAGCAATAAATGTCCCCAAACCTTTAATGGGCAGTTTAGGCCTGTATAAAATTGCAGGACATGATAAATGTCACAATGTCAAATCCTTTTTAGTGTCATTTCTTAGAATCTGGGTCAGGACCGGTGGAGGAAACAGGTGCTGCTTTTGTGTTGTAGTGTCATCTGTGTCTTGTTATGCTGGGTTATAAAACAGCTCTACAGCAAGTGCTTTGTCCGTAACCACACTCAAGGTTTACACAGTCCAGATGCAACTAGCACTCAAGCAACAGGCCGGGAAACATCAAAAGAACTGCATTTCTAGACCAACAGGATATTATTATTATAAGTATCATTTAAATGCAAGATTATGCATTATGTGATAGTTTGCCAAACAAACTGAATTTATAGATTCCTCAAATGGAATCAGTCAGAGACAGATTAGAGATAGAAGACATAGTTGGTATCCAAACTTTCCATTCTCGTTTTTGCGATAAAATGCTATTGAAGCTAAAAAAAAAAGGGGAGTGTATGCTGCTACCTAGCATCATGTAATCCCAAAACCATCACACACTTCAACTGCATTTAGTTGTTAAATAACTTCAGACATGCATATGTAGTTTCTGATATTACAGTCTACACAAGCACAGCCCCTTATAATCATGCGTGAACACACCACGCAGTGTGAATGGTGTGAATATCTGTATTTAATCCATTCACCAAGTGAAACAGTCGGCAGCCAGTAACAGGGGGCGCCCAGGGAGCAGTGTGTGAGGATGGTACCTTTCTCAAGGGTACCTCAGTGGTGCTACTAGCAGTCCTGGGAATTGAATCCACAACCTTCTGATCACAGGGCCAACTCCCTAACCACAAGGCCTCCAGCAATGTAATATGTCACATTGCTTAAAACAGTAGTAACAATCACCACAGACAAAAGTATACCCTACTCTACAATATCAGAAACCACATAAGCATGTCTTAGAGATTGACACAGGAAAATGTGTGTTTTCGTGATGCTAATCTCACTGTACTCAGGCCACTGCTGTTAGCTACATTAGCATTGTAGCAAAACATATTTTACACACCAAACAGGTCTCATTTGATTTTTTACATCTGTTGCTTTAGAAACTGTAATATTTGTAGTTAACCTTTGGCATTTAGCATGTATACTAGCAGTCAAAGTGTCACAAGTCAGCTTTGCTTATCCAGGCAAAAGGTGCACACGCAGACTCTCTTTCTCTTTTATTTTGAAAGTCCAAAACAAAAGGCACGATGACCAAAAACTCAAAACAGAAGAAAGCTCACTAACACAAAACCTTAGGGTTGGGTGAGGGAGGACAGATAACTGAGACATGACAAAATGGAACTTAAAAACAAAAATGATATATACAAGACAGCTGCTTGTCATTAATTAAACTTCATTTCAACTCAAATGTCTTTCAACAGAACTCAAACAATGGCGGCCTCTAGCGGCCGCTGACTGGGGATGTGACACAAAGGTTTTGGCTCACTGAGAATTTCTACATTTGGATATCGCTCATTTAATATTTACATAAAGTACACTCAATATTATTTGCAGACGAGTATATTTACAGTATGTTCACCATTTGAGTCCCCCTTTTAGCTATTATTATTAGATAATGGCATTTTTTTTTATTATTCATCACTACTGACCTACACAAGTTATCTAATATCATTATAATTATAATCACCAGACAACTGTTAGATATTTAGCGTGTTATAAAGTGATGAAACAGTCATTGAGTACAATTAAAGTTAAAGGACAGTCTAGAATTTGACTCAGCATCACCGCACAACCAGTTAATAGGATGTCAGACATGCACTGCTACAGATTCTTACCATGTTATAATAGAAACTTGCTTTATTTATTAAAATATTTATATTTTAATTTATAGTTTCCAGTGCTTAGCAAGAATAAAACTCTGCAGTTTCTGAAATAAATAGATAAGCGGTAAAAACCTGTGTTGTGCAAAAACTTTTGACTATATTATTGAAAGACACGACAAGAGGCTGGGGGAAATGTGCGCTACTGCAATATCCTCATTCCCATCTGTGGGCCTTTTACTTTGTGGTGTGTTTCACTATGTTTTTATTTAGTGGAAGCTGTTTCTGCGACTGACCATTCGTCCATAAAAAACATAAAAAAGAAGGAAGCAAAGGGCACAGACAGCTGCTTCATGTTAGCTACACATCCAGGTAGCATGGACATGTAAAAGATGAAAGCAAGGCTACTCCTGGCATAATTAGCTTTTACAAAAACAGACAAATGTAAAGAAAATGAACTTCTGAAGTTCTGCAATTTGAAAGAAAACAAATCACAGCATGAAATCATTAAATCTCTCATTTATTGACTGGTTGCAGTCCCACAAGGGAAGAAATGAACACGTAAAGCCTGATACAAAGTACTTATGCGACCGAAATCTGATGCGTTGCAACTTATTTTGCATACTTTTCCCATATGAAAATAAATACACTTCCAGTCAAAAGCTTTTGGCACACACTGAGATTTTCTACTCTTGCAAGCTACTCAATTAATACTTACTAACAATACACTCAATTTGGGTTGCTAGCAAAAATAAATAAATCAGCATGTTCACCACCTGAGATCCTTTATTAACCAGAAAATATATATTTTTTTATTCATCACTGCAGACTGATAAAAAGCCACCTAATATAATTAATTATAATGTTATAAATGTTAGATATTCAATGAACTATTAATTGCTGAAACAGTTAACAAGTGCATTTCAAGTTAAAGGAGAGTCTAGTATTTGACTCTGCATCACCGCAGAACCAGTTAGATGTCAGACATGCACTGTTACAGATCCTTTCATCTTATAAAGGAAACTTGTTTAATTTGTCATTTATAATTGTTCACTTACCAACTTTCCAGTGTTTAACAAGAATAAAAATCTGCCGTTTATGAAATAAATGAATTGTGATAAAAACCTATGGTGTGCAAACATGTTTGACAGGTAGTGACAGGTAGTATTGTAGTGTGTAGTTAATATTTCAAGCATTAGATTTTATTTATGGAAATGCTGTGTGAGTGTATGCGAGTGGCTTCTTCTTTGCCCCTTTCTTTGTGACACACACAGATGTGCCACGGAGAACAAAGCGAGCCAGATGTTCCTAAGAGAAAAAGATAAATGCACGAAGATGACATCGGGAGGCTTTTAATGCTTTACTCACATTGGCATCACTGTAAGATAACATACAAGCTGTAGATAGTTAGAGATAGTAAGCAAAAGCCTTCTTGCATATTCAGTCATTTCAGATCGTATGCAATAATTTGTACTGTTTGTTTTTTTTTTTTAAAAACTTGATGATTCATCAGGCCTAACATTAGATTAGTAATATAAGCAATAATGATAAAAAAAGTTGCATATACAACTTCACATGTCTAGGTTTAACGTACACCACCAATCTAAATGTTTTTGCACACCACAGGTTTCACCATTCCATTTATTTAAGAAACTGCACATTTTTATGTATGTCAAGTATTGGAAAGTGGTTAAGTGAACAACAATAAATGAAAATATGTCAAATAAAACAAGTTTCCTTTATGGCATGGTAAGAATCTGTTACAGTGCGTGTCTGGTTTGTACATCAGACATGCCATTTAAAATTCAGTGATATTGTTCAGTGATATTGCTTGTTGCTATTGTACAACTGCAATTTTGTACTGTAAGACGAGCAACTACACTATACAGACAAAAGTATTGGGACACACCTGTTATTCACGGTTTGGGCTAGGCCCCTTACTTCCAGTGAAGGACAATGATAATGCTTCAGCACACCAACGCCATGCTTCCAACTTTGTGGACACAGTTTGGGGAAGAACCTTTTCTGTTCCAGCATGACTGTGCTGCGATGCACAAAGCAAGCTCCCTAAAGACATGATTGGATGAGTTCAGTGTGGAAAAACTTGACTGTCCTGCAGAGAGCCCTGACCTCAACCCCATCCAACATCTTTGGGATGAACTGGAACAGAGATTGTGAGCCAGACCTTCTCGTACAACATCAGTGCCTGACCTCATTAATGCTCTACAGAATGAATGGACACAAATTCCCACAGAAACTTCAAATTCTTGTGAAAAGCCAAGAAGACTGGATGCTGTTATAGCTGCAAAGGGGGGCCTACACTACATTAAAGTCTGTGTGTTTGATTGCAGTGTCATTAAAGTCCCTGTCACACATAATGATCGCATATATTTTTGTCCATATTGTGTAGCTTGCATTTGTCACAGACTGACACAAAGATTCCAATATTTGTTAGCAATCACTGCTAACAGAACTGGTTCAGACGTCACAGAAATTCACCGAAATTAGTAAAGTTAGCCCAAATATGTTCTAGTCACTGTACACAGTGAGAGTAATGAATGCTGCTTTGTCAAGGTGTGTGTGCTGTGCTGCTTAATGAGGAGGGCTTAGCCAGCATAAATCTACTAAATTCTACTCAGTCCCTCAAAAGTCACATCTTCTCTGTCTCTCCCGTCCCCTCGGGATGTTAAGGACTATTTTTATCCCAGGTTATTAAATAACAGCTCATGAGAAGGCAAAATCAAAGTCAGGCTGAATAATCGATCCAGACGCTCTTGACTCTATAATTAGAAGTAGGCTAAGTGCCTTAATCAGTGTGTGTGCTGGGCAATGGTGGGTGGAGGGGGCAGAGAAAGCCTTACTCTGTCTCTGTGTAAGTCTTTAAAGTTGTCACTAGGCTCCTTAGAGTCATATATGGAGGCTGCAGTGTAGTCCATGAGGCCAGATATTCTTGGTTTCTGAAGTGTAGGGTGTTAGTTTTGCACTGGAGATATAATGTTATTGAAGCTAATAACTAACAATTGCTAATAGAAATGTATTGTCTGGGTAGTATTATGGAAACAGCATATGCTGGCCTCAAACTGCATCAAGTAATCTCAAATAGATTATGCAGTTTCTGACACCTGTGTACTACTACATAAAAAATAAAAATTGTACAAGTAAGAGAATTTGTTTCATTCAAATCAGTGTAAGTTTCTACTTCAGGAAGTGAATCTGTATGTGTGATACCATGTCCCTAACCATGACTTTATGAGGTATGATTGTACGATTGATCATAAAGAACTAAGGCAACAATAAAGAACTAAGAAGGTATTGTGAAGGTATCAAAGTGTTAATGGGTCCAGGAAACAGCTTTATACATTGAGAACACAGGGCCCTACATACACTATATGGACAAAAATATAGGGATACCTGACCATTACACCAACTTTAATGACATTGTGTTCAAATACATAGACTTGCAGACTATAACAGACTTTGCAGGAGCATTTATGAGGTCAGGCACTGATGTTGGGCAAGAAGGCCTGGCTCACAATCTTCATTCCAGTTCACCCCAAAGGTGTTGAATGGGGTTGAGGTCAAAGCTCTGAGTGGGCCAGTCAAGTTCTTATGCACCAAACCATGTCTTCATGGACCTTGCTGGGTGCACTGGGGCACAGTTATGCTGAAATAGAAAAGGTAATTCCCCAAATTTGGTCCACAAAGTTGGAAGCATGGTGTTGTCCTGTTATGTCTTCTTGTGTTGAAGATTGTATTTCACTGAAAGTGAAAGAGGTCTAGCCCAAACCTTGAAATGGTGAGTCACATAGTGTCCACATAGTGTATGTTAGCATGTTAGCACAGGGAGAATACTCCTCTTTGAATACACTCTACAGCAAAAATGAGAACTCCAGTTCTAGAGAACCAGATACCTGTATGGTTTGGTCACATTCCTGCTCAAACACCTGATTAAACTCAGCAATTAACAACCAGGTTTAGTTCCTAAGCCAAAACAGAGAAATCAGCAACCCTTTGTGGCCTATAGCACAGGAAAAGTAAGCGTTTCATCACCTGCACTTTGTCTGTCCACCAGCAGAGGGCTTCACAAGACCTTATCCATCAGCAGTTTAAATCCATTGTAAATCACTGCACACCTATGGTTGGCTGGTTTATTCTCATTTTGAAAAAACCTCCTAATGAAGGCAGTGTGCTTGTGGTTACCACTGCGATGGGAAGCGCATAAACAGACAAGTGAAATATTACAGATTCCCAGATGACCAACTAATTGTGGTTTTAACTGGTCAACACCTAGCTAAGCATACTTTTGAAAGCCATTTGAACCCTAATCATATGATACAATTGTGTAAATGGTTATTTAGATAATCAGGCCTTGCAATTGGTAAAGTGTAAAGAGTCTGATCATTAAATCTGATTATAATATTGGAATATTGGAATTCAGTAATACACATCTGCACAAATGCTGACTTTGTTCAGCTTTCTCTGACAATGACTTGGTGACTAAGTCAAAAATGATTCAGAGTGAGCTTCATGCCTCTTTATGAATGGTTTCCTGGATGTGAGTTTGTAATGGTCAGCTCATTCAGAAGGGTGAGAGGAAAGAAATGAAGAAAGAAAAAGGAAGTGCTAGAAGATAAGTGCAAGTCATGCCATTTTTAGCGCTATCCTGGGCTACAAGGCATTAAACGAGATGGGAAGTCACATTCAGCAAAGCAGCCGGCTATGAAGCTTTCAGTGTGGCGCTGCTGTGGATGAGACTAATCAGGTTTAATAATGCTCTCCACTTTAGAGCAGTTAGGTTTAACCAGTGCCTGTACTGGGCCAGTGGAAATAATTTAAATAAGATAAAATAACCTTTAATTAGTCCCATGGGTGCATTGTTACAGCAGCACAGTGGACAGGAAAAAAGAATGGCGAAGCAGCATAACCAATAGAATAGAAACTATATAACAATATACAGTAACCCCCTAGTTTTACGCAGATCATGCATTCAGACACTTGCAGATTTTTTTGGAGAACCGAACTACCCAGAATAACGCGGAAACTGCAAATATCCTCTGCCTATTTTTGCATTTTTGTGGCAAGAAATATATTTTTTCTGGATGTTTTCACACAAGAGGACTCAGGGCAGACTGCAGCCGACCTGGAAACACTTTTTTTCAAATTCCACACCAGGGTTGAGCCCCCACGCTCCAAGCGCGATTTCTCCGCGGTGCAAGTACGCAGACACCTCAAACTCCACACTTCGAGTGATCTCCTGGAGACCCTTCCAACGAGCTGTCATTTGTATTTATAACCCAAGTACATCATGTGTTACTCTATTATTATATGGATATGGGATATTCCAATACAATATTCATTCAGAAGCTCAGGGCCACATTTTAACATCCAGTTATTGAGGTGGAGACCAACCTACGATAAGGTGAGCAGTCTATGAGCCACTATGCGGCAGAATTCCGAACCCTGGCAGTCCAGACATGCTGGGAGGAACCTGCGCTCCGGACTATCTTCTACGCATAAAGGGTGAACTTGCGCGTCGAGAGCGTGACTGTCGATGGCTTAATCCTGCTCTGTCTTTGAATTGACCAACGGATATGCTCTTGCCCGAGGCCGGCCCCTCGGACCCAGCCATCAGTGCCTCCTCCGTCTTGACGTCCTGTTCCAGCCAGCTCAACTCACGGGGATTCACCATCAGTCGGTTCTCCACCTCTTCCAGTGGACTACTCGGGAGTTGGAGGGTAACCCATGCAATTATGCCGCACTTCTCTGTCTTCTGTGGAGCGGGACCGACGCTATTGCAAGGGCCTATGCACCTATTGTGCCTCCCCCAAACACCATTAGCCATAATTCAGGAAACAGACAGGCCTGGTGACTGGGGGGTGAGGGCTCTTACCTGGTCCGTTGATGAGTTCTTCCACTTAATCCTCTGTGTCCCGTTTTATGGTTCAAATCCACATTCAGCTGGCTACCAACAGAGCGGAACCACGGCATCCATGGATTCGGGTGCCACTGGTAATTTCAGCAGTCGTGCTTTTGCTGCCCGGCCTATTACCATCAACACATTTGATGTTTGGGCCCTGTCTAACAGCTCCATGTATCCTCCACGCTGACTCGGTAGTGTTAACTTATTCCATGACAAAATGACAATAAAGAATGAGGGGATGTTTAGATACATGTGCATCGGTTATTGAATAGGCAAAAAAAGGTTTTAGGTTTTAATGATTACAAAGTAAATTGATTGATTAAACGGTTCCAGAGACTGTTAAAGTCTGTGGGTGGTTGGGTTTTTGATGGAGATAAATAATTTTTCGTATGAGGTCCAATAGTAAGTTAAACCCATATTGTGGAATTGATGTTTTAGATTTCCAGTTCATGAGTATTCACTATGTCTCATAATAGACACAGTGAGGGAGATGGTGGAATGTGGCAGCTGTACAGTACAGAGAAGTGGTCGGTGACATCTCGCCAGAATTACTGAGGGTGCAGATATTACCTGGTAGTCCTATAGGTTTTAGAAAGTACATTTTTTCTTGTATTGGTGCATAATACGCAATACGAACATGGATAATTTGATGTTTTCAGTTTATAGGAGATCCAAAGCCCATATTTCTGGACCAAATATGGGAATGAAACCATGGTATAATACGTATAAGATGTGCAATACCTTTCTTTTTAAAAAAAAAAAAATTGAATATTCCAGATTCAAGTAAATAGTAAAATAACTGATGTTTAGTGATTTGGTAAAAGTCATACCAAGGTGTGAAAGTTCTAGCTATGGTAGGTTTTTAAGCATGTCTGAGACATGCATACTGTTTGATCTATGTCTTTCCATGGACTGTTAATAGATGAATTGGAATTTGCAGGTGATAAAGTAGGGGAGGAAAATTTGGAATGTGAAGGTGGGGGGGGGGGGGGGGGGGCAGA
>JBBPDB010000040.1:22285502-22309542 GCA_037974465.1 Brachypetersius altus
TGTGTGTGTGTGTGTGTGTGTGTGTGTGTGTGTGTGTGTGTGTGTGTGTGTGTGTGTGTGTGTGTGTGTTTTGGTGAAGGGGCGTATAAAAAGTGCACTATTCTCAGTCATCACAGCTACAATGAACAAGTGATGGATTTATTTGATTTAATTCAAATATGTACACCAGTTTCATGTCTTTAAAATATAAATCAACACAACAAGAAAAGAATTTGAAAGACAGTATTGGGTTGATTGGTTTTGTTTCATGTGGAACATATATGAGTCAAGTTACTCCTACACTGGCCACTATATTAGAAACTACACTGTAGATGCACCTTGCTGGTATACAGTAGCTTGTTGATGCCGGATGGAATTTCTAACAATGGACTGAAAGCTGGTTTTGACTCTTATGCACATCAGTGATGTATTTTGAACTTCCAGAAGGTCCACAGTGGCACTGTTTCTACTGAAAAGGGTCCCATTGATTCCTCTGTCATGGTTATTCTAACCTGTTAGGTCTTCAGGCCCAAAAATAAAGCTTTCTTGCCTGTATCTACCTAGATCATGCTAAAAGTCCACACAGGATAATAGTCCATTTGTTGACTCAAGAACTGCACTCTTTAGTTACTTAACAATTCTAAACAGTACCATGTAATTGTTCTAGTTCACCAAAAATAACTGGACCTTCTCTGAAGGCCTTGGAAGATCCCAGGGGTTTTGGCGTGCATCACTGGTGGATGAATGACAACAACAATAATAACCTATTTATATAAACCCTTCCATACATTAAAATACAGCCTTGCTGGTCACTTTGGGAAGAGCTCACTCTAACCATCCTCCTTTTTTATTTCACGCCAGTCTGTCTGTAAGCCTTGAATGCTCTAGTTGACATACCCCTATGTTTGTTTATGCACCACACAAACACTAACAAGAGTTTTTGTCTCACCATAGAGGTGAAAGAGCAGGAAAAGGACGTGTTCTGTTTGTTGCAAGGTGCTCCATTCATTTGTAAATGGCTGTGAGCTGGAGAGGCTCCTTCAGAAGTTGTGACAGAGCGGTGAAAAGAGTTGTTCACAAAGGACGCGTCCGACTAATAAGCAACTTCAGAGGTGCTAGCTGCCCGAGGAATCCCTTTGGCTAGATGAAGTGTGTATTTGAATGAAACCATGGCTTTCAGAAGTCAGTATAGAATGTTCTTTACTCTTCTGTGTACCAAACAAAGAACCTTTTCATTTTTACCCAGACACATGTTCCCAATGTCTGAAGTAAAAGTAGTGATCAATATAAAACAGACTGCAGGTTACAAATGTCTGAATCCACTACATTCTGCAAAATGAAGGTGCCAAAATGTGCCAAGACGAGTTCTTTGAACCTCTTTTGGTTCTTGGAAGAATGTCTTATTGGATGGTCCTTTATCAAACCAAACACACACACACACACACACACACACACACACACACACACATATATACATTTATGTATATGCATGTATGTAAAAATAAACTTTACTAAAAAATGTGATTAGTACACTCACAATTTAAGTGGATTAGTCTGTTAAAATAAAGGGAACAGCCTGAGCTTAAATGTATAAATGTTGAAAGTTCTCAATGTTTGTGTTTACATAAACGGTCCTACATTATATTGATAATAGTTTGATCCTTCTTAAGAGTCCATAACACAGGTCATAAGCTCATATGTTATTTAAATGTTATTCCATTTATTATTTGTTAAATATAAAACATAAAACACTTGCATGATTACCATAAAAGAAATATTATTCTGTCCATTTATTATAAGACATTGTTAAAAACTAAAAAGTCCCCGTTGGCAAATTTCGATTTCGGCGGGTTTACTGGGGGCTTTTCCTCTATTTTGTCCTTAATAATAAATAATAAATACAAAATATGCTTAATAATAAAGACAAAATAATAAATAGATTTGAACTCTTTACATTGACCGCCCAATCCAAAAATAAATAAGTTTCTACTTTTCTGGTTTAAAAAATGAGGTCTGGGAGTTTTCTTTCAGTTTCTCTGATGTAATGTCAAAAGAAAACTCCATGGCAGCGGATGGCAGAACGACAATGGCCGTGCTAACGAAGTGTAGAGTGGAAATGCAGCTGTTCAAATAACAACATGCTGCATCTGGGCCATGATGAGTCATGTAAGCGTCTTTCTGAGATACCAACAAGTGCTGCCTCGTAGGATTTGCCCGCTGCAGCTGAATAGATAGAAAAGGACCTGGGTGGGGGTTGGAGGGGAGCAAATACCTTAAAGAGCTGCTAAAGCCTGTGTGAAAGGGCTGCCGGAGAGAGGAGACGGTGGCCTGGCTGTTTAAAACATGATGGGAAAGATCCACAAGGCTCCACTTTCTGCTCTCATGCATGTGAATTAACTTGTCAGAGGGTAAACAGAGAGGTATTAAAGATGAAAGACGAGCCACCGGAGACGAAATTCCATTTCAAACCAACTGAGTGATTGTTTAACAGTTTTTTTTTTCACTCGAAGAGCAAATCTTGTAAAAATGCAAAATTTGAAAGTTTCAGTCTGAAACAGTTAAAAACCCTAAAGACGGGATTTAAAATGTGGGATCCCATACAAACCATTGATGAGAAAAAAAAGATTTATTTCCAGGCTTTCTGAGATTTCTTGGTGGGAAATCAAACAAACCTTTCAGTTGTTACTGACTTAAAAGAAGACTGAGGTCAATGGGAGCTTGACTACAAAATGACAGAATAGAAACGTCAGAATTGAATGAATGAATAAATTAATAATATTAATTGCAGATAGTCTGGACTTAATGTGCACTGGAAAGAAAATGGTATTGATTTAAATATTTTCTTCAATATATGACAATTATTGTTTTAAGATAGATCATCAGAAGGTGGTTTTCTTGTCTTTTAACCAGAAAATCTCTGTTGTTGTTCAGCTCTACACTCATTTTTTAAACACAGCAGTTTAGAAAAGTGAACAAAACTATTAGATAAAAGTATTAGTCACACTATAACTAATAACATCTGGTGACAATTGGTGGCCTCGTGGAGGTGCCCCTGCAATCAGAAACCTTTGGGTTTGAATCCTAGGACAGTCAGTGGCACCACTGAGGTAGCCTTGAGCAAAGTATCGTCCCCACACGCTGCTCCCTGGGTGCTGTGTTGCTGGCTGCCCACTGCTTTACTTGGTGAATGGGTAAAATGCAGAAAAGAATTTCACACTGTGTGCTGTGCTTTAGTGAGTTCATACATGAATGTACTTAGTTATTTACTTTACTTACTAACAAACTCAAACCCATAAATCATTACAGGTTTGTTTTCAGTGGAAGTGCCTGACTGAGTGTGTTTGCGACCCTATTCGTTCAGATTCTGTCTTCACATTCTCGTACACCCTTCCGCTCCATCCATCGCTGTGCTACAGCACCATAGCAACCATACCGGCTGGCATCCCAGAGACCCGTCAACATTAAAGGTGAACACCAGCTGCAAGAATGTATGAGTTACCATGGCTGCCCCTTCTCTCACACACTCTCTCTGCCTTTCATTCTCTCACGCTGTCTCTCTCTCTTTCATTCTCACACACTCTCTCTTCCATTCTCTCTCTCTCTCTCTTTCACACTGTCTATCTGTTTCATTCTCACACACTCTTTCATTCTCTGTCTCTCTCTCTCTGTCATTCTCTCTCTCTCTCTCTCTCTCTCTCTCTCTCTCTCTCTCTCTCTCTCTCTCTCTCTCTCGTGTAAAGGGAAGTTGACAGCAGTGCACATTACAGTGGAATAAGTGGTACTGTCTTGTGAAAAAGTGACCCGTTCTGCCTGATTAAATGGCCCAAACATAGTTAGTGCTCATATAAAAGAGAAATCGATAACACTCAGCAAAATCCACTGCATGCGCTCCACCTTACTGCCTGACCTTTTATCACGTCCATTGATTTCTCTCCCTGCACGTAAAGCACCACAATCATAAATGTTTTATTCGCTATTAATGGTAGTTTCGAAATCTATTAACACTCATTCTTGAGAGGTTACTTTATAATAAAAGTGGGATCGATACACACTTGTCTTGTGTGTGACAGAACTACCGTTAAACGGACCTGCATGTTTCTTTACTGACACATTTGACCACCGTCTCATGGTTGGGGTCTGCATAGATCTGTCCCTCTCTCTGTCTATCTTTCTCTCTCTCTCTATTTCTCTGTCTCTATTTCTCTCTGTGTCTCTCTTTCTCTGTTCTCACTCACTTTCTCTCTTTCTCCCTCTTTGCTTGCTCCTTCTCTGTCTTTCTCTCTCTTGCTCTGTTGTCTCTCTCTCAGCCTCTGAATCTCTCTATCTCTTTCCTCATCTCTCTTTCCTCACTGCCTTTCTCTCTCCCTCCTGTCTTAATTTCTTTTTCAACCCCTCTTTTTCTTTCACATTGTCTTTTATCTTGTTCTTCATTTTTTCCCTCATCTCTCACTATATTATTCTCCTCCCCTTTGTATCTCTCTTTGTCTGTTGTTTTCCTCTCTTTCTTTCTCTCTCTCTCTCTCTCTCTCTCTCTCTCTCTCTCTCTCTCTCTCTCTCTCTCTCTTTCATTATTTTTCTCTCACACACTCTGTTTGCTTTCTCTCAATTTCTCTTTCTGTATAACTCTCTCTCTCTGTTCTCTCTCACTCTCACTTTGCTCTCTCTCTCTCCCTCTTAAGACTGAATGTTTACTGCAAGAATGATAACCTGAAAAAGCTAGTTTGGTTGGTTAACTGTATAACAGATTAATCAAAATGAAAGTAATAAATGTAAATAATTACCCAAACACAAAAGTAGTCACAGCCAAAGTGATCAATAACAAACTCATCATAGCTGTGAGGTCTAATCAGTATCATTCATGTTCTGTCTATCAGACTGTTAATCTAGGATCAGGTGACTTTAACAGAGGCCGACTAATGAAGAGAAAGGCAGCTGGTCCAGGATTAGTACTCAGACGCTTGACAAATACGAGGCCGGGACGTGGTGAAAGTGAGAAGTACTGGCTCATGCTAGCTTACCCTGAGGCAGGAAGCTTAATTAGCTCTCTTCTTGGTATGTAAAAACTCACAGCAAACCCTCAACCCTCAGCAAACAGTGCTGGCGCAACATCTGTGGAAGCACAAAGCCCTGAAAGCTTCGGGAACAGCAAGACACGCCTTAAAATCAGACGTACATCCAACATACAAGTCCAAATGGCAGGTACCCCCCCCCTCTATGGGGAGACAAAGGCAAACGTAGCGATGACAGATGACACATCTTGAGAGATAACCACCTAATCCTCAACTTCTTTCCATCACTTTCCTTTTATCCCTGTTGTGTTGAGCTGCAGGCCTTTTTCCCACAAACTGGACAAGTCTTCGTCTGCCTTCATGGCAATGCAGTGCTGAAATACTGTACAGATTATGCACGTCAATAGATTCTTGTTGATGCTAATCGTTGGCTTATGTCTTATGGCTTGCACATCGAGGTGTTATGACCTGGAATAGCCTGACATCTCACTCAAATGAACAGTCTTATCAGAGTCGAGTGCGCGAGCCCATGACTCTGAGCTACCTCGGAGCAAGGACCAAGTCGGAGACCAGGGATCCATGCTCGATACTCTTTATTTACAAAACAGGGCAAAAACAAATCCAGGCACGGGGGCCGTCAAAAACAGGAACGTGAATACCAGAAAACAGGAATCGGATCAGGGACAGGAAAAAGGAGGCGATGGACACATGAGGAATGACTAACAGAAACAGACTTAAATACAAAACATAATCAGAACGTAAACACAAGGCAGCTGGGAACTGAGGAGCACATTAACAGAAACAGCTGACAACAGAAGACACGTGACACATGAACAAAACGGGAGAACTGTCAAAATAAAAAAACCAGAAAAACCCCAACAAAAGAGCAGTGGCCCTAACCGAACCATGACAGTACCCCCCCTTAAAGCCGCAACTCCGGGGCGGCAAAGCCCCCAAAAACGGGCCAAACACGAACCACTCCCACAAAAAACAACTAAACCAAAGGGGCGGGCGGGAGATGGTGAGGGCAAGGACAACGCCCCTGTTCCCCATCCATGTCACACCCCCACTGTCCTTGAGGCTGGGCTGGCTTCCCCTCAGCCCGGGCGACGCGGGTGTGGACCGCAGGACATCGTCCTTGTCCCACGGCCTGAGTCCCTCACAGAGGAACTCCACACAGTTCCAGGTGGCTCCTCCACCACCTGGCAGGCCTTCGGCCGGCAGGGTGTTCTCAGTCCCAAAGTCTGGGCTTGGCCATCCAAGCCCTACCGAGCACCCCACCGGACGCCTCCCTGTGGGCCCGCCACTGCAGACCGGCAGGCAGCCCCCTCCGGGAGGCTGGACGGGACGCTCCTCGTGCCCCACGCAGACAGTCAGGCAGCCCCCTCCGGGAGGCTGGACGGGACGCTCCCCGCGCCCCACGCAGACAGACAGGCAGCCCCCTCCGGGTGGCTGGACGGGACACTCCTCGCGCCCCACGCAGACAGGCAGGCAGCCCCCTCCGGGAGGCTGGACAGGATGCTCCTCGCGCCCCACGCAGACAGGCAGGCAGCCCCCTCCGGGAGGCTGGACAGGACACCCCCCGCACTCCATCGAGCCCTCAGGCGCTACGTTAACCCCCTCCAGACCCCACCCACCCCCCCTTAGCCTACTATGCCCCCCCAAAAAATACATGGGTATTTTTTCGTTGTTTTTAGGCCAATCTAGCCACTCAGCCAGTTGTAGCACTGCCGCTAACCCACCCAGAAACCCCACAAAACAGGCCAACTCTGGCGACACGAGACAGAAGGGGGCTTCTATGCTAATGGGTGCCTCAGAAACCTCTGGCAGGGGAGAAAGCGATCCTCCTGTCTGGCCCACACCTACGTCTAGGGGGTCTAGTGGTTCCTCCCTGTTGCCTGGCAAACCAGTCAGGCCACCTACTACAGGGCTAAGGCTTTCAGGGCTAATGCTATCAAGGCTAAGGCCATCAGGGCTAATGCTAACAGGACCACGGCTATCAGGGCCAAGGCTATCAGGGCTGGGGCTAACAGGGCCGGGGCTAACAGGAGCGGGGCTATCCAGGCTGAATCTAATGGGGCCGAAGCTAATGGAGCCAGAGCTAACAGAGCTGGAGCTAGCAGAGCTGGAGCTAACAGAGCATCAGCTATCTGGGCCGGAGCTAACAAAGCTGGAGCTAACAGAGCTGGAGCTAACCGGGCTACAGCTCACTATGGGGGCCTTAGTTCTGGGGGCTGGTGTGGGACGCTGTACCGCGGGAGGCAGCTGCTGGTCAGGTTTGGGGCTTAGAGGCAGACGGCGGAGATGGGGTGCAGGCACAGGACGTGGCCTGCTGTCTTCCACCTCCCCAGCACCACCGCATCACTCTGCGTCAGCCTCGGGCGCCGGCAGCTCCACGGCGACCATGAGTCGACCTTGTGTGTCGGCAGCTCCGCGTCAAACTCGTGCTGCGGCGGTTTGACGACCACGCCATGGTGTGGCTCGGCAGTGGTCGGTGTTGTTTTTGGGGAAGCCGCAGGCGCTCTTCGTTTCTTTCTCCTCTGCCTCGTTGTTGGTGGGGAAAGGGAGGGGGTTCCCAGGAGGTCCTCATCCTCTGACCCCCACGGAAGCATGTCCCAGGGCAGCTTCCAGGGGGGTCATTTGCTCCGGAAGAGTGAAACCTTGTCTTCGGAGTCACTACAGCACCACTCCTTCGCCCAGGTGGTGAGTTTGTCGCGCCATTTGCGGTATTCTTCCGCTTGTGTGGGTGGATGTGTCCATCTGTCAGAGTCGAGGGCCTCAGAGCAAGGACCAAGTAGACCAGAGATCCATGCTCGAATACTCTTTATTAAGCAAAACAGGGCAAAACAAAACCAGGTATGGGGGCCGTCGTGAATACCAGAAAACAGGAATCAGATCAGGGACAGGAAATATGAGGCGATGGACACAAGAGGATGGACTAACAGAAACAGGTTTAAATGCATAACATAATCAGGACGTAAACACCAAGGGCACCAAGGAACTCATGAACACGTGACATAAGCAAAACTCAGACAACACATCAGAATAAAAGCCCCCCAGAATACAGAACAGAAAACAGAACAAAACGGACCAGAAACACTAACAAAAAAGCAGTGGCCCTAACCGGCCACTGGCCAAACCATGACAACCGCAGACCTTTTTTCCCCAAAATGTCCATTTTCGGTGAGATAAAACATTGTTTGCATGTGAACAAAAAGTCAAAACAGGTTTTCAAAAATACCTATGTATGTGTGGACAAGGTCTTAATGTCATCTTTTGAGACTTTTAGGCCCGAGTTCACCCCTCGCTCTCCACCAGAAACAGCCCATTTTTCTAGCTCAGGCCGATCAGAGTCACTGAGCAGGCGTCAGACGGAGTGTGGAGGCAGGCTGCCAAGAGGCAGGTAGAGCGGTCGGTGGGAGAGGCGGGGAGCTGGAGCTGCCTCATTAGTTGTCAGTGAGATAAGCGCGCTCGCTGACATGAGCATTAGAGTGTAATTACGTGTGCTAGCCATGCATGCCAGACCCAGGCTTCTGGCACTCTACCCAGCATCATATCAGATGAGTGAGGTCCTGTGTTTGGCTTCAGCCAGTGCCAAGCTTACACACACACACACACACGGACACTCATATTAGTATCTTTTCAGCTGAACCATGTATTATTATTGGAGCTGAACAACACTAACCCAACCCCTAAATGAGGTAAAACACTGTGAGAGCATGCATGAAAAAGTTAAAGGGGAATTCCATCAATATTTCAGAAAAATGAAGTTTGGAAATGTTGCGAATGGAATGAAGATGTCTTCAAAACATTAGTTTTTACTATCAACCACCATTGAACCTTGTTGTGTCTTCTGATTGTTTATGTGAAATCCGAAATAAATTAGGTTTCTTTGAGGACTACTTTGCTTTATGATACCCTCAATGTATTTCTTCACCATTAAAGGGTTTAGTTTTAGGCCAAAAGCTAATTGGAGCTCTGGTAAAAGTGTCTCAGACATCAGGCAGCACATTCATGAACTTTTGATGGAATAACTTTCCGTGGGGGAGGTTTTAGAGGCTATCGTCTGGTTCCATTCACCACCACTGTGAACAATTAGGACTCGCCACCGAATCACATCTTAACTGATCATTTGTGCAGGAATTTTGGATGCTCTATTTTAGCCAAAAACATTCAAAACGCTGTTGGGCTTGTAATGATTTCTAGCCACTGTAACATTTTCATTGTGCCTAAACTGAATGAGACAGAAAATAATACAGGAAAACGAGAGGAAGAGGATGACCGGCGCTTGCCCAGGCCCGACAGAATTACGGGACGTGGAGGCAGACATGGCAGGGTTTCATAGCTCATTGGCTTTCAGAGCTGCGGCTCTGTTGCATAATTTGTACCACATGTGTCCGACGGTGCCCTCTCGTATAAAACCGGGACGTTTCAGACACTTTGCAAAGGGGGTGCAGCGAAATTAAAGGGCTGCCTGGTCAGTAGGCGCTCTCTGAGGGAACAAGGCAGCGTTGAGACGGGACATGACAGGGTGGAGGAGAGGCTTTGGTTGAGGTAAGACAGAGAGCAGCTCAAAAATGACTGTATCAAACTCAGTGGCACCTAAATTACCCCCCAGTGGCTCATAAGGCTGCGGTCACCTGACATGAATATCGTATGTAGATGTTAGAAATATATTGCATGCACATTACATGACAAAAGCTGGTGCTTTCAAGTACGTTGGCTCACAGTCTGTGCTGCAAATACATCTGAATTCTTTTATTTGGTTATAATTATTGCTATTGCAATGTGCGTTCCAGCCTTATCACACAACAAAGCACACCATCTCTTTCTTCTGGAGGAAAACTACCCAGGGCTGTACAAACATGCAATGAAAATATTTCAGCACTGAGATAAAAACTACATTCAGGTGGATGCCGTGGCAGCAGATGAAACATCACCTTCTTGTCATTTTTCACTTTTGGCTATTCTAAAATGGGATGCTCAATATCATACAGACCATCCCACAGCAGTCCTTACAGAATTTCCATGCACCATCACTCAAGCCTAACAAGCTGAACTGAACTTGCTGCCAGTGACTCCTCACTGCAATTAAAGCTTCTCCACAATAGATGCTTACTAGCATTCTCAAAGAAATCATGAGGCTCCGTGGGTTCTGTTACGCATAGGACACGCTCTCAGCCAGGGTGCAGATAGTTTGTTATGATTGGTCGATTTCCTGATGGAAAAATGCCTTTATATACCCGCACACCTCCCACGCCTGCAAGATAAGGCTAATTTGAGAGAGACCACTCCTTTCTGGGATGCATCTGACAGTATACATGTGTTCATAATGATGTGTTCATGCATTAACGCTCAGCTCCAGATATCTTTCATGCTAGTGGTTGAGGGTACATCCTCTGCACTCTCTCTCACACACATACGGACGCGTGCAGGGGTCTCACGGGGCTGTGGTTATTGGCGGAAGGTGCAGGAGCAGCAGCAGTGTGGTTCTCAGCATGAGTGCCGGGACAGGAGCCGCGGAGCCGGAGGGTTGATCCTGAAGCCCTCCCCCCTACCTTTCTCCCCACAGTCCGCCTTTCACCTCTGTCTCTCTCCACAAAGAGCAACTTATCCCACCTCCCTCCCTCCTCCCATCCTCCGGCAGCAGCAGCCAAGACCACAGCTTAATAAAAACCTGACTCCCTGAAATCTGCTGCCAGGGAGCAGGACCTGAGGCCGGGGGCTACAGTACACGCATGAGTGTGTGGTGAGTGTGTGTGAGTATGTGTGTGTGACTGACGGACTGGGTATGTCTTCACTCATCCAAGGCATTAGTGATCACTTAGGTTTCAGTGCATTAGTGCCAAGCACACAGCTTTTATCTCTGTAGGAAAGCGCTGACCATTAGAATGGGCCACACATGACTTTGAAGTCCCCATGCCCATGTGATAGAGGGATATAAAGCCCCCCCCCGCATTTGGCTTTCTCTGGAGTGATGGAACTCCATCCAGTACCTTTTTTGATCCAGAACTAATCACCCAACATCAGTACCGGACCTCACTAATGTGGTCAGGGCTGTAATCAAATCCTCCCAGCAACATTCAGCCATCCAGAGGCTATTCCTGCAGCAAACGGGGGACAAAATCATTCTAGTAATCCATTTGATTCCAATATAGTAGGAGTCTACGAACTACGGGTCCCGGATTAAGGCAGTTGCTGAAATGACTGAGAATCAGACCTTAAAGAATACCTCAATAACACTTTGGGGGAGATTTTGAGAACATTGCATGGAGACCTGGGGGCTTCTTTAAGTTACATGGCCACTCCTTATCACAGGAAACATTTACGGGACAATATATTGTAAGGTCCAAGAGCTTCAGGCATGGTTCTCTTCTCTGCTTCATGAATCCATGGAGAATGATCTATGAAATCCATGAAATAAAATCATAAAAAACAGAAACCTTTATTGCACCAATTTATTTGTGAACTTGAGCAGGAAAAAGGTCATTACGACAAGCCATTCCAAATCAGCATCTTTGACATGATGAAAAACCACAATGCTGTGGTGGAGTTGGGAATTCATCTGCTTTCATCTTTGAGTATGGTCAGTTTTGTAAGCAGTCAAGGTATCTGTCAAGTGAGGTTATGAATGCTTTAGGACAAACAACATCAATAAAACATTCTTTTTGTCCGTGGATTTCTGAATTTTCCTCAAAACGTAACATTTCTAATTGTTCTAGGCAAGCGGGGGCAGGTGCATGTAAAAACCATAGTGGCAAACTACACCAGACCAGCTGAGGACAAGAAACTAACACAAGGTCAAACAAAAACCCCAACAGAGGAAGGGGGTCAAGTTCATCTACCTTCTTTCGTGGCCCATGCACGGCGACCACAGTTCTGTTACCCCAGCTTTTACATGTTTTAAGTCTTAAGTCATTCCTCTTTCTGGCAGAACAATTGTATTATTTTTTTGATGGAGGGGTGTATTATTTTATTTTATTAAAAAACAAATATAACATACAACATATAACAGTTAGCATCAGTGAGCCTTGAGTGGCCATGACCTTGTTGCCTGTTCGCCAGTTAGCACTTTTGATTTGACCACCACATACTCTGCTCTGACCCACTCATCTAACTATTAGAGTTCTATTGTTTTGTCCCGTCTCCGTTGTGCATAATTACAGCAAAAATGGAGTTCGTAATATTCTACAATTAGTTTAAGTGCACTTAAACTAACTGCATATAAGGTCCCCAATGTAGAACACCCTCCCTGAACATCTGAGCACAAGGATTATAAACTCTTCTTAATTTAATTGATCTATTCTTTAATTTAATTGTTTTTTTTTTGATAACTTCTGTAAAGTGACCTTGAGAGTTCTATATAAAATGCATTATATGTACTTAGTGGAGTGTGTATTGAGACATTTGGTGGAGAGGGTATATGGTGGAGTGGATATATGGTGAAGTCTGAGTCAGTTAATCTCCCTCTCCCCAGTGTTATTCTTGAGCTGGCAGTGGGTGATTTAGGCCTGAGCACAGGCCGCAGG
Organism: Brachypetersius altus; assembly: GCA_037974465.1. Classification (NCBI taxonomy): domain Eukaryota; kingdom Metazoa; phylum Chordata; class Actinopteri; order Characiformes; family Alestidae; genus Brachypetersius; species Brachypetersius altus. The sequence goes on from JBBPDB010000040.1 coordinate 22,298,020, forward strand.
CCTGCCATAAGTCACGTTCCCGTTAGGCAGCCGGATGGGTTGAAATGTGGGCCTCGGTGGTGTGCCAGTGCACTTTATGAACAACATTCTCCTCCTTCTGGACTTTTCCTGCCATTACTCGCAGACCAGGATGTAACGTAATGTGTGCTGTGTATCAAATCATGTCCACAGCAGAGCGCCTGAGATCGAGCCGACTGTGCCAAGGACATTTGTATGTCACTGGCAAGGTGGTCAGCTTGGTGGGTTTCTTTATGACCTCATATGTGTACTTGAACCTGGAGTCTGGCAGGGAAATGGCATTTTATCATTAAAATGAATATTGTCATAATATTTTCATTTGATCAAAACTTGCATTTTCAAAGTTTGTAGCCACAGGCATTTTCAGACAGAACCATACATTGCTATGTTAGCTCAGAGCATCACATACCAACAAAACTAACTGAGCAGTAGCTTTCTAACTACTGCTACAGCACAGAGAGTCTTAAAGTCACAGTAAGTAAAGGGGAATGCCACCCAATAATGACACATACAATATATTTTTAGATCCCATCATTTATTTTTTGTAAAATGCTTCTTCACTTTATCAAAAATATGAAAAGTAGTTTTGACCAGATAGCACGGTCACAGCGGGCTGTGCTCAGGGAGTGTGAGGCGAGGCACAAAGCAGGTTCCATTTGGTGTTTTTTACTGAAGGACACAGACTCTACAATACAAAACTAAAAAAGCCACAAGGGGCTAACAGAAACGAAACTATAACTAAGACACACCAGGAGCAGGGAAGTGAAACACAGAGTGAGGGACAACCAGCAACTCTAACAGAACAGTACAGTGCTTAAATATACAAACACACTCTGACACAAACCAATCATACATCCCAATCACTTTGACTAAACACAAGACAGGGCAAACACAGACTTCAAAATAAAAGTCTCTATAACAAGAACCGAGTGCGGCCTCCTGTGGCCGCTCTGCCGCCGTAACAAGCACAAGCAAATTTGTGAAGTGTCTGATGAATGCCGTCACCACATTCCTCTCAATTCCTCTGTGTGAAGGCCTGGCTTTTGAAGAAAAGTAAACACACTCTCCAAGATGAAGACAGTCCTGTGTGGAGGTGTTCAGTAATCTCTAATAGACTTGTTTATGTGGTTTCTGACACTGGATGACTCACCGTTATCAAGTACACTAGCGTAGTTAAAAACAGTAGCAGACACCCTGAAGCCTAAATTTAGTCCACGTTTTAGAAAATGGCGATTCATGCAGTGTCACAAACCACATAAGCAAGTCTCCTCCACGTGCTTTAAGGTGAGTGTGTGATGACTCAAGGGCTGTGGTTAGCACCACGTTAGCTTCGATCTCCAGATCTGAAGGACATCAATACTACACGATAATGGGAGGTTCTACAGCTACAGTTCTGAGAAGAAGCTTGTGAATGAAAAAAGCTCAGTCTCTCCTCGCTTGCTAAAGATCAGAGGGTCCAAACTCAGGGTAAGTCTGCTGATTTTGGCTTGCCTGCCCTTTCAGAATCGCGCTCGTTAGGACCTGTGAGACAAAAGCCTGATCCGGTATCGGGCCTCGTGCTGCGAGCAGATTGATTGAGATCCTCTCGAATCCTCTTGCCATTGTTTTGGTGGGCCCTCCAGACACCTAGTAAACCATGTCACGCCGTTCCCTGCAGTGGGGCGGCGACGTGCTAACACACACACCAAGCAAACGGGGAACCGACAGGCCTTGGAGAGCCACATGTGTTTTCAATGGCCACAGTTCAAATCGAACATTGCTGAGCCGACACACCGCCACACGTCCGCAGAGGAGCCAGGAGTGCTACGGCGAAGGCCCATGTGCTACTGGGTAACGCTGAATGAATTAGTTTTCCAGGGTGACTCCTGGGGTCAGTACGAAAAGGGCTTTCTAATAAATGTCTGAACAGATGAGTGTAAAAAACACTTTCACCACAATTTTTCTTCCCCTTTCTTATGACTGGCCGTGTGAGCAACTGAGAAGTTCTTCCAGGCCTTCAGAGGGAGGTATCTAAACAGTACAATCCTGAATAATACTTCTTTTATTGTTAAGGTCTTGCTAGAAACAAAAGTATTACCATCCTGAAACACCTAAAAGAAAATCAACCAATAAGGATGTTTCTCTAGGAGCTGGACTGAAAACCTCACATGTAATATTAACCACCAGCATAAACAGAAGGAGAAATCAACCGATCATATTTTGATCTCCATCTCCTTAAATAACCAAAGCCTGCGTTTTTCCGAGGGCAAAATATGGTTTAATGTACCCAAAACAGTCATAATTTCTGACCATTTTCCAACCTCTCAATCCTTCATGATTATGTTGCGGTTCGTTTACCTTGGAAATGGAAAGTCGAAGCCGAGAATATCTTCACACCTGAGATGGCCAAGTTCCAGTGAAGTCAGAAAGCCAGGTTTTAGCCTGGTTAGCCATTGTTAGGAATAGCAGTTCATAACGCATCGCACAGGAAAAGTCCACAAATAGAAGTTGGACAGAACTATATCTATGACATTATTGAGACAGAATTGCTAGTAAACAGTCTTTACTACCGCTCACACACCAAGCATCCATCTCAGATTCTGACATGGCAATCCCAACCTCCATGGTTCGAATTATGGGGGGTATTGGGGGGTACTGTACCCCCTGATCAAGACCCAGACCCCCCCTGGTGGCAACTATTTGTATTGATGCAGTAGCAGACCATGATGGTCATAGAAGTGTTATGAAGTTAGTACCCCCCAAATATGGTGGGGTAACTCACACTCTCCAACCTCCCAGTTCAAATGGAACATATTTCACAGGCTGTTTTCTCGTTACTGTTTCTGTGCCCTGAAAAATGTTTATACCTGTCACGCTTCGGTCAGTAGCCCGTTAGGGGCCGCTGCTTTTCGGTTTGTTCTGTTTCCGTTCATGCTTTTGGGGCTTTTCTTTTGATGTGTTTCTGGGTTTTGCTTGTGTCACGTGTTTTTGTGGTTATCAGCTGTTTTGGGTTTCTGTCTAATGATTATGTTCTGTGATTGGTTGCTGTCTGTCATGTTCTGTGTATTTAAGTCCAGTGTGTTTAGTCCTGAGTTACCTGTCCATCGTCAATCAGACGCCTTATGCATGCCTTAGTTCTGCCTTGTTCCTGCCCTGTTCTTGTACCACGTTGTCAGTTGGCCCGCGTGCCTTTTTTCTTTGTTCCTGTTTCTGAGTAAATAAACGCACTTCTGCATGGAGCCCTGGTTTCCTACTTTCATGTTCCCAGGTAGCGCTCGGTCGTGGGGGGCTAGTCCCCACGATCGTGACAAGATTGTTGTTCTAAGTTTAGTATGTTTTAGTATATTCAGGTTTTTCCTTTCAGCATGCCAAAGTATCACTTAAAGTGTTTTGCTTTAAAATACGCTTTTAAATAGTAATAGCTTTAAGTGTGATACAGTATGTTTCCTAACAGTGCAACTCAAATTGAGTTCATACAGCAACTCCTATTTAAACAAATACATATTTTAATGTGTAATATATCATATTTAGTTACATTATGTAAATAAAACAGTAAAGCATACTTCGGATGTGATATATACATTGATATATACATTTATTTTGTGTAATTTAAAATGCATAACAATAACGTATTTTTTCTAAACTATAATGTTACACATATTTTTTTTCTGCTTGCTTCACTTATGGTATTGGTTACTGAAGTATCCTTCATTTTTGCAAGAGATATTGCTTTTTTATTTTGCTCAACTATATTAGAAAGCTCATTATTCATGTACCCACGAAAACAGGAATGCTGTTATAATGTAAGCATGATGTAATTGTTCAGTGTTAGTTGAAAGTCATGGAGACTTGCAGAAAAGTTCTTTTTTTATCGTTAGCAAGCCAACACTACCAGCATATTGATTCTACTACCTTTTTGTTCTAAAAACTGCCTTTTAAGACTGAATTATAAATCCACCCTGCATTGGAAGCCCAGTGGCAGGAGCTTTTCTTCTGTAAAGCTTGTGGTGTTTTCTATACACTCCATACAGTCTTTGTGTCTGGTTTTGAAACAAAACCCAGGCTAGAGATGGTTGTATATTAGCATCTTCGTGTAATAATAGTGAATCACAGTGTGTTTTAATTGCAATTTTAATCACAATCTAACTCACTTTAGATTTTATTGAACTTTTTGTTCCATTTAACTACATACTTTCTCTTCCCTGACGGTTCTCTTGTATTCTTTCCTTTATACTCCTTCTCTATTACTTCGTTTGCTGTCCCATGATCCTCTGCTTCTCACTCACAGTTTATTAGCATTAGTGTTTTAAGTTTGCTTCTTTAGTTTTGGACAGGTGGTAGAAGTGCAATTCGATTGCCACACTTGCCTTAAACCACATCAAGGTGACCGACCTGTTATCTATAAAATGAACAGAAGTTTGGTACACAGCTTAAAAACAGCACTAGCAAGATCCTGAAGCCTGATTTTTCTCTGTATGTGACGGTCTGACACTTACTGTTGTATAAAATTCTATTACTTTCTAGTTACAATTCCCATGTAGCTCCAGAGCAAACTGAAGAAGGAGCACGAAGCAAACTTAACATTCCTGCTTAGCCGATTAATTTTGTGTAATTATTAAGGGGAATAATGATGTAATGCTTCTTGATTGTGTACTGAAATAATGCTTTGTGTTGCTCTGTTGTAGTACATGTTCGACCGACCCTTCAGTAGGAAGCTGGAAGCAGAGGCTGATGGGGTGGGACTGATAATGGCTGCAAAGGTACTTCAGGCACATCAGGCACAAAATATTCACATAACAATAAAAATATATACAATCAGAATTATTTCTTTTATTATTTTTTCTTTTTTATTTACTATGTTTGGAACACCCAATGTGAGGCATCCTCCATAATAAAGTATAAGGACGTGTAAAACATCCTCAATTTAAAACATTTCCACTAGAACAAATAAATATACATACAAACTCCCACACACACGGCTTTATCTGAGGTAGTTATCAAATAATAACTGTAGCTTTGTGTGTGTATGGGTCACTTATTTTACTATATTCTTATTTTTAATGATTTATTTTAGATTTTTCTATGTTCAATTTTAAATACATTATGTTTACGGCGGTGACTGGACAGTGAGAAAACATGACCAGCAGAAAAGGGCTCTGCTGAAAAATGCTCTTTTGGCCTAGTAGTAACAACCTGATGCACAAAAAGCATTTAATTTTGCTACAAACAAAACAAAAAACAAAAACATTCTACTTTTTGCTGTTAGTCACTTTTATTATAAATGCTGTCTCTACAGTGTTCAGCAGATGGCAGTGTTCACACACATAATTTTGGCTTATCTGAGCAGTGTTTGCTGGTTTGGAGAGTGGTCTGCCATCTAGAGCTGCGCTGCCCTCATAACATTAATTCTAAGCAGACCTCCTTTAGAGCAGAGTGGTCAGCTTCCCTTTTCCTATCAGAAGGTGTCTCCTTGCTAACGGGCAGCCCCTCTGTTCGTATCCTCTCATATCCCCTCCTGTCACACAGTGTGATGAAGGACTCTAGCATGTTACCTGGGTAACGAACGGAGACTAGCTGGGCTAGTCGAGAGTCAAGGTGCTGTGGAGAGGGTGTGCAGCAGCTACAGCACTCTTAACAAAGATGCGTGGGCTGACATGAGGCTGAAGGAAAGCACAGTTACAATCTGAAAGCCAAGGTCAGTGTAGTCTGCAGGGAATGCTTAGTGTTCTACACAGTACAGGGCATTGCCTCTGATCAGACTGGATATAGTTTGACTGAAATGCAGCAGAAATGTAGTTAAAAGGTTTCTGCAGGAAATGTGCAGCCAGTCGATCCCTGCCCAGCCCATAAGTGTGTTCTTTTGTAGCAACTGTTGTGATTTTAGAAAAACATTCTGGCTGAAGTTCAGTTAGACCTACTAAAAAAGTAAATTATAATAGATTGCAACCCAAAATAAATGAGTATTGTGTAATAATTACACTACACAAAACATATTAAATCATATGTTTGGTTAGTTTATGGCATGGTGTAAGTTTAAAATCAAAGTTTAACAGGATTATCTATGTTGGGATAGTAACTGTAGCAGGTTCTCTTTACTATATGGATTGTTGCAAAAGAGAAACTACTACTTCTTAACTAGCTACTGCTTCACACGTGCATTACACTCTAAAAGGTATCAAGCCCTAATTTCGTACCAACTGGACAACACAGGTTCCAACAGTCCATTCAGGACCTGATTAAGAAAGAAACTGCCAATCACAGTAAACGTAATTTAACAAGCATGTCACCATAATTAACTTTGTACTGAACTTGATTAAGTATTGAACAGCTGATACTGTTTGATAACCTAAATAGTAGAAAAAGACACATCCAAATAAAATCTTTACGGAGCTGTTCCTGAATGAATATGAATGGCTTATTTAGGTGAGGTTGGCGCTTGCTCTGTTTTAGCACTGAATCTTTATCTTTGATGACAGTGTTTGCATTGGTTAGCTGTCACAGGCGGCGCATGTGCATGCAAGTTGCATGCCACAACAGTTACATATAACATGTATAATGGAATGCATTGCATACATTGCAATAAAATTGCATACATTAAAAATCGTTGTGTTTAACACAAGTAACCGCATCTTTTAAACTGCTATGTGTTACACAGCTGCGTTATTACTTTACCAACAGCACTGAAAATAGCTGCCATGAAATTAATAATAAACTAAACTAAATGATGTGCAATACTTGCTCCAAAACAATGCCTTTTTGTGCTAAGCAGGGTTGGGTCAGTTGGCCAATAACTTGCAAGTGCAAGCTCTTCCTGTGTAGTCTGAGTCTTTGATCCTCTAGATCAAAGTAGGACATAGCTTGCCTGAACTGTGTCTACATTGAAGATGTAACACTGGGTAACACATTTTTATGAAAGGTCTGTTTCATTGCAATTTTTGATGTTTCTTAGTCAAGTTTTGCTGATTCAGGAAATCACATCAGTTTTTTCTACCTTCAGTGGTTTTAGAGATAAACCAAATATCATGTATATTTTTCTTTATATGGTTGTTATATTACTACTATTATTTTCTTATTGTCTCACTGATGCGTGTGTCCCGCGCTAAATACGTGGGAGTTGGCACCCCTGTTATCTACATCTACAACAAACAAACAATATATTAAGATCCAAAAAGTTGTAAGTATAACAAAAGACCATGTCAGCCGAGCCACCAAGTTTAATTCATCTAAAAATGACGTTTCACATGAAACCCTCGAGTCTACATGAAAATAAACGTTACCACCAAAATTAGCATGCCGAAACTGTATAAGAAACACTACTAAATGTAATGAAACAAATTGTGGTTGCCTGGTGTAATTGGTTGCCTTAGACTTGGTCTTGTCCAGGTTGTTTGAAGCACATTTATATCACTCACTCTGTTGCTGCTCTCTCTGTACATATCTGTCTGTGTGTCCCCCATTTTCCTAGGCATGTGCAGATGTGAGGGCGGGGCCTGTATTTTGGCAGCAGATGGATTTAGGCGAAAAGCTGACTGGCATGCCCACCACCCCAGAGTGGCTGTCCACACACCCCTCCCACCGTAACCGCGTCACACAGCTCGACCAGCTGGTCCCAGAGGTAACACATATACGCCCAGTCTCCCACCTATCTAACATCACACAAAGCCCCCTCAAGACCTAATAATGGACAACATAAAGACCGTACTCTGTTTCTAAGATGTGATCAAAATGCATATGCAGTAGTACAGTTTAAGAGCACCTTTCTACCTAATGCATGGTAGATCCTAGCAGAAATCAACATCCTTGTTTGCTAAAGCTGTAGCTCACCAGAGCTGATGGTTAAAAGTGTTTTTGAGCTAGTAGTTAAACCTTATAAGAAGGAGCTGTTGCCTTTTATGGGTAATGATATACATGAACATAACTCAGAGACATGACCACATGTTCCCTTTTGGACGCCTCTGTGAGGAGAAGCAGTTAGAACAGCAGTGCTCTGAGCTCCCAGGCCTGTCTGCAGTTTCCAGACTAGACCCAGACTAACAAGACGTCTGGAGAGCATCCTGCCGCTCTGCATCCGTTAGCATTCACATGCTCACTCTCGCTTGCATATACACATGAGATATGAGGGGGAACATGTAGGCCCATGACTTTTAGGTTAGTCTAACACTCGCCGATGCAGAAGACATACTTCATTGGAAAATAAATAATTAGGGGTGTACAATATGTTGATATTTTGACATTCTTTTATTTAGTTACATCATGATGTTTTCTGGGTACATCAGTAGTGTCATCAGTATTTACAGACTTTTAAACAACTTGATGTATCACAGAAAGACACAATAGTAATTTAAATTAGTGATTTGCGTGTAGTAGCTAAGTGCACACCGTTTTTCACAACTTCAAAAGTAGTACTTCTGATCAGCTAGTGATTTGCTCATTAAAGAAGTGCATGTTATTTTTTATCTATCATCCACTCTTCAAAACTTTCAACAGAACTGTATAAAACATTTTGCCCCACAGCTTATTCCCATAACCCAAGCTATTAGCAGTTTAAATGCTTTGTGTAATTATGATGTCATTTGCTACAACAAACTGGTGTTGGATAAGTTTTGGTTTATTGATTATTGTTTCCATCTTTGCTTTCAAGTATGTCATAACTGGTGTACCTTTGGCTTCCCTGATTTCCATGGTGCCTACTGATAGACATTTTGTGCATTTATTCTTTTCCATCATTGGAGCAGTTATATTGGAGATCAGCTATATTTCCCTGCCATATACAGCAACATAAGCATTTTACATGCAGAAAATCTATAGCTGTTTTTGGAATTCTCTCTCTTTAAGTACTAAACAAGGCAGCATCCCTTTAAAACACTTCTGTTTAAAATACTACTGTTTGTGTTTGTTAGAAGATGTGAGGGAAATCGGTCATATTACACAAGGACTACATTTATTTGTAAATGTTTTTGTGTGTGTGTGTGTGTGTGTGTGTGTGTGTGTGTGCATGTATGTTTGTAGAATGGAAACAATGCTACAGGTTTGGCTGCTTTTTGTAATGGGCTTGCATCAAAGCTAAACTAGGGGCTGATGGTTTTTTTCTCTCCAAAAATTGCCAGTTTGCTTTTGTCGTAACATTTATAATATTGTCTTGTTGTTTTGCTAAACTCAAGACTGAGGAAAATCGTTTATCTTTCATCTTGTGTGGCATTTTGAATCTCGCATGGCTCAACACATTTTCTGCGTTTCCTGAAATCTGCTGGAATTCCACAGACACATTTTCTTTCCTCCGCTGATGTACTGATATCCTTGTGCTTGTATGTGTACAGATGAAGAGATCAGTTTGACACACTGCCGGCTAAGAGAAAGCTGGAGAGTGAGTTTAGTGTGGAGGGCACTCATTTACAGGAACATGCACAGTCATCTCCGCTGTCACACACCACTGACTCCACAAAATGGCTGTTTAATATGTGATGCAAAGTGGTGGAGGGGGCTGTTTCTGTGTGTGTTTGTGTGTTTTAGTCCCTCACAGAGGCTTACTTAACCTTCAGCCTGAGCCCATAACAGTGAGTGAAAGAGTCCTGCCTGCATCCTGGCACTGAGGTGCCTCAAACACAGAGGGAACAGATGGTGAAGACATTAATTGTCCATCAGCTGTGTGTGTGTGTGCGTGCGTGCGTGTGTGTGCGTGTGCCCATTTGCAATCTTAGTGTTCTTGCATTACTTCTAGGAGAAGTTGCTTTTGAGTGCCCTATAAGAGACCTCTAAGTACTTCTTAATTACCATTACCAAAGCTAACCTGTCAAACCAGTGTTTCTACCATTGCATATTTCAGAGCATTCCTTCACAAGGTCACTTTGTAAAAGTATAAAAGTTAGTTCCCATGCCTCTGAAAACATGAGGAGATGTTGATAAATCCTCAGAAGCTCAGTATTACACCATCTGATGTCAGTCAGGCATCAGTCATCATGATGTATTTAGTATAGCGTAGTTGACAGACTGATATATCAGCAGGCCTAATCTTACTATAAAAATGTACTGTGGACCCTTTTACACACATACTTTTACCTCAGAATGTAACAGTGATTAAAGAAGTAGGGGTTAAGTGTGCAAGCAGAATCAAAATCCTGGTAAGGATGACAAAGTATCTGTTCTGGACTCTAGTACAACAGTTTATCTTTCTATGCAAATATATGCATAGAAAGATTTCCACCCACTACCAAGGTTTCCCATCACACAAAGCTGAGAGAATGAAAGCTTCTGTTACTGTTCTGTTACAGCAGCTAACAGATGCCTGTCTTTGCTTGCATTGTGTTGAGTAATGAAGGGGGAAGAGGCCAGTATCTCTCCTGTTGCTCATTCCATAGTTCTCTTCTACAGCCTTGGTGTTTTTCAACCCTGTGAAATGGTGGTAATAAAGACTCTCAGCAGTAGGATCATATTTGGAAGGACAGGGCACTGGGTTAGAGTGGCTATCTGAGTGGCAGATTCATTTTGAGTAGTCAAGTGGAAGACTGTGTGCGTCAGAGAGAGAGACTCGCACACAAAAGGGTAATTTTGCTAAATGTAACCACCATAGTGTAACGGGCTTTTCTGTTTTTGGTTCTGTTTTTGTTCTTGTTTTTGGGACTTTTATTTTGACTTTCAGTTCTGTATCACGTGTATTCTGTTTTTCACCTGTGTGTGTTTTGCCTCTGATTTGGTTCTGTATTTAAGTCTGTTTGTGTTAGTCCTCCTTTATCTGTCCATCGCCTCACATCGCCTCATTTTTTACGTTTTTCCCTAGCCTGTATCCTGTATCTGACTCCTGTTTCTGACGGCCCTCGTGCCAGTTTCTGTTCAGTTTTCTGTTTGGTTTGTAAATAAAGTGCTTCAGCATGGATCCCTGGTCTGCGTTTTGGGCCGTGCCCCGAGGTAGCTCATGGCTGAGGGGTTTAGCCTGCTGTTCTCATCAGTATCAGACTCATTATAGTCTCTTTTAACAGCGTATGTTTAGTGGCTGACTCGTCCTCTGTACTACAGTGATTCTTCTGCCTCTCTGAGTGAGGTGATGTCACAATGGCCAAGTTTGATTAATTGATTTATATGGAAACAATAATCAAATTTACTGCATGTAACCCCTTCATCACGCTCCATCTCTGATAAGTGAACTTGGTTTCAAGCTGCAGCTTAAGTCATTTGACTGTGAAGGTTAAGCCTATAGGGATTGTGATGTGTTTCAAGAATCCAATGCCTTTTAGAGTCTCTTTTATACATGGAGAGACATGCTGATACATTTCACTGTGTGTTGTACTTGTATGACTGCGTGTGACAAATAAAGAATCTCGAATAAAAAAAAAAAAGAATCTTGAATCAACATGACTTTGCAGACTGTTCACCCAGCGGGACAGCTGATGCCCTGGTGGTTAGAGAGTGTGTATGTGTGTGTGTGCTTGTACAGAGTGGCCAGTAGGGCTCTAAATCTCACGCAATGAGCGTGAGACACACGCATCTGACTGTCTTCACACGCCACACCTCCGATTTCTCACGCAGAATCTA
>JBBPDB010000040.1:22313934-22324112 GCA_037974465.1 Brachypetersius altus
TATATATTGAAAATATATTTTTTAATTCGACAACATAAATTCCAATATACTGCAATATATTTCATTTCCGTATGGGGATGCTCTGGGCAAAGCTCTGATGGGAAACCTTGGATCCTGGCATTTGTGGATGTTACTTTTTTATAGAAGTATTTATCCAAACATTGATGTAGACCAAGTATACCCCCTTATAACTGCTTTACTCTCTAATGGTGGTGCTATGCCCAGTGCTAAGCATCAGCTAAAGGGATATAAAGCCCCCATTATTGGGCTGTGGATCAGCCAATCCAATAGCAGTACCTGACCTGATTAATGCTCTTGTGGCTGTGTGCAACCAAATTCTAACAGCAATGTTCCTACATCTGTAATGCCGACTATGTAGAATAAAAGCTGTAAGTGAAGTCAAAGGAGGAGAAACTTCTCAATAATATCTTTATTTCAGAAAGCAAAAATGTTGTCATATGTGAACGCACCACAGCACGAAATTCTTCCCCTGCATTTAACCCATTCATCAAGTGAAGCAGCAGGCAGCCAAGAACACAGCACTCGGGGGAGCCGTGTGCAGGGATGGTACCTTGCTTAGGGTACCTCAGAGGTGCTTAGCAGTCTTGGGAATCAAACCCATACCTTGCTGATTGCAGAGCGAAGGCCCTAACCTCCAGGCTGCCAGTTTCACTTGTCTTCTCTCTGTTTAGTCAGTTTTCTTTTACCAATTACTGTTGCATAGGTGTTAGTGACCCCCATAGCTGGCAGGAAAAATCAATGGCCTCATGCTGTTTTACAAATTCTGCTAGAGATAATTGACAGACATGGATGTTGCCCCTACTGAGTCTAAATCAGTGTGTCCCAACCCTGGCCCTGGCCCCAAGCTCCACACATTTGGTGTTATAACTACATTTGAGTTCATTTTAATTAAGTAATTAATTTAGTAGAGTTTGATAGGGAATATAGTACCAGTTATAATATCAGTAAAACTAATATTTTTGTCATGTCTTGAATGAAACATTACTGTCAAAATTAATTATTAGGGGTTAACATGGCTAGAAGCAGTCAAAATCGCTAAAAGTGTCAGCAAATTACGTTCCCTGTTAACAAGAACTGAGGTGTCCCTCAGAGTCTGGCTCACTGGGTGTGAAGGTCATCAGATGTGCATAAAAGTCTTTAGTTCAATCTTCTCTGGCTCCACTAGTAAGTCATTCTACCAGGTGCTTCACAATGTTCTTGGACCAACTTAGGGATCTTTACTTTTGCTTGAATCTTTGTTTATTTATTAGATTCTACCGGGTAAATGTGGCCTCAAGCACTCACAACCTTGTTGGTATAAGGATCCCCCAATGCTTGTGGTGTTCAACACTTTACTGGCTACTTATGAAACCACTGTGACTCTGGGAGACTGCCAGGATTGCAGGAGAATTTAAACTGTGAGAGAGATGTGGAGCAGGTGGAAGATGATGACTAAAAGTCTTTATTTTTTACCACCATAGAATAAAAATATAGTGAATATAGTAAAGACATAGTCATAATATGCATACAAGTCATTTCTATGGTGTTCTGCCACTGGAGTCAGGTGACCACCATCATGCCACTGGCATTAAATACAACCACAGCATTTGCTTTCACACACAGCTCATTAATTATATTATCTACAGAACTTAATCATACAAAACTATTCACAAATGCTGGCATACGAGCTGTCAAGCATGTCTAAGTAATTCCTTTTCGAATTAGCCAAGCATGGACTTGACAGCATTAACTTACTCTGTTGTTTCCCTCTTTGTCAAAACTGGTTTGTTGGAGAGGAGAGATGGAGCATGTATTTCTTTGGTTATATTTTGGTGCACCTGACAAAGATATGTGAAATGTCCTTTAACAAATTGAATTGCTTTATTCTTTATCTGGATAAAACCAGCAGTTGTTTGTGTTTAATAGCGTCAACCTCTGACCAGTATCTTGAAACCGTTTGGCAATGTTTAAAAGGACAAGCGACAGGCCACAACAGCTTAACATAACAGCTTTATCCTCACACAGGAGAATTTCTAGCATTCCGACCGTAGCTGTAATCTGCTTTCCTTGTTTCTTGTAATTAGAGTGAAAACAATGTTTTAATCTGGAGAGGTCAGGAGATCTTTGGCCTATTTTCTTCACCAAACATGGAAAAGCATGTTGGCCTACATGCATCGTAGTAAACCTCACAACACAGGTTTAGAAGTTGACTTCCTTGTTTGCAATAGAAGAGGTCTTCCAACAAACCTTGGCTTCATTGGATTTTTTTTTTTACACAAATGCTGAATATTAAGCTTGTAAAGATATGCCCAATCAATGTTTCTTCCAAAATCAAAGGTATTTAGTAAGGAGGCTAAAGGAACCCTAAGGGAACTGGAGTTTAAAAAAAAAAAAAAAGTTACATGCAGGATATCATGCCAGATGTTCTTTATCACGGGTATACGTGTTCAAACATCATGTAAAAATTAAAATCACTAAGATGACAGTTTAATGACATTTGAACAAAACAGTCTTCAGGTTAAATGATTACAAATAAACCAGATTTTTAAAAGCTGATTTTCTAATTCAAGACCACATTCTCCTTTTTCTGAAGTATATTTTGGAGTCATTTTAAAAAACTTATTTTACAAACTATAATACTTTGCAATTTTATCTCATAACCACAACACATTGACAAGGTTTTCCTTTTCCATGTTTTGCATCACTTCAGAAGAAAACCATTAATGGAAAGGCATTTGCTGACACATAATTTAAAACTGAAATTCTAAAATTCATAAAGAAATATTGTGTTTTACCATGCTTACAATGTAAACTCTTTCTACAAGTCCTCATCAAATAAACTTAAATGCTTTTTAGACATCAGGCTATGATTCGTTTGTAGAACGCAATTTTAGCTTTTGCTGTTTACATGCACAATTCTGCAGTGATAAAAAAGCATTCAGATTCCAAAGCAAATTCCAAAGTAGAAACATGGGACGCCCCATCACTTTACCTTCAGGCGCCATCCAGATTTCAGTAATGTGGAGTCATAGCTCCTTTTGTCTCTTAAGCATAGTATCTGCTGCTGCTGAACAAAAGAGATGACCTGTAGAAGTATGTCAAGAAGCATTAAGAAACTTCTCTAACCCTCTTGAGCCAAAAGACAAAGGGCCAGTGGGGTCTTAGCACTATCACTGACCTATGTGGTGGACCATTTCACCATTACAGCAGTGACACTGGTGGTACCGTGATAGTGTAGGTGGTGTAGGTTTGAGTTTAGCGTGGTGTTGGCATTTTTTTACACCTGTCACTGTCATTTATAATTAGAGTGTGAAAAAGACCCACAAAAATATCCAACAAAGGCTCTATAGTCAGAAATTGAAGATAATTGAAGGCCTAGTGCATAACTAAGAGAGCAACAGGGGACTACTAGCAAGAAGAAAAGTGCTTCTAATAAACTGGCCTGTTAGTGTAGTTGCTCAGTTGTATTTCTCAGACAATCCGTAACAACACTCCCAGCCTTTGATAACCTACTTTGCAACACAAGTAATCAATTGTGGCTTAGTAACTTGAAACAATGCAATGTGGGTAAAAACTCTAAGCAAACAGTTTGGAGTGGGGAGCGAAATTGTTATCTGAAGACACAAGTGGAGAAGTATTACGACTAAATGCCGTAAACGTAAACGTATGAGATATTGATTAATATTGAAGACCATCACAGCATCAATTAAACCTTCGAAAAAGAATGCACAGAACACATAGGTTATGTGGCTAAGTTGGCTAACTAACAAGTCTGGATATCTGTCAAAGTCCTTCTTTGTTACTCACTGGCTTTAATGTCATATGAAGGTGAAATTAAGAAATGAAGTTTAAAATAAAAGAAGACATAAAAGAAAAATATCCATGTTTCAAAAGACATCATCCACGGCCGTCTTAAAGAAATTCAGTCTCAGCACTTACAATTGTGAGGAGGTGGAGATGATTAAGATGGTAGAGGATTAAACTCCGCTATAAGAGCAAATGCCATCTTGGAACAAAAGGGAAAATGGTGAAAGCCAAATCGCTGTTTGCCCGCAAGCTTAGCTAACATTCAAAGTGAATGCATTTCATAGCGAAGGGTCACTTCATGTATTCAGTGAGATCGCTAGGTTTATCTGGCTAAAACCTGTGGTATTAAGTGCTGTATGTGGAGCCAGGTTATTAGAGTGATTCTGCTGAGGCTTGCTTGGATTATGCAGGGCTAAATGTATGGACAGGGCAGTGGCTTTTCTGCGTTGGCTGTGAATCTGCCAGGGTGGCGCGATTTTGTTTCACAATGGTTTGCGCCAGCCATGAGGAGGTCAATACCCATTTAGAAGTGATACACTATATTACACCTTTGCACCAACAGGCACTGTAATGACATTGCATTCAAATGCATTGATTTTAATATGGAGTCAGTCCCCACTTCGCATCTATAACAACTTCCATTCTTCTTGTAAGACTTTCTACAAGATTTTGGAGTGTTTATTTGGGAATTTGTGCCCATTTATTCTGTAGAACAGGCCAGGCACTGATGTTCATAGAGTGTAAGTTGAAATAAGTCATCTGCTTAGTTATTTCTACCAGTTTTACAATGTTGAAACAGGGAACATCAGAAAGCCATCAAATCTCAATTCATTAATTAACTACCAAAATGGATTTTTGAGCTCAATGCAAATTCAATAAAAATCCGGCACTGTATATATGCTTTTCTGTGTGTTGCTTGCCAGTCATGGAATTATGAGCCACCTGTAATGATATGGGGCAAAGTTCTCAGCGCGTTAGCTGAGCGGAGCTAAGAAGCGAGAGCAGGCAGAAAGGCCTCATTACCCCCGGCCTTATCGATCCAGTCTGCCTCCGCCACCTCGCAAACTCCTTCACCTCACCTTGCGCAATTACCCACCGCTCGCCCACAACAGTTACCATAGCGACAGACCATTCGATCCAAGCCGCAGCCTGACATTGTGAGCCAATGAAAGGCGCCACTGATGGAAAGACTCCTGTTCACATCAGAAATGGACTGAAGGACCTACTCCCACACCTCGCTGTCTCTTTTCTGCTTTTGTGTATTCTCAGGATGCCATGAACGTCAAGGCTACCGTGAATTCACACTAGCATCCATGCTAAGCCAAACTATGCAGTGACATACAAAACTATGCACAGATCCTTGCATGAAAGCTACCAGGTATGTGAAAGAAATTACAATTGAACCCACTGAAGATTAGATTTAGATTTAACTTGTTTCTGTACATGACCAAACTTTTTATAAGAATGTGTTCATGTTCACCTTTTCATTTACTCTTCACATCGGAAATGAATTTCTTATTTTATGCTTTTAAACTAGCATCTTTGCTAACTAGAACTACTTAGAAAAGAAGTTTTTGGGTATGAGTAAAGCAAACCCTTTCATAAAGGGGCTTATCTATACCTCAGCTGTAAAACTGCTAAGAAATTGCTGTTGTTTTCTTTACACAGAAATGAAAATCAGAAGCTGGAACTCACAGCTAAGCACTAAATAGCAAAGCTGATGCTGAGGGGTGATGAGATATTTTCAGAAATTAATTTTTCTTTTAACAGAAAGGAGAAGAAGAGGGTACAAGCATCTTTGCCACCCTGCCCTTCTTAGCAAAGCCAGTGCTGTTGGGTAGCTCTTTTTGAAATGGACTCCTCCAGCCTCAGCATGGAAGCGCACCTTTCCTTTTCCCTTCACACGGAGGAAAGACAAGAACGTGTGAAAGAGAGTGCTGTGCTGGATTTGGAGGACACATTGGCCAAGTTTATTTTCTTAAAGGTCATGACAATTACTTCAGGAAAGGAGAAACGGTATGTCAGGCGGCAGCAAAGCCTCTGTTCATTGTTAAGCAGAAAAATGGTAACATTCATGATGTAGAGGCTTCACGTTTCTTGAGGTTTTATCACATCAGCATTCAAAGCATAAGTTGAGGACTCGCTGTCTGACTAATTAGAGGCCGATTTACACAATTTGTCTTGGAAAGCCACTAATGGCAGCCAAGCAGAGCTCTGAGTTACATGAGCCTGTGAATATAGTCAGTCTTTCCTGTATGGAATCCGACCACAAAGCCTAAAACCTGACAGTATTAGAGAGTCCTTCAGATAACCCCTCAGGTCCATCACTGGACTACTGTTGCAGCACGGCCCTGAAACTGCATGCCTGCCCAGCATGCGTGTTTGGGTGGAAACACTAATTGCATAGCTACACTGTAGGTCTTCCCCTAGACCAACAGTGTAAATACAATAGTCCAGATATTTTATAGCCAGTGAGATAATGGAATCTATGACAAAATAATTAAACAAAGGAAGGACTACAATGTGCATGAATATCATAATTTTCCAAATTCAATCATCACTGGAAGCAAAACTAGGAATTACTCTTAGCAATGTTGAATTCTATAAAGTACCTGTCAATGGATGGTTCTTCAAAGAACATTTTATGCAGATGTACTAGGGGAAACAGCCTTTTATAAAGGTTACAGACCATTAATGAGGAAGTGGTTCACAATGTCCAATAAACAATTTTCTTGTAGAACAATACATCCAAGCCTAAAACCATTTAGAAAAGTATGGTGGCACAAACGAATTGTTATTTTCATCTTAAATAAATAGCACATAAGAAGAATAACACAAACACAATTTTACTAGATATAGTTGATCAGGTAAGTCATGTTTGGAGTCCAAATGCTCTGTTAGTTTGCTGCTGGAGCTGCAAGCCTAACAAACAGCAGAAGTCAACAGTCACCACAACCACATTCAGCTCTTTATTAAGGTGGCACAGGCTTAATAATGTGGTTTAGGTTTATTGCTTACTGTGAGCTATAAAATTGAAGGGCAACATGGTCTGTTTTCACATCACCTCAGGAGAAGGTGTGCTAAACCACATCAACCAGTCTGTGCCGACTTAATGAAGACTTGAATGCAGCTTCAGAGGGTCGAGTTTAGCAGCTATGAAAACAATCTGGGTGACTACAAACTTCAAATGTTTCTTTGCCCCATTAGTCAATGCACTATGTGGACATAATGACATGCACCAACAGGGACTTTAATGACATTGCATTTAAATACAGAGATCTTAATCTGTAGTTGATCCCCCGTTGAAGCTCCACTGTTCTATGAATGCTTTCCACAATATTGTTCTGTGGGAATTTCTGCCCATTCATTCTGTAGAGCATTTATGAGGTCAGGCACTGATGTTGGACCAGAAGGTCTGGCTCACAATCTCCGTTCCAGTTCATCCCAAATGTGTTGGATGGGGTTGAGGTCAGAGCACTGTGCGGGATAGTCAAGTTCTTCCACACTGAACTCATCCAACTATGTGTTTATGGTGCTTGCTTTGTGCACTGGGGCACAGTCATGGTGGAATAGAAAAGGTTCTTACTCAAACTGTGTCCACAAAGTTGGAAGCATTGCATTGTTCAAAATGTCTTGGTATGCTGAAGCATTAAGATCACCCTTCACTGGAAGTAAGGGTCTTCAGTTCTAAACTAATGGAACGAAATACATACATTTTTAGCTACATCTGGAGAAAGCTGTATACATTTGATTTAATCATACCATTCCATTCAGGAAGCTCACAGCTCAGCTGGCCTTGATAACTTTGGTCACCAATATATGTTGCCATGGTTACAGATTTATACCTTCTTTTTCTAATGCTTCTGTTCCAACTCTTTGAAATTGGACGTCATCTGTGACCTTGAATCTTTTATATGACATCAACAAAGAAACAAAAATGCCATACTTGTAGTTATTTGCATATTTTATCTCTTGTTTCTCCCAGTGTATGTGTGATTTAGTGGGGTTATGCGGGTTATTGGCTTGATAGTACTCCCTAGCCATAATGGGAGCTAGATGAGTACATGTGCGTCTATGCCATTGTACCTCTTTTGCACCTTTATTCTAAAAGAACCGTAATACAGCATGGTTTACATGATTTAGTCGCCTAACTATCAAGTGAGTGAATCAGAAGTGTTAGACCAGAAGACATGCAGTTGCTGCATTAGCTTAGAAGTACGCTTGTTCATGTTCTGCTGCCATGCTGTGTCAGCTGAGTCAAGTTTGTTTTGTCTAAATTCACTTGAAGACAAGGCATTGGTGAGAAAACAAAAGCAGGAGGGTTTGTGAAAGCCTGTGTCCTTCCTACGCATGTCATTCTGTGTCCAAAATCTTAAAATAAGGTTTATTTGAGATGAACCAAATCGACTTATTTTACTTTGTGTGTCAAGTCATGTTTATATGTATAGCATATACACAAAAGGTGATTCAATGTGCTTGATTTATAAAATACATTAGAAAAATAAAATAGAATGAAATGGAGGAAGAAATAAAAGAACACATAGAAAATGTATAGAAGAAAATTGAAAGTGCAATACAGACGCAGATATTTAAAAGATGGCGGAGGAGAAATGTAAGGTTTTTAGCAGTTTTTTAAAAGTTACAGTTGGTGCAGATCTAAAATTGATGGTCAGTTGGTTGGACAGCATAATGACTAAACGCCATTTCACCATGTTTAATTTCAGCTCTTTTCACTGCTACCTGACCAGATTCTGCTGATCTAAGAGACCAAGCAGGACTGCAAACTTCTAACCTATCAGAGATATATTTAAGGCTCAAATCCTCGCCACTTGTATACAATGAGTACTGCATTGAAATCAATTCTGTACCGAACTGGGAGCCAGTACAGAGACCTGAGAACTGGAGAAATGTGCTCTCTTCTTAGTTTTGGTAAGAACTCTGGCAGCAGCATTTTGAATCTGTGTCATACAGTTTGCATGATCCTAATAGATGCTAAATGTTAAATTTGTTACTTTTTTGCTACACACCCTTACTTGTTAAAATAGAGAAAAAACTTTGGACCCCCAAACACAAAAGTGTTAGGTCCATTCAAAGCGAGAGGGAATTAGTGTAAATTAGTTTCTTGACTGAAGCAACGTTTTAGCTTGGTCATTTCATAACCTTTTGAAATTGAAAGCGCACATAAAGTCGATAAAGTATAAAGCTGGGAGCAAAAAAGAGATATATGCAAGGCCATCATCCATCACCGCTTTCAATCTTTTCACACTAAAAGCTACTACTCCTTACTTAAAGAACACTCTTCTGGAGGAAAAAGTTGTTTATCAGCAGGAGCGCCATGTTCGCACAAAATGTCATGTACATTAGTCAAGCAGGCAGGCTAGCCACGAGAAATGGTGCTGAGAGGAAATCATTACAGAAATCCTTTAAAATACAAAGCTAACAGTCCAAAGCAGCCGTTTCTCTTTTTTTTATATGAGCTGGGAATTCAATCTTCACTTTTAATAGGATCTTGACCTTCTTGTGTGTGCTCACTAAAATTAGTATGTGTCTCGCTCGGTGGATTGACGGAGCTGCGTCCCCAGAGAGCAAGGCGCACGAGGTAAAAGACTGTCTGCCAGAGCTGCCCAATCAAACACGGCGCAGGTTTCATCTCACAAATTGGACTTTTTCCTTTCCTTTTCGCCAAGGCTCTATCTCTAAAAGTGAAGCTCATCTCATCATCTAAAAGGAATGCCAAATGCTTACAGCGCTAACAACCATCTAACCTAACTTGCTAAGGCTCACACTTCAATTAATCCCTCCCCTAGCGATAATATGTAGATTCATTTTGAAGAGTTCATGGCAGTTACTGATAATAAGTCTTGGCTTAGTGTTAAGAGGTTAACATCACATTTGTTTAATGCTTACTAGCATTCATGTACAATTAGCATTTTTGCAAACCAGCTGGTCAGCAACATGTAGGTCCGTGATTAAGTATAAGAATAGATTCATTTTCTGTAACCGCATAGTCCTTAGTCCATGTGTACCTCTAGCCTATCCCGGGGCCAAAGGGAGCAAGGCAGGGACTCATCCTAGGCAGGATGCCAGCCCACAGTAGGGAACACACACACTATTTGCTCACACACTCAGTCAATTTAGAATCCCCAGTTCACCTGACACGCATGCCTTTGGAGAAACCAAAGACACGGGAGAAAACCATGCAAACTGCCCAGGACCCTGACCCCAACCCTGAAGGTGTGAGGCAACAGCGCTACCCACTGCACCACTCTAGGGCTAATATGGGTACATTTTCACCAGGGCTCTCAAGTCTCATGCAATGAGCGTGAGACACACGCATCTGACTGTCTTCACACGCTCACACGCCACACCTC
>JBBPDB010000040.1:22338786-22352712 GCA_037974465.1 Brachypetersius altus
CCTCGGATTCGTGATTTGTGAGTCATTTAATGGATCCGGGTGATTCACCCGGATGAGTCGTGAATCGCTCAGCTCTAACTCCAACCCCATTCAACACCTCTGGGATGGAGATTGTGAGCCAGACCTTCTCGACCAACATCAGTGCCTCACATAAAGGCTCTACAAAATGAAGGGGCATAAATTCCCACAGAAATTCCAAATGTTGTGGAAAGCCTTCGAAGAACAATGGAAGCAGTTATAGCTGCAAAAGGGGGGACTAACTCCATATTGAAGTCTATGTATTTGAATGCAATGTCATTAAAGTCCCTATTGACATAACAGTCAGTCGTCCCAATACTTTTGTCCACATAGTGCAAGTGTTGCATGATTGTGAAGCCAGTAAGGATTTGTGATCTGGTAGCAATAAGCAATGATAAGACAATAGCTGAGTGTTTAAGATCTTTCAGTTTTCTCACCTTTTGCCTTCATTTTATGCAGATGAACATGTCCTATTTATTATTGTATGAATCTCCTTCCACTTCCTAACTGACAATGGATCTGTTCCTTTTGGCTGGAGAGAAGGACATTAGACACAACTGCATTTATGGAAGACAAAAAAAAAGATCAATTTGTCAGAGTCGAATTCATACATCCTCCTGTACTCCAGTACTTTAGATATACTGCATGCTTGTTTGTGAGCCTTGCAGCACCAGTGCTAAATTGCTTAGCACTAGGAGTGCTAGCACTAGGATTTGTTTCCCTATAGCAGAGCTTTTTGAGTGTTAATCCACATCTAGTAAATTGGCCTGTCCCTGTGCATATAAAGTTTCGCCACTTAAAGGTATTGTATGGAGCTCCATCACTCCAGAGAACGCAGTTTTACTGCTCCACAGCCCAATGTTGGTGTTTTATTCCCTCTTGGCAATCATAATTGTCACCCAGGATGTCCCATACCATTCTAATTCAATTGAAATTATGATTAGGTCCACTGAACACCCATGTCAGCAATAGTAGCTGAACTCACTACTGAACTCACTACTAATCCTAGTCCTGGATTTCCACAGAAAATTTCCAGCCTTTCATTGGCAAATCTCTATTCAAAACCTTCTACTGGGAAAGTGGCAGCTACAAAGACATTCAGGTAACATGAGCTAAAAGAGAGCATCTACAGAGAATCATTATAAAGTTACCAAACAAGTATACTGCACTGCATCTTAGTGAATTGTCTGCATATGATGAATGATGGTGACCTGCAAGGCATCAGTGGGTATAGTGTCAGTAACCACACACACACACACACACACACACACACACACACACTAAGAGCATCCAGCAGTAGACATCAGTCAGACGTGTGTGACGATTGATGCAGACAGGCTGGAATAAACACTCCAGCCCAGCTTTCTCCCTCTCTCAACGGTTTTACTCAAACATGACCCCGGGTTGGAGGGGTTCGGGCTCAAATTGCTTAATGAGAAGAGCAAGTAATGTTGCTTTAAAGCGCTGTTGCAACAGGGATTGAAATTCCACTCAAGCTGTTGCTTTTGAGGACCGTCTTGGTGTTGACTCTGCAAGGTTCAGACTTGCTGGAGGAGGACAAAAGCAGACGGAGGGATGATGATGAGCTAAAGGCTGTGGCGCAGGCACAAAGAAACATTCCAAGGATGAAAATAAACCAGCCTCCTTAATCCCCTCGACCAGTCCACAGTCCACTCTGGGTAAATGTTGACATTCAGCAAACACGAGGCATCAGGGGGTCTCAGAAAATATTTCAGAACCAGACGTCTGCTGCAAGCAAAGAAGCTTGCAAAGAAGATAAAGCACAATAGAAGAATCAGTCATGTTGTATGTAACAAGCAATGAACCTTTCCCGGGTCTGTATGATCCAAGGTGGAAGGTATTCGCTGTTGGTGAAGCTGAATCGACAGAGGGGCAGGTTAAGGGAAAATATGACCCTGCAAAAAGCAAGAATACGAGCCTGACAGATAGATATTCAGGTGACAGAAAGGTAGAGATCAAATAGACGAACAGTTAAGATAATAGAGGTGGACACACACAGACAGATGGCCAGATAAATAGGTAAATACACAATCAGAAATAGACAGACAGGCAGAGAGGTACAGAGACAGACAAACACCCAAACAGATGGACCGACAGACAAACAAGCAGATTGGCAGACACACAGCGAATAATAAGGTCGATAGTCAGATGTGTTAGCAAAAGTAAAACCATTTAGCTATAAACATAATCAGGCATACAAATATTGTGTACTTTTAGAAAATGCATAAATGTAACAAAAATTTACAAAAATGTAACAAAAACATATATAAATAAGTAAATGACATAGAGTCTTATGCAAAAGTTTGGCCACCCATCGGTAAATAACATATTTTGGTCATTTTTTAATTTAAGATTCTCTCTAGGAAATGGAAAAAATGCACAAAATTGCATTTAAAGTGACTTAAAAAAAAGCACAATATTTTCAGCAAACATTGATGCATAGTTACTTTTTTATGTCATACATTGAACAAAAATAAAACCATTATTGTGAAAAAGTTTAGGCACCCTGTATAATCAGTTCTTAGTAACACCTCCTCTGGCAGATATCACACTTTGCAAACACTTTCTATAACCAGCTAAAATATTTTCAATTCTTGTACCTGTGATTTTCTCCCATTCTTCCTGGCAAAAGGCTTCTAGTTCTGAAATATTCCTTTGGCGTCTTTCATGCACAGCTCTTTTAAGATCTACCCACAAATTCTCAATGATGTTTAAATCAGGGGACTGTGACAGTAATTCCAAGAGCTTGCGCCACTTGAGGTAGCCTATGGTGGATTTTTAGGTATGTTTAGGATCATTGCCCTGTTGTAGAAGCCATCCTCTTTTCAGCTTCAGCTTTTTTACAGATGGTGTGATGTTTGCTTCCAGAATTTGCTGGTATTTAGTGGAATCCATTCTTCCCTCCACCCGTGCAATGTTTCCTGTGCCACTGGCTGGAACACAACCCAAAAGCATGATAGATCAACTCCCATGTTTAATAGTTGGCAAGGTATTCTTTTCATGAAATGTTGCTCTTTTTTCTCCAAACATGCCTTTGCTGGTTGTGGGCAAAGAGTTCTATTTTAACGTGATCAGTCCACAGCACTTGTTTCCAAAACATATCAGGCTTCTTTAGATGTTCTGTTGCAAACTTCTGATGTTGGATTTTATGATGGGGACGCAGGTAAGGTTTCCTTCTCCTGACTCTTCCAATAAAGTCTTGTGGAATGGTGCACCACCACTCCCGAGTCTGCTAAATGTTCCTGCAGGTTTTTTGCAGTCAAACAGGGGATTTGTGTTTCTGACCAACATACAAGCAGTTCTCTCCCAGAGTTTTCTCCGTCTTCCAGATCTCATCTTGACCACCACAGTTCTCCTGAACTGCCATCTCTTAATTGCATTTCTCACTGTGGAAACTGTTGACAATGCTTTGCTATCTCCTTGTAGCCTTCTCCCGCATTGTGGGCATCAATAACTTTCAGAGTCTTATACAGCTGCTTAGAGGAACCCAAGGTTGTTTAGTGTCCACAAGTGTGTGCACAGGGTTTGACAATTCAGAGTATTTGTAAAGCTTTGAAATTGGCACCGATGACATTTACTAATGAAGGCTGTTGCCATGCATCAAGATCTAACGAGCTGATTAAGGTCTGAAACCTTCTAAAAAGAATTTGACTTTGGAACTCTTAGGGTGCCCAAACTTTTGCACAGTGTCATAATAATTTAATTATTTTTGTCCAATTTATGCCATAAAACGTAACTATGCATCAATATTGTGTATTTTTTCTATTTCCATCCTTTCAATTACATTTATTATTTATCAAGGAGTGGCCAAACATTTGCATAAGACTTTATTTTGGGGAAAAAAAAAACACCTTTTATTAACACACAATGTTGATTCATTAATGAGCCCAAAGTCTGTGCTAGGAACTAAAATCTACCTCCTGAATGTGAATTTAAAATAACTTTTTTATATATATATAAAAGCAATCTTATGTCTAACATGTCACATTTACAAGAACTTCTTTTAACTCACTTTTTTTTGCGCGAAGGCTCAGTCAATAGAGAAAAGCATCCACAGTCATTTTTTATTCTTTTTATTCTACATGAAACTGAAACTGGACAGTAACGTGATATAACATGGGAGACCAAATGACCTGCTGGAGTAATTACAAGTGCCAACACTAATACTAATACCAAACAGCAGCAAAAGAGGAATGAAGATTAACTAATTAGATAACTCAACTCTTTCAAAGCTTTTATATCCAAAATACTACACAAATCTTAAACGTGAACAAAAAGCCCAGAAAGGTAAGAAATGAACTGAAGCCCTGGGCCACAATGAATCACTAGATGGCATCAGAGAGCTAATTTTGGCTGTGCGATGTAATTGGACTAAAGGCTACATGTGTTTAAGTACATCCGCTTCAGGTATGACCCATCATTACAAGGCCTGGTGTCGGGTGTTCCTACCTCTCCAGTCTTTAGAGACTACAGTGCAAACGTTAGCATACCCATGAGTTTTCGTGAAAATAAGTACACATCCTCCACAGAGAAATCACTGAATGTACAATTATTGCTTTTTTAAATTCAATATGTAATTATTTTTTACCAAACAGGTTAAACTCATCTGCGTAAACAGAATTTTTGCACAAAATTTTTCAATATTTAAAATATTTCAATTGGTCACCTGTAGAGGATTATTTTTTTGCAAAATAAACGAAAAAGTAATACTCGCGGGTGTGCCAACCTTTGCACTCAACTGTATGTTTAGTCACTGAAGCTGGCGTCCAAAGGTTCGTGTTCCAGAATTTCCCAGGGCAATATGTCCAGCACTTCTTTCAACATGCATGTTGGTCATGTTTGCCATGTAATCGGTGCTAGACTGGGTGGAGACAGGTTCTTTTCTCACCCTGGAACTGAGGATCCTATAAAAAACCCAACGACAACAAAAAACAAGCCTCATTAATTACAAACTATTTGGGTAAATAGGTTGCCTTGACTGGTTTAAACAAAAACCTATGTAACTAGTAATACATGAATACGAACAGCATGTATGGTAAGGCAAGTTTTACACAGACACACAAGGTTTTGGATCACTGCAAGGTCCACTGGCTTAGTTTGGAGGAGCACAGGATTGTACTTCAGACAGTAAGAGATTTTTTTTTTAAAGTTTGCAAACACTGAGAAAACCTCTTAACGTTAAAAACAAAGAGACAAAAAGAAAAGAGTGTGTTAAAAAATAAAGACAATACATTATTGAAAAAGTACAACATATCTAAAGTTATAAATACCCTTAAGAATTGTTCCACCAACTAATTAGGAATGGGATAAAGGAAATGAATCAAAACTGTACTGAGCCGAATCACACTGCTTAGTGAAAAATCTTTTTTTCAATATTATCTTTTTTAGACCAGACATATTTTTGTGAAGGTAAAAGCATGGCAATAAAATTTTGCTACATGGCTACATTTATTATTTACACTTTTCTAAATCATCCTCTCATACATAATTAGGAGGGGCAAGGCAGGCATGTCCCTGTCTTTTAGAGGTTATGGGAGACAAATCCATCATGGGACAGCAGTTATAATACAGAAAACATAACTGAGAGTGGCTTTCACAACAAAGAGCCAACAGCAAGAGTGAAGACACTCTTCTCCACCTGTTGCAATGAGTGCATGTTTTCCGTTCATATATAATACAGACACAGTGAGTACTATATTATACATATACACACACACACAGATATATATATGTGTGTGTGTGTAATGTGCAAAAAGTTTAAAGCCGTCTAGCCACACGCAGCAAGGTTAATAGGAAAGCATTAAATAATATCAAAGATGTTTTCTTTTATTTATTTAAGGTATTTGATAAGAACTGGGCGTATCAAACAGCGTTATCCAGTTATACAGTGTTATTGTTTGTAAATATTTAAATATTAGTTTTTAAAAGCACATACTGCTCAGGTTTTAAATACGTTTTTTTCAGGCTCCCAAGACTTTCAAACAGTAATATGTGTGTCTACACACACACACTCCTTCTTCCATTACATGGTAGAAGTGAATACATGCCCATTCTGACTGTACAACCCATGCACCACCACTGACCGTTCACTACTCATAACAAAAAAAACCTTCAGATCATAGTTGGAACATGTGTGGCTTTCGTTACTAAAACAACCTCTAAGAACAGAGGAGTGAAGCCCGCTGGAGGCAGCTCATGTTCTCTGTCCAGTTAAGTGGGTGCTGCTGGAGCTGCAGTTCGTTAGGGTCCGCAGCGTTTGTGGAACTGTCACAGCATAGTAAATCTGCACGCTCATTAGAGACCACTGAGATGCAATGTTGCGTGTAATGGCCCATTGCTTTAACAATCTGTCTGATGGGCTGCTCGGTTGCAGTGGGCTGCCGTGGCCATAAAACACAACATACATAACAACTTACCCATAAACGGGAAACACTTAAGGAATGTCGTGAGACAGATACTCGGGCCGCACGACACATAGTTTGTTAATCATTATTGTGGTACTGGCCAGTATGCAAATGAGCCTTCCACCCAGTCACAGTGCTTACTATGTGCTGCGACCAATCACAGCTCCAGATAAATGTTTCAGGGGGTGTTATGAAGGTATGTCTGTAGTTTGAGACGTGAAAACTAGCTTATAATCAGACTGGTATTTTTAATATGTTGCAACACATAAAGATATTATAATACTATATACTATGGATCTGATTACAGCATATTGTAATAGATCATGCATTGTCTACAGTAAGGCCATTTCAGTTTTGTGCTCTGCATACACTTCTTTTAAAAAGAAAAATAAAACTCTTAAGAAGTAAGAATAGTAGTAACACGTGCAGTGTTAAGCATTTAACACAGGTATCTGTCAAATGGTCTATAACCACTGACAAGTGACCACTGCTGCCCTCTAGTGGCGTTTTATTAAAACTGTCAAAGTTACTTATGAGTGCATATAAAGCAACAGCTTAACTAAAAAAAAAAAAAAAAAAAGAAGTAATTGATCACATCAGCAATAAATTTGAGCGGAACATGTCAGCCAGCTAACCTGAATCAACAACAAAGTAACAGGGTGAAAACAAGACATCAGCAGTGAGAGCACAGAATCTCAGACAGCTGCCACGCAGGCATGGCCGGAGGGCACGCCGCGAAGCCCGGCTGTCTGTAAAACGTTAGCGGGAGGAATTGCTGCAGCGCCGCTAGACATGACAACCCATCATAACTCAACCATGACAAGCCTCAGAAACACACATCAAGCAACCAGACAGAGGGAGCAGGCAGCTACATCAAACCAGGCAGCAGCAGCATCCGAGGACAGGTAAGTGGAGGGCAGAAAGTGTGGAGGGGGTGAGAACGCTGACCTGGAGTTTTATTCACATCGTTTTTCAATAAGAGTTTTGAAACACTATTAAAGTTACACGTGCGAGGAAACTAATCAGGAAAAATGCTGTTTTTAAATGTCATACACACCAACACATTTAAATGTATTTATTCAGGCTACAGGGCTTTAGTGCCACTCATTCACACCGTAAGGAGTATTTGAACTTGTATCAGCCTGTTCATTGTAAGGTATAAAGAGAGGATAGTAGTTGTGTAAAAACTGAATGAATGATGATCTTAAATAAAACCACATGCAAATATGAATCTTTAAAGTTAAGCTTTTTGAAGACTTATGCACTAAACATGTTTGTGGATATCAGAATCCTGATGATCCAAACCATACGATTCAGAACGTCACTAAATGATGACAACTGAAGGTGAAGCATAAAACAGCAACTTGCCACAGGTTTCAGGTTTACAGGGTGAGTGGACTGTGCTGCAAGCGATCAAGGGAGTGAGGATTCTACCTGAGCGAATATCAGCAGTTTTTTTTTTAGATGGACCCCAGTGGCTGACAAAGAAAAGCCCTTCAACTGACACAGGGACAGCAACCTGGCACAGACATGCACACACACACACACCACCCACTCGCCTCCTCGTCTGTCTGCGCTGGCACGACTCGGGCACTGCCCATCTGGCCCGGTCCGGCTCAGGCGTGCCCCTGAACTGCGACCCGCGGCGAGCAGCAGGCCCATGCAGACTTCACCAATTTAGTTTGCCCTTCTGCCGTCTGCTGATGTTTCAATACAGACAGGATGCTGCAGTACCTACACACTTGCTTCAAAGTGACACTTTGCCCACAAAAAAAAAAAAGACACTCACTCCAAGTGCAACTAGATAACCAAGACATGTTTAGTGCCTGAAGTTTGCCTCTTTAGATCTGCACTGGAGCTTTGAGACTAATGTAGCTAATAAGCAATAGAAGCTTACTGCCATCAGACTAGCGTGCCTAATCACACTTCCTCCAAACCATGTTCACCTGTTCAGTCATGTAAAATACCTGGTTGAACCCTGGCTGACTCAGAATTATGTCTTGACAAAGGTAACACACCTAAAGCATACACAATACCAATAGAAGTATTATGACGCTTTACCATTACACCAACAGGGACTTTAATGACATTGCATTCAAATACATAGACTTTAATATGGAGTTGGTCCCCTCCACTGCAGCTATAACAGCATCCACTCTACTTCGAAGGCTTTCCACAAGATTTTGGAGAGTTACTGTGGGAATTTGTGCACATTCTATAAAGCATTTATGGGGTCAGGTACTGATGTTGGACGAGAAAGCCCAGCTCGCAATCTCCGTTTCAGTTCATCCCAAAGGGGTTGGGTGGGGTTGAGATCAGGGCTTTGTGAGGGCAGGTCCAATTCTTCCACCTAACCATGTCTTTACGGACCTTGCTTTGTGCACTGGGGTACAGTCATGCTGGAGTAGAAAAGAACCGTCTGCAAAGTTGGAAGCATGGTGTTGTCCAGAATGTTTTGGTATGCTGAGGCACTAAGATTGATCTTCACAGGAAGTAATGGGTCTAGCCCAAAAACAGTCTGTCCCAATACTTTTGTCCATATAGTGTAGGTGTGAATGCACCCAAACACGTTCAAATACTGTTAAAATCTGATCACTCAGACCTGTTCAAGAGGTCAGATGTTTCTGCATTTGTCTGTCGACAGCCACAACACCTTCCAATAGTGTGACACTAACGAAGTCTAGGAAAACAGGAAAGTCTGTCTACTCAACAGCCTTTTGGAAATAAACCCAGGCAGGTATTTCCACTCATATAAGACCAGGCTCTTATCATATTTAAGGTGACAGACATATAACCCTGAACTTAAAGTCTCAAAAAATGTTTTTGAATCTACTAGTGAAATCTGATTTTAAAAATCATATAGTTTTTCAATGTGACTCAAACAACTTGTTCTGGCTGCTTTCTGAACAGAACAGGAGAATAAAATACAGATATATGGACAAATTTCAAGCTTCAAGATTCCTGTTGCTGTTAGCTAAGCAATGAACTTTTGTCCATTTTTAGGAATAACAGCTATTTACAATATGACCGGTTGGATGAATGGATACACTTTTACATTTTGTACATACTCAATAGATAATAGATAATGAAAATGCATTTAATTTACATTTGTGGTGAATGTTTTCACTATCCATCTTGGACCACTTCTGAACATGGTTTAAATGATCCGATCATAATCCAATCATAGAGTGTTGTGGGTGTAAGCGTCCTGGTTTTTTGCATTTCACGCAAAGTACAATGAAAGCATGACAATCACAGAAAATGCATGTTGACGTGTGGTGTGAACAACCTCAGCTTGTCACAAATACGTACACACCTTGTCTTGAGGCTAGTTACTGGAAGTCCATCCCCCCATGTTTAGAGAGAGTCTGTGAGGTCCAGATGAAGCAGCCTGAGTAAAAGTGACCACTCTGGAGCTGTTGCTCACATGGAACCTCAAAGTGACGATGTCCTCTTCTTCCTGTCAAAAGTGTACAGCTCATGTAAGTGATAATAACAGCTAAACATTTATATTAGGATTGCACACTATGGATTTTGTGTGATATGCTGCATTTTGTCAATAGATGCAGGCTGTAGCAGCACACAGTGTGAACTGGCTGTCCTACATTTCTGATATTGTCAGATAATCACTATCATTGGTCGCCATGATGGTGGCCGTCTTTGAACCTCTTTTAAAGTCCACTGTTTAGGAGACCAAAGAAATCATCTTTTGTCTGGAACAGCCCAAAATTGTCTTATGCATACCTTGCATAAAGGTAAACTATAATTGTAAAGACAGCATTCTTTTCATCCGATATTTCAAGGGGCTTCCATGAGGGTGGTCTCTCCCTTTTCACTTCCATAGCTGTGTTAAAAGGGCTTTGTGATATGAGATGATATGCACGCCTAAACTAAACCAGCTAAACTAACCTTGCTGATGAAATGTCTTGTAGTTTAGGCTTCAATTTTATGAAAGAATACTAAATATAGACCCGCATACCCATGTAATGAACGTATTCTCGAGTATTCAAATGACTTGGGTGAGCACTATGATATACTGACATATATAGTACACTGCCCAACACTGTCTAAGGCTATGCAGTGTAATGATCCACCAGCTCTCCATTACACCAGTCCCAGCCTGTGGGGCTTTATATGGGAGTGACAATGCTGCAATAATTCTCCCGTCCGCCTTCCCTCCTTGCTTTGTTTCCTCCGTTAGTGTAAGTGCTATCATTCCTGACGCGAAAATAATTACATTTCCCTTATCTGCAGCTAAGCTCTTCAAGCCAAATCCGCCTAACTGGCAACTCTTTATTTGCAAGGTATTACTGACACACCGGCACAACTGTCACACATTCCTAGAGACACATTAACGCATACACCCTCTCTAAAGATTAATTGCATGTCTTCAGGGGGTGACGTCCATTACTGAAAGATCCATGATAGGAGTGCGGGAGAGAGACAGAGAGAGAGCAAGAAAGAGAAAAAGAGAGAGAGACAGAGAGCAAAAGAGAGAGCGGGAGAGAGAGAGGGAGAGAGAGAGAGATAACATTGTTAGAGCGCTGCAGAATGATGGTGAAACAATGTCCCGGGGCAGCATGGCTCTGATCTCGCTTTCACACATTCACATCGATCCCGCTGTCTGTGGAGCTTTCTCTATAAAAACACACCCCCACCTCGCCCCTCCACCTCTATTAAGACTGACACTGTGTTATCTTCATCGCTACACAAAGCTCTGTCCCGGAAGGGGTCGAGACAGCGAAGGCAGAAAGAGCTTAAAGCGATAGTCTTGGGGGTGGGAGTCTTGGGGGATTGTGTAAAAAAAAACGCATTTACAATATTTGCTCCTTAAACCAAATGTAGCTGATCAGTCAAGACACGGCTGGCATTCTAAATTCCCTTCTTTGTGCTGGAGATATGAGGAGACCAGACCCCTATTACATAATACATAAACAATTATTATTTAGCTATTCAGTGCGGTTTGAGGCAAATGTAATTTAGCCATGCAGATTGCACAAACCAGCAAACATCACTTCAAGGAAAAACAACACTGCTATTGCGTTAACTGTGGTAGGTTTTGGAGAAGAACAAGAGGTGGAGGTGGACTGTAGGGGTCACCCTCTCCTTTGAAGTGATCACAAAGCTCCACAAAAGAAACTGTCAATCTGGGCTTGGTGTAAATAATTAAAGAACCCATTTTTCTTGTCTTTGCTGTTTTTAGGTCTACTAACAATGTCTATGATGTACACAATAAACAACGTCCAATTTCCAACCTCTCTTTGTCTCTTAGACTGTTTTTTTTTTTTACTGTACCTTTAAGACTGTTATATTCAATATTCTGATTAGATGTCCTGTATTGTGCCTCATTTATAAAGCAATCCAGGCTGAAATATAATATCAGTGCGAGTGGGTAAAAGTGATACAGACTAAATATATGGGAATTTGTTGTTGGGTACATAGACTTTTAAGTGATGTAACAAATGTTACTTATTAAAACTGACATAAATGTACACAATTTCTGACCATGTCTGTCCGCTAGTACATGACCAAATTTAACTTTCTGTAGTTTAGTTACTGCCATGAGGCTAATGTTGCTAACAAACCACCTTCGGTCGTCCAAACAGCCCAAACCGCTAAAACTTTATCATCAAAACATCCCTCAATCCCTCAATCCATCCAGGTTTTGATATGCAAACCTTTTTTATTTATTTTTTTTATTTGCCCTGTAAGTTCCACTGTGTCCTGAACCATTATGACCACCTCAATAAAGATCCAGATGTGGTTTGAGCGAGTTGAGAAAAGTCTTCTTTATGTCTTTTTATAGAAGGCTTTATGTGTTTTTATATTTGGCTGACTCTTGACTTCTAGTGTTTGTTACCAGTGACAACCCTGCAGCTTCACTTCAAAACCAAAGCTGTGAAATTTGGACACTGATATCTTTGCCGATTCACTATATTTGGGTCAATTAGTAACATGTAATTTTTGGTTCTAACATGTAATTTTGGTATATGTAACACTGGGAACAGGCTGAGACACTGAAAAAGGAATTAAATTTCTGTAAAATCTGTTATTGTGTGAGCATGCATGCAAATATGTGTGCGTGATCACATACGTTTAAAGATACATGTTAAAGTATATGTTTGTGTGTGTTTGTGTGTGAGAGAGGGAAGGGGAGGGAAGGGGAGGGAGGGAGGGAGAGAGGGAAGGGGAGGGAGGGAGGGAGAGAGAGAGAAAGAAAGGAGAGAGAGAGGAGAGAGAGATACAAACAGGCCTGATTACCTCTACACTGCTGTATTTAACAATTCTAACTTTAGATGGCAGTCCTTTCATCACAATTCTCCTTTTCCTTTCATGCCTCTCCCTCAGCTCTTCTGAAAACCCTGTAGATCTTTTATTATATCCAAGGCAACCTTGCCCATAAAAACAATGCCCATGAAAACGCAGGTCGTGCCACATCCCAGCCCGCCTCATTGGGGCGGCAGCAGCAGGGCACTGGGCTAAGGGTGTTGGGGGGTAGCCTGAGTTAGATGGAGATTTGGGTGGAGGTAGGACTGTAGAGAGATGTTGTTGGCATAGCTGGAGATCTGGGTAACTCTCTGAGTCAAACAAGCACTGAAGGTGAAGCTCAGGTTGATTTGTGTTTGAGGGTGTGGGTTTCTTTGAAGGCTTCTGGATGCTTTCAGCCTGTACTCTGCCCTGTGATGACTGCTGGAACTCCTGGGCATAGTTTTGTCTCAGGGGAACTTTCTGGAGCTTCTCCTGCTTCTGTTTCCTCTTGTTTTGGGCCTGCAGGTACCTCCTCTTCTCTTTCTGACTAATGAGTTTTTCCCTCTGACACTTCTGCTTTTCCAACTGCAGCCTGTACCATGCAGAAACACCATCGTCTTCCTCAGCAGCCTTGTTCTGGTAAAGAGCGGCATCATCCTTGTGAATCTGGCACAGTAAGTGAAGAAGACATTAAACAGGGGTTGCTCTAATCAGGGGTTGCTCTTTTCTTTTTTATCAACTTTGATTTCCAAACTAGCAAAGGGCCAACTGAAATTGGCTAATTCACCTTAAAACATGCAATAAACAAGAACACTGTTTATTTTCTTATTTATACTTTGTGGGCTCTCTGAATCCAGATATGCAAGACCAGGGCACAAAACACTGGAGTATGCGTGGTGACAATCCCCTTGTTGAAATCAGATGGTACTCTAGAGAAAGGATGCAAGTGACGTCTGAGCAAAACTGAAGGAGAAAGTGCAGATAGCGTTGGAATTGATTGATTTGCAGCTTGAGCATCTGAAAGAGCTTTGACAGCAGCTATTGATCCAGTCAGAGCTGCATTGTCCAAGCTAATAATTGGGTTTAATGAACAGCTTTCTGTGAGCCGCCATGACCTTGAGCTGAGAGAGTTTGAGAGGCGGAGAGATAGAGAGAGAGAGAGAGGTAGAAAGATAGGGGGAGAGAGAGAGAGAAAGAGAGAGAGAGAGAGAGAGAGAGAGAGAGAAAGAGAGAG
>JBBPDB010000040.1:22362129-22389502 GCA_037974465.1 Brachypetersius altus
AGACCAGTCAGAGTGGCCATGCTGACCACCGTCCAACACCTAAAGAGCCTACAATGAGCATCAGAACTGGACCACTGAAGCAATGGAAAAAGGTGGCCTCATCTGATGAATTCCATTTTCTATTACATTATGTGGAGCGGCAAGGTGTGTGTGTGAGTTGGCACCAGAATGCACTATTTTGAAAAGGCAAGTCGGTAAAGGAAGTGTGATGCTCTGGGCAGTGATCTGGTGGGAAACCTTGAGTCCTGGCATTCATTTGGTTGTTACTTTGACACGTTCTACCCACCTAAACAGTACAACCCCCTTCATTAATACGGTTTCCCTAATAGCAGTGGACTCTTTTAGCAGGATAAGGTGCACTAGCACACTGCAAAAATTGTTCTAGAATGGTTTGAGAAATATGACAGTGTCAAAGGTGTTGCCTTGGCCTCTAAATCAATACAGACTCCACCTCATAATTTATAAGACCTCAGTGCCAGACACCACACACCCTCAGGGGTCTTGTGGAGGCTATGACTTGATGAATCAGAGCTGTTTTAGCAACACAAGGGGGTCCTAGACAATATTAGTCGGTTGGGCTGCACAATATGTCGTATGTTAATCATTATCACAATACACGTCTTTGCAATAGTGATATCAAATAAGGCTGCAATGTGCATATGAGTCTCTAAACAACCACAGTTTTTCTGACAGAGTGACCAATCACAGCATGAGTTACTGGAAGTTCTGATGAATCAAGGTCTTCATTCAATCCAACAAAAGCCTAATGTTTAGACTGTTGGCGAATCTGTGCATGAATGGGAGGGGCTAAATTGCGGCAGGCAGAACAAGGAGATCTATTTAAATGTGTTGGCTTTGTGACATCACTAAAACTGATTTTTTTGTCATTTATTTTCTATATATACAATCCATGAATGGAGGGTGTAAAATTTTAACAAGACTTCAAGCCTTTTTACATCCACAGAAGTGACGATATGGGTCATATCGTAAAAGCATCACAATCCCAATATGTAGCAGAAAATTCACAATACTGATACGCTACGCGGATCGCACACGTTTTATGGTTATGGTCAGTGTATAAAGGAAATCATGAATGATAAGTGACAAAGCATATATCATTAATATACTTTAGTCTATGTCTAAATGGAAGTGTTGTTTAGGAAAAAAGCCAGAGAATGAAAATTCTTTTTCCACAATCGCTCACCTTCAAGCACTGTGGCTTTGCAGAATTATAAACCAGTGGGCAAGGCAGCGATCCATGGCAAAGAGCCTTTATCTCACACACTGCCTATCAGCACTGTCATTCAGTCCGTGCAAACAAACAGCAGCCTGCACCCCACGACTACCCCGTACCACCCCCTCCCCTCCGCACCACAATTAATGAAGCTAATGACATCTCTTACTGCGGCAGAGTCATTCATTTCAATTCAGCCGAAGAAACTGGATGCAGTTGTAATATGAGGTTCAGATATGATAGGCAGGATTAATATTTAAACACCTCTCTTTCTGGAAGATATTCCGCACACCCACACCACATACACACCCACACAAACACACACATGCACCCTGCAGATGGGACCCCACATGTACGATTAGAGTGTGATTGCATGATAATGGTATGATAATCGCGATTAATCAGATGGCCGCCGGCGGATGGAAGTTTCCAGGGGGCATTTTTGTCACCTGCATTCTAAACGGAATCATATTCAGCCCTGGCATGCCTGCTTTTTGATTGGCTAGAGAGAGAGGTCACATGGTCTGGCACAGAGCTCCATTTACACATGGAAAAATACCAAACATGTTAAGTGGCACCCGAAACCTTTGACGCTGGTGGCTTGGCAGGCTGATTGGAGAGGAGCAGACTGGAGGGGAAAAGGGTGTGAGATGAGGAAAAATGTCAGGACAATGAAACCTATTTTACACCAAACATCATTCAGAACTCAGCTCTGTATGCAAAAATAAAACTGGACGAAGGTACGGACTGAATACATACTTAAACATGGATTAACGCTTTAGCAATATGCATTATAAGAAGGCATTTTATAAACACTTTGGGCTGAAAATGATCCAAAAGCGGCACTCTGAAAACAAGAATATGAAAAAAACATAGCCTACTGCCTGAAATACATGTAATAAAATTGGAAACAGTGCTTCATTGGAAACCATTGGAAAAACTGTCAGGTACACCAGAAAAGTGATCTATAATCAGTGTTTATGTCAAATATCCTACTTTTGACAACATGACATCCTGCTTTATACACAGCAATAGAAAACTAGAACCCTAATGCCATCTGTAGCCACAATTTTGAAATGAGGTCAAAACCAACACGCAAAGAACACCTCAAAAATAACCATTTACTGCTTTGGACGAAAATGGTACATGTAACTTACATCATCATATAATCACTTTTTTATGTAAACTGCTAACCGTTTTTCTATCCAGTGTGTCCTGTATTTCATTCATGGCCAAGAATATTCATTTTGTGCATAACTACTATGCAATGTACATTTATCCCTTTCAATAGCTAACAGCCTGTCATACAGTGTCAGAAACCACACAAGCAAGTGCACTTGAGATAATACTTTCACAAGGTTTGAGGGTAATGTGATGATTTAGGCATGCAATGCTAAAGGCTGCCCATAAGCCTCCATTACTTGTTAGTGACTATCCTCGAAGCACCCATACAAAACTTATAAGGCCACGAAACATATTTTGGCTGACCGACCACATTTGGAGTGAGAGATGGAGACTGTGTGTACTTTGTATTCCATTCCTGATTCAGTCTCGATTAGCATGTGACCATGCACCATTATATGAAGCTGTAAAACTCCTGCATAGTGTCCGGCAAGTGAATGCTGATAATGTATAATCAAATTTAAAATGTTTGAAAACAGGAAGAAGTTATTCCTTCGACAGCGGAATATTTCATGCTCCACAAAAACCCAACATAAAAACGTAATTTTGGCAAAAGCGGAAATATTTATGTTTACTTTTGCTGGGGTCCATATTGGGGGATATAAACCCGTGACTTCATGTTGTGCCCAATGCTAAGCCCCTCCTGTGCGGAAATGCAATAAGCATAAGTGAATAAAGCTCATATCAAACATTTCCAGTTGTGAGGGGGGTGCTATCAGTGTTTACAGAATTTCAAACAGTGTTTAGCCAGGGCACTGATGGTTAATGGCTGTAGAAAGCACACACACACATGGGGGTGCGTGCACACACACAAACACACTCAGGGTGAGCAGCTGCTACTCACTTGGAGGCTCGAGGGATCCACACCAGGATTGGCCAGGCTTTGTGCAGACGTCAAGGGCACTGCAAAGGGAGGATAAAAGCCCATTGGAAACGACTCCACACACACAACACACTCACACACACACGCACGCTCACACTGGTGCAGTGACATCAAAACCTTAATTTTTTTTTGTTTTCACCATTGATGAATGGGTCAGTAGAAATGCTCCAAATGTATTAGGAATAAAATCTTGGCCACATTAACACACTTTACAGGTTTTATTACAGCAACAAAGAAAGAATATAATACATTTTCAATACGTCTTTATTTTGAATTACTTTCATATATAACAGGCACAGCATCCCCCATTCAATAGGATACACCCCCCTCTCTGTTGAAAGCATCGCCATGCTTCTGATTCAGAGACTTTTCAGCCGATGCCAGAGGCCAACAAATAAAAGCCCATGAATATAATCAGGGGTCAGTAAATGGGTTTCTAACACACACAGACATTCTGGTGGTGCATTATACCATCTGAAATAACAGCAGCACTGATTTATGATGTTTAATCATTCACACTAACAAATGGTTCGGTGTTTTCCAAGAGGTTTATTTGATTACATACAGTCAACTAAACTATGATTTTGGGAGATATTCAAACTTTAATGTGCCTCAAATTGCATTGTGTTAGCACAGACCTTGTCGAGCAATTGCTCCTGCAGACAGTTCCACCAAGAGAGGACGCAGCCAGGAGACAGGACTTCGTCCATTACTTGTGGCGGCCTCAATCTGAGGGTGTTCCGATGATTTCAGAGTGGTCTGGATGCTCATGGTCTGCTTTGGTTGAAAGTAAGGCCAGTTATTGACAGCAGCACAAACACGACTGGCCTGGAGAACAAGTTCATTCGGAGTGGTCTGTCTGGAGAACCTACAGCAGGCATGCAACTCCACAAAAAACGAAATTTCAGTCAATCTCACTTTAAAAATTGACATATACACGGACAATGTAACTATTTTACATTTAAAACAAGCGTGTGGCAATATTTGGTCTCTTTTATTATTAGTCTAATAGCTCTGCATGTGGTTGAGGGGAAACTGATAACTCACTTAGCAAATGATAGCACAGCCCTTTACTACAGTATTGTGTTCGGTCATTGACTCACTGGCATTAATTAAAAAAAAAACATCAAAAAACAAAAAATACACTGATCTAGAATGTAATGTAGATCATACTCAAGCCCTCAGGAGGGGAGGGCCTGTGTCTGTGTATTAGAGTTGTGATCACAGGGGGAGGTGGGGGAGAGAGAGGGGAAATGAAGGGGAGGGGGAGGGAGGAGAGAGAGAAAATTACAATTCTTAAAGAAACTGTAATTGTAACTGTTACAACAAAATCAAACAAGACATTTCAAAATTCAACTTTAGACCGATGTGAATCTGAAATCATAATGCATTTTCATTTTGTACCACAATTTATTTTCTAACTAGCCACATAAAAATAAACAAGATAAAAATATGTTTGCACTGAACTAGAATTAAGTTTTCTGGGTATTAATATACTGATGAGAAGCCCTGGTTGACGACTGTCCGTCCAACTCTCCCAGCCTGCTAAGCCACTACAGCAAAGCTAAACACAACAATATTATAACAATTAAGACATTGCACGAGACTACAAGGAAACCAGAGAAGCATAAATGGCATCTCTCTCTTTGGGAGGGTAGTATGGCCCAGTCAGTACAATGTTAGGCAGCATGGGGATCTATGGGTATTATGGTGTGCTAAATCATTATTATTATGTGCAACATCTTTAGAATGATGTGCAAACATTGTATCATGTGCAATATCACTGCTTATGTCACTACTACGTGCAATAACAGACCTGGTATAGAGAACAACTCCAAACCACCGTTTCAGTAATTATTTTATGTATTTTTCAATAGTATTTATATCCACCTTTGTCACAACATACATCAATTTGTTTGAGTACTTCATAATAGTTTAATTTTAACTTTTTATATTGTAGTTTATATTGTTCTCATCTTCGGGCAGCTGGTGGCCTAGTGGTTAGAATTTTGCCCCTGCAATCAGAAGGTCTGCCAGTGGCACCACTGAGGTACCCTTGAGCAAGCTACCATCCCCACACACTGCTCCCTGGGCACTGCGTCACTGGCTGCCCACTGCTTCTCTGGGTGAATGTGTTAAATGTACAGAAAGAAATTTACATTGTGTGCTGTGGTGTGTTCACATGGGACTATAAGCAGGGGTTGACATAATTATTTTGCTCTAGTACTCTAATGAGTACCTACATTAATTAACTGGTACGCACATAAATATGATCTCGGTGTTTAGGGTGTGTGTGGGTGCACACACAAATATCTGTGTCTCTGCGTGGTTCGAGCAGGGTGGGGTCGTGGTGCGCGCCAGTGTTCTTGTTGTCTGTGTCTGGGCCTGTGCCTTGGCATGGTTTCGGCAGGATGGGGGGGTCTGTGCCGGAGTTTATTGTCTCGGTGTGGTTCCGGACGGTTGCGCAGTATGCAGTCAAAAATTAGGTACGCATTTGCGCTGTGAACACTGAAACCTTGTGCACATTTTGCGTACCACTGACTCCTATTCGGGCTTGCGTACCACTTATGTCAATCCCTGACTATAAGGGCCATTTTACTTTGTGTGTCTGTGCAGTCATTAAATAATTAACAATTCCCTCTGGGATCAATAAAGTTTTCTGATCCATTAGTTGACATCTGCTGTTAGTGTTCTCCTCCAAGCATGTTGAGCATTAGCAGCACACTGTAGAGGAACACAGTCTGGCTAAGATTGTGTATTAATGATAAGTGCAGGTACTTAAGTTCTACTCAAGATTACTACAACCCAGTTTGCATCGAAAAGGGAGAAATTAGCCAGAATACATTATTTAAACTGTCAAGTTATAGATCATATGTTGTGCCCCCCCACCAATATGTTAAACACAACACAATGTAGTAGTAACCTAGGGAGTAAAAAAGTAGCCTGTGAATCAGATAACCAGAAAGATTCATCAAAGTGTTAGGATGGAAAACTCAAAGCACTAGGCCTTGAAAATAGAAATTGCACAACAAAACAAACGAAAACCAAACAGGCAGAAACAAGTCAAATTCTGCACAAGAAATAGGCTGAAAGAAATGATTTACATTTGAAAACCAGCACTAAAATACAAGGACAAATGAAAACCAGCGCAAACATCTACACTAAAGAATACAAAGTCACAGAAGCACAGGCAAAGGAGATTATGCTTTTACCTTTATCTATGTGGTATTTTCACTAGGAAAGTCGATAAATATTAAATGAAAATTATATGCAAACTGACAAGAGCAAAATGACAGAATCACCTCAAAATAAACAAAACACAGAGATATCCCGCAAAACTATTTTGTTAAATATCATTATGCATTTGTAAAATAGCTCAAATCAAATCAATGACGAGTACGAAAATAATATGGAATCACTTTGCAATTACCATTTCTAAAAAAAAATATCAAGTTCAAAAATGTAAATTAGTCTGCAGTTAAAAAAACATTCTTGCAGACCTTAACAAACTGTTAGACTCTGCTAACTGAAAGGAAATGTGGCACAACAACAGAGTTGTCGACTGAAACAATTAAAACAACTATAACAGTACTTCAAGAAGGCAATCCAGTGTGGAGCGTGGCAAAAGTTGTGGGTTGCTCTCAATCAGCTTTATAGCTTAAAAAACCATTAGCATTAGCGCTTAGCATTAGCAGTGTGCGGCGAGAAAAACAAACACTCGTACACAAAAGAAACGTTGAAATATCTCTGTCTACCCACATGTTTAGACAGGACACAGCTTACTAATTCCAAATAAACTGAGATAACTGTTGAAAATAAACTGAGATAACTGCAGCAGGTTTCTTCTTCTTCTTTTTATGGCGGCCTCAAAGGCGGGAGGAGTAGCAAAACAGTTATTGTGATTTTTTTGTTCATGATTCCATACATTTCCCACCACACTGAGTGATTCCATATTCTTTCTATTCGATTTAGAAAAAAACACACAATGTATTTGTATTTGAGGTCTATTACATATGTCAGTATTTGTAATATACCTCAAATTCACAAGTGCTCTTGGAATGTAACCTCTGCAAATTTTGAGGGTCTACTTGTATATATAAATCACCTGTGATTTTATAAGTTGTGTCTCATGTTTTGGGGAAAGCTTTGCATTGTCTCTGCATTTACATTTACATTTACGGCATTTATCAGACGCTTTTATCCGAAGCAACTTCCTTTCCCTAACTACAGGGGGCAGTCTCTCCCTGGAGCAACTTGGGGTTAAGGGTCTTGCTCAGGGACCCAGTGGTGGTGCTGAAGGTAGGATTCGAACCCATGACCTCTTAGTCTAGAGGCAAGTATCCTACCCACTACGCCACCACCACCCTACGCCACTCTGCAGTGTTGTTCATAGTATGTTGGCCAGGAAGTGGAGTGTAGTACGATAGTCTACATTTATAGAACTTTCAAAAAAGGTGACAACAATACTGGCTTTGCTCTCGTTGGGTGGCTAGGATAGGCCTCCCCTCTCCTCCATGGGCATGGACGTCTGTTAGCAGACATAGCCAAAAGCCTGTTGGCCCTCTCTTCCATGCACATTACGTCATCTATTGTAAAGCTTCTTGTTTTAAGAAGCAGTGGTTGGTTTCAAATGACTTGAGGGAGACACACCCAGCCTTTGCATTCCTAGCTATAGTCGTTACATGTGATGGGATGTCCTAGTTTGTTTGTAAAATTGGGGGAAATGAAACTTCCTTAAAAAAGTAATTAAAAGATACATATAAAAATACTACCATAAGCACATAAAATGTGGGTAAAACTACTTGCAACCCCCAAACGACTGTTTTGTAGAAAGTAATGTGTAAACAGCCAGTTCTTGCTGTTTCACTTTACTTTATTTAACTCCTGCTGTAATTCTACAGACATCTCATCACAACCCATCTGCTTAGGAATAGAAAGCAATATGTTAAATCCCAAACTAAACACGGACCTAATTTCATGTGATTGGCTCAGAATGGACAACTGCCAAGTTATTCAGCATAATCCAAATATCAACATGGA
Source organism: Brachypetersius altus (assembly GCA_037974465.1). NCBI lineage: Eukaryota > Metazoa > Chordata > Actinopteri > Characiformes > Alestidae > Brachypetersius > Brachypetersius altus. The sequence goes on from JBBPDB010000040.1 coordinate 22,370,469, forward strand.
TAAAGGAGGGCACAGAGCATGGATAGCAAACACTCTCCTGAGCAAATTCACCATGCTCTTGCAATGACATTAACCTCTGGAAAAAAGAAAGAAACTTCTTTTTAAAAGTCAAATGTGTGACAAACAAATAAATACATTTAAAAAATCGTATACATTCATGAACTGATGAGCATGAATGAGGACATGAATATGTGAGTTTAAATATTAAGTTCATGATCTACTGAGTACGCATATTTCTTTTGTTGTTTAGGGACACTGACTGAGAACTGGAGGTTTGCACAGCATGGGTATAACAAGTAACCACACTCTTCATATTAATATTTCAAATTTATAAATCAATGGAAAGCTCATAATTTCACTCTTTGAAACTTTTTTTTTGATATGGTAAAAACCCCGGAGCATCACCACAGGCATCTTAATGTGTACGTACATTGTACTTCTGAAGTATTAGTTCTAAAGCTTTCATATAGCAGAACATATTGCAAAAACAATGTGGACAGACGTTACAAAAAGGAATATACAGCAGGGATACGCAACTCCATTCCTGGAGGGCCAGTGTCCAGCACAGTTTGAGTCAAGACAAGTAGACTTTATTGCCATTTCTACCATAAACACAATACATAGTAAAATGAAACAACGTTCCTCCACAAGAACAGAACAGAACACAAGTGCAAAACAGGACAGAACAAGAGCAACAATACCACTAAATGAAACAGGACAAGACAATGTGTAGTGCAATGGTAGTTCTCCTCAAACACAATCACTAAACCTGACAATTCTGAGCAAGGAAATCACCAAAACGTGCTGGACCACGGCCCTCCAGGACCAGAGCTGCCCACACCTGATCTATAGAGAGACCTAATTTATTGTTTTATGGTTTTGTTGAATAATATAGAAGTAGTCTTTTCTGTATAAAATCACAATATGTATGTATATATACATTTTTATTTAAAAAAATGTATAAACACACACACACACACACACACACACACACACACACATATATATATATATTCATATATATAAGACACCTAATTAATCATTAATGCATGATGTAATCTGATATACACACACACACACACATTATACACACACACACACACTTATGTCCACGCAAAGCGTGTGTTTTATTTATTTAGTTATTTATTTTTACCTGTGTGTCCATGTGTGTTCCACTTCTTCCCCCTTCAGCAAGCCTATGTACATGGTTCCGTAACACTGGTCTGGCCTCTTCACAAAGTCTGTCAATCAGACAACACATGTAGAACCCATCATACACGCCGGCATCCGTGGCACCAGCACGCTCACAGAAAGAGCATTAAGCTAGCAGTCTATTGTGGGTCAAGCTTTCTGGTGCTAACATCTGCTTTGCAGCCATGAATATTTCATTTTGTCTTGAGTAGCCAGTCTGCGCGTTTCGCTCTGGGCATTTAAATCCCAAATAATCACAGCAGGCAGGTGGCACAGTGTCCAAAGCCGAGTTGATGAACAGAACACAAAGCTTTGCTATAAAAAGTGGCTTATTTGAGGCTTTCCTCAAACCTCCTCATGTTAAGCTAAACTGGAGGTTCAAAATGTACACAATATGTGCTTATACTTTGAAAACAATCGTTGTGTGAGCTCTGATATCTACATATATATCAACCAATCGACATACAGTATCAAATTATTCTTTTTAAGCACCCACTCTCGCTCTCAATAGGCTGTGAATCAGCAATTATTCTCCTTCACACTAGGTGTCAGTATTAATTTCACCATCAGGCGTAACAGAATGCTTTCAGGTGACATCTCCAATCAGCAGCCGTGGAACGCTTTCTCCGCCGTAGAAATAAGCTGTCACATAAGGTCATGACTTCTGACAAAAGGGAAATTACATTTGTAACTTAAACTGAAATGTCAATTTAGCCCTGGTCATTTTCTTCTTTATGTATGTATGTATGTATGTATGCATGTATTTATTTATTTATTTATAGAAGTATCTCTGATTCTGCCACAGCCAAAGCTCTGAACAACACTATAGTTGACTGCAGTGTTGTGGGAGTTGAGAGAATGTGATTACCTAGTGCTTCAGTTAAACTGATCCTTTTGCTGGCTGCACTTGACGAGCGTACTGGAGTAGCACTGGCTTTTCTATCGGTTTTGAAGCGGAAACTGCGGTTTTCCTCATCTCTCTGTTTTATAGCGGAGTTCCCCTCTTGCTGCCTGACTGCCTCTCTGGACTCCTATGAGATGGAGGAGAAAAAAAAGATCAGGCTTCTTTCACAATCACAGTGTAGTTCATTTTTACACACGGCGGATTAACATAAGCGGCTTGAAAAATTATATTCAGTAGTTATTAATAAAAATGTAAGGGCAAAATTCAGTTTTACATCAAAAAAGTAAAAAAAAAACAAAAACATATTTGGTACAAGAATAAAGACTATAATATATGCAATGATAAAAAAAAAATAACAGTCAACATTATATATAGTGTGAACAATAGCGATGTTAATCAATAATCCTATATCATCCCAATACTGTATAAGAATAAACAAGAAATGTGAAGAGGTTTCAGAAAAAAAATGTATTAAAGAATACTAAAATAAATAATGCTGTAACTACTAGTCCTCTTTGCTGTGCTGGCACAGTGACCAGTCTGCCTATAAAGGTTCAGCTTCACCAAAAACACACCCAGCCCCTTTCTCTCCCTTTTGTGTCTCCTCCTCTTTGACACACAATGGCACCCAGAGCCTCAGATAGGAGCTAACAGGCTCGGCACAGCGCCCGTATCACCACCAGCGTGCAAATCGGACTGCGGATCAGACGCCATCTGCAGTGTCTGTGTGTCTGTTCTTAGCAGGCCTCAATGCTGGACAGGCGTCCGCTGGCCATTAAATAGAGTGCTCCATCACGAGCAACAGATGATAATTAATAGAGAGATGTTACACCAGGACCATTTGAGCTACCCGAATGATTAGCCTGGCTGGGCATACGCTGACGGCATACTGATAACTGGAGAAGAATCTTAGCTGCAAGACTAGATAAAGACGCAGCATATTTATCACAGCTGAATCACAAACCCTGTTTGTTGCGTGCTGTATATTTGTTAAATCAAAGTAAGCACGCCTGTACCAAAACGTCACGTCATAATTCTGCATGACTGTACTAATCAGATTGTATCAGATCAGATTGTACTAATGACAGACTGTAATAAATATCCATTTACCTTTTACTTTAGATGTACCTCGTTTTGTACATAAACAACTAATTTTTAAACTCTTCTAAAGCTAATTCAGGCGAAAACCTAAAACGCATTAGCACCAGTGCATGTGACAACAGAAATGGCACTATGTTCTTTATCAGCCTGAATTTGTTTACATATTCCAAAGAATGTTTTAAAAGAGCTTAAAAATCAGCGGTTTAGCACAATCTGATGTTTAGTGCATCATAGTCATACAGACCCATGAAACAACTCTTACTAATATAAAAAATGTACCTTAAGCGGCAGAAAATACCATGTCATGTAATTTATAAAAACAGCTCAAAAGCATTTATTAATAACATCAGATTGAGCTAAAAGGCTGATGTTTAAGCTCTTCTAATACATTTTTTGGAACATGTAAGCAAATTCAGCATGTTGTTTAGTGCATCATTGTCATACAGAATCATGAAACTCTTACTAATATCAAAAATGTATCCCAAACTACAGAAAATACCATGCCATGTAATTTATAAAAACAGCTTGACTGCATTTATTAACAACAACCAGTAGGTAGAGACCTGTCTCTGGAACAGGAATTCTAATCCACAGCAATCATAGTACACAGCCAGGCAGTAACAGCAATCACAGTACATAGCCAAAACGTGACTCTGTCATATATGGATTCAACAATGCATAGCAAGAAACTGCATTCACCATACTAGTATTTTGCACATATTATATAGCCCTGATAGACACACTATGGTTCCTCATCTACAGATACCTGTTCTTAAACATCAAACTCTGAGGATTGTCTAATCTTGTATTGTAGTTAGAAGTGCTACATGATCTGCAAGTGTCTGTATCAAACATCTATGTGACACGTGACATCTTGATGTGACAGACTGAGTGACCGGACAATAGATGTAACAATCGTTCCACTTGATTAGTAATGCTAGGCTTGTTCTTTTTTCCTTGGGAGCAAACTGCTGTACATCAACACGACTAGGGACTGGGCTTGTTTCAAGCTATACCGCGGTTGGAAAAAGTCACGGTTTCAAAATCAATTACATTTCCCCTCATACCATTCCTATGGCTGTTTTTATATTTCACAGAAAATGTAGGAATTACTCAGCTTGTGAGCAGTGTAGAGTAACACAACACATTCCCTGTGCAAGCGGTCAGTCAGTTGTGTGTGATGGCCGAAAGAGGAAAAGAACCCTTTCAGCAGTATTTTGGGTATTTTTGGGTTCCTAATAAAAAACACAGATGGTCACAGCCTCGAGGAGGAAGGTCATCTAATGTGTCAAGAAGCGCTTGTAAAGAGAGGCTATCTTCTAATATGATTCCAACTGGTGGCCTAGGGGTTAAGGCATTCGCCCTGCGATCAGAAAGTCATGGGTTCAATTCTCAAGACTACTAGTGGCAGTGAGGTACCCTTGAGTAAGTTACCATCCCCACACACTGCTCACCAGGAACTGTGTTCCTGCCTGCCCGCTGCTTCACTTGGTGAATGGGTTAAATGCAGAGGAAGAAATGTGCTGTGGTCACTTTACACACCAAATTAAAATGAACATTTACAACCAGTTACAACAGTTAGCATGTCTATCACTGGGGAAATGATTACCATAGGCTTGCTACCTGTTTTTTTCCAATTCTGTCATACATGAACACACCACAGCACACAATGTGAACAGCACGAAATACATCCTCTGCATTTAACCCATTCACCAAGTGAAGCAGGGAGCAGCTACGCACGGGGAGCCGTGTGTGGGGACGGTACCTTGCCCGCGACTTCCTGATCACAAGGCGAATGCCCTAACCAGTATGCCACCAGCTGCACCAGGGAACATGGCTAAGTAACTAGCTAACATCCGCTAGTTTCCTCCTAATGCCACTTCACAGAGCAGGAGTATTAATTTACTTTAGTATTATAATTAAATGTAACTCGTATCACATCTACATTTTTAAAAACGTGTTGTATGAAGAGTGAGCACAGGTGTGTGTGTACACTCTTCTTGTGTGTATGTGTGCATTAACATTGAAATAACTGAATCGATATTAGATATTATTCTTTTGATATTATTCTTAGCACTAGCAGTAATAGTATAAGTGTTTTGTGTAAAATCAACTGGATCATGTAACAGTGTTTAAATGTTTAATCAATCGCTATATATTATCATCCCACAATTCAGCAAATATTTGAGAAACATATCATGCTAAAGACCTGAACAATGCAGTGTCACTCATGCATTTTCAAGTTGTACAGAAACCACTTTCAAAATGATTTTGCAGCATATAAAGCTTAATGGCATCCAGTGCCAAAAGACAGTTATGTACACACTGGAAATGGTCTGTCAACTGCTGAGGCCTCTGATGACACATTTCCACAGGTATACAGGAACTGTGCTGTACCTACGCTGTACCACGATGGCACAGGAGTTGCAGCACTCTTTGATTCTCCAGTGTATCTCAGCCTGGTAATGGCGCTTCTGACACATAAGCAGCACAATTCTCTCCCCAGTTAACAGCCAGTCGTCGTCTCCCCATGGAGTCGGACCAGCGGAAGATTTTTCTGTCGGAGCTGCTTTTGTGTTTGTGCTTGTTTTATTGTCTTGGAGTTTTTCATTTTTTCTTGTTTAATCGTGTAATGAAAACCTAACCCAGCTAACTTGCTAGCAATGTCCTGGTAGACATTTGCGTCTCTCAGTGTTAAAGGTACATTTGTTAATGTCATAAAAACATAGAAAACTCCCACTGAGTTTATCTTAACCCCAAACAAACAGTAGTTTGTATGTCCATGTCGTTTATATATTATTTCCTCGCAAAAAAAACAAACAAACATTGGTCTCTTTCCAGGGCCATTTGTTGTGTTGACAGCCATGACCGCTCAGGTGCAGCTATGGTACAGGGAGCTTTATAAGTAATAGAAAAAATATTTGTTCGCCATAAAGGTGGATCCTTGTGCCAGTGGAAAAGTAATATAAATGACTTGACAGATCACATGAATTCCGAAACAATGACCACTTTGTCATCTTTGAAGCCTGTTATGAAGCATATCACTGGCCTGCTGAACGACAAAGAGGAAGATGATACCTTAACAAAACAAATAAAAAAGGTAATGACCTGCAACACTGTTACTCTGCTTCACTGATTCCCATTTCAAGACCAACTTTTCTCAAAACAAGAACCTGACAGAAAAAAATACCTGCTTGATCAAGGACAAGGAAGCATCACTTTCACTGCCACTCCCCCTTCTGCTGCTACAAAGAAGTAAGACCAAGCCCTGTCTTGCTTGCTGAAAAAAATTACATCAGCAAAACGATGAAGAAAGGTCCTTCTCAAAAGACAGAGGAAACCAATGGAGGTTAAACTGTATTCGTCTGAGCCTCCTATATTCCCCCACACTGCTGATCCACTAAAATGGAAGCAGGCTCATGTTCAGGAGTTGCATCTCCTTGGCAAGAACATTTCTTTGCATCCCAGTCATCAGGGTGCCCTCAGAGAGGGTGTTCAGTTCTAGAGGACATCATCTTACCTTACCACCCCAAGGAGAGCATGCTCAAATTCCTTAATCATAACTTGGACTGAAAGAGAAATGCGTAGTCAGCATGTCTTCAAAAATGTATTGTATTTATTTACTTTATTATTTATTTTATGTTAACACACAGGTTTGCTATTTTTTAACTACAAAAGTCCATTCTTCTGTATTCCATTTACATTTACGGCATTTAGCAGACGCTTTTATTGAAAGCGACTTCCATTCCCTAACTACAGGGGGCAGTCACCCTGGAGCAACTTAGGGTTAAGGGTCTTGCTCAGGGACCCAGTGATAGTATGCTGAAGGTAGGATACGAACCCATGACCTCTTGGCCCAGAGGCAAGTATACTACCCACTGAGCAACCTCCACCCCATTCCCTGCTGGCCAAGATAATAATCCAATATTTTTCAACCTAATTCTCCATTTGCCTTTAGTCATTTAGTCTGTTGCATTTAGTCATTTTCCCCATCATCACTAAAACTCCTTCTGGCCAGTTACAAACATTGCAGTAAAGGTTTATCAGAAATGTTATTCTGTAGGAAAAGTTTCACAATCAATTCATCATAAATATTAGTCCAAATCTGTTAAATTTCCTGTAGAGATGGAACTAGTTTTCCACAGGGAAGGGTGATCATCTGTTACCACTGCAGTGGTTTGGGGGTTTAACAGGCTCCTGGAAGCAATGGTTTGTGGGAAAAAATGTCCATGAATTTCCACTTACTCCAGATTACAGCAGTCTCAGCCGACACCCATTTGCTGTCCAAATTTTGCTAATGTCACTACCAAAAGTCAAACTGTTTCCTATAAATATCTCAACAAAATTTCTCTCTTCTCTTAAACCACTTCGCTAAGTACACACATGTGCTTTTGGACGCAGTCTCACTTAATTGTGAGCTATGGTGTTGTCTAAAATGATAGCTGTGAAGTTTTGCTTGTTTTTTATAGCTCTGTGTCTTAAACCACAAGTTTTCGCATTTTATTGAAGAGTTAGATCGAGTTTGGGATGCATTTATGGAATCAGTGTAGGTGACAGTGACTTCTCGTATTTACTAGCAAGGTAAGCCTTGCACCCCCAGATCTAAACACAGACATATAACGTGTCGTGGCTGAACGACTACATATGAATTAGGTGCAAAATTGTTCCATGCAGGAAAGCAAGTTTACTTCTTACTGCTTTTACAGTGTTGCTCCAGCGTTTGAAAGTTGGACAAGACATTATAAGAATATTTTTGGAAATACATTCTCTCAGCGGGTAACATCCTTACTCCTGCATTATTAAAGTGTTACAGACAGATTTTAATTTGTTTGATACAGTCACCTAAGTTACTTCACAAAACTCAACATGTGCTCATTAGATTCTAGATTAGTGTTTTCCTTTGTAAGTACAGGGAAATGCAACGACATAGCTGTCCTGATAATCAACCACATGCTAAAGATAAAGGCAGATAGCATTTATATTGAAAAAATAGAAGGAATTGAAGATTCCTTTAAAGAAAGGCTGTGTGCGAAACCCGGCTAATAAAATGGTAAAAGAGCATAATGTCTTTATCTGAGAAATGTCTTTTTCCCAACGTCCTTCACAAGTGCCACTCCACCTGACTACACTAGACCTTATCGCACTCGTCTGAGGGATAATCTCTTTCTTCAGTTTATCAAGTAGACAGAAAAACAACAGGAAGAAGAGCATCAATTACCGTTGCCATATTTAAGTCCCGCAGATATCTTTTCAAAAGGTCAATAATCTTTTCACCTACACAGGCTCTTATCAGATTTTGGCCGAAACGAGGACAGAAGCTCATGCATTATCAGTGCTGGATAATTGGCAGGGAGTCACAAAGCGTTCTGTTTTCCGCAGGGATGCAAGCCTCAAGGTCAGCGCTCAAACGTGCAGCGGAGTCAACAGGGGGGCTTTACCACCCACCAAACAAGCTGTCAGCACTAACTTTGTCAGGGCGCAGACAAATAAACTGCCAGGGAGTGATAATAGATCTAATTTCACCTCTCCTTCACTCCCCAAGCCTTCAGCGCCCCAAGGGAACTGATTCCAAAGCGTTGGCTTACAGACACAAACAGAAAAAACAATGTTATCTGAGAAGATAGAGAGAGGACTCACTTGAAATTCATCACCGAAAGGGCCATTGATTTGGATGTCTAAAACTTCAACATGGTCCAGTTCCTCTTCTGTATGGTGTTCTCCAGTGCATCTTATCAATTCCACTGCTACATGTGGGGCATCATTTTGTTTGTATCCCAGATGTGAGGCCACACTACTGCTCACAAATACAGTCCACATGATACAATGGTACAGCACACAACATATTATTTTTGATCATGTTTACCAAATGTACCAATTTTCTATGGTACATTTCTATGGCCAAGACACAGCTAGACAGCAAATGTTACTACTTATTTTTCCTAAACCACACCAACTAGTCTACCACACCTTAATGAAGAACTGGATGCAGTTTAAGTTTTTGGTGATGCATTTACAGAAATAATTTTCTGACTGTTGACTTCCAATGTTTATAGCCTCTTAGATCCAGTTCTAAACTTGTGAAGGTAAATTTAGAGGGTAAGTGGGAAAACTACTGTTCCATTACACAGGGTCATGTTCCATAATGTGATATCTAGACTTATTACAGTCCATTGTGGTGGTAGAGTATTTTACCTGAGTGTTGCATTTGCTGCAGATGCCATGGTCTCATTTTCCTTGTTTATTAAAAGAAAAAAGACATTAGCTTGAAGTAGATGCATCATGTGTGTTTTTCTATTCTAAAGAGTAGTACAAACTTATTGATTATATGAATCACATTCTTGAGTTTCTCTCACACATTTCAATTCACATACAGTGGGAGAAATAATGATTTGATCCCCTGCTGAATTTGCTTGGTGACTTACAAAAACAAATGAACATTCTCTAATTATCTCTAAGGTAGTTTAATTTCTGTCCAAGCTTTTATGGTGCATGCACCCATCAATTGGCCCCTCAATATGGTGACGTCATCCTGGACCATTAGAAGAAAAACATCCTCCATGCTTGACTGTCAGGATGGTGTTCAACCATGTCATGCTCAGCATTTCTCTTCCTCCCAACACGGCCGGTCGAGTTGATGCCAAGAGCTCGATTTTGGTTTCTCCCAAACCTTCTCTGAAACATTTAGATGTTCACTGGCAAACTTAAGATTGACCATATATGTGCCTTCTTGAGCAGGGGGACCTTGCGAGCAAGATTTTAATCCATTATGATGTTATGTGTTACCATTGGTGTTCTTAGTGACTATGGTGCCAACTGACCTCAGATCAATTACAAGCTCCTCCCGTGTAGTTCTGGGCTGAAAGGCTTACCCTCACCTTTCTCATCATTGTCCTCACCCCATGAGGCAAGATACTGCATGGAGGTCCAGACTGAGGGCAATGATGGTCATTTTATATTTCTTCAATTTCCAAATCTTGTCCCTAACATCCTTTTACAGCCTTGCCCACGGTGGTGGAGAGGTTGGAATGGAAGAAACTGATTCTGTAGACAGGTGTGCTTTATACACAAGTTAAGATCAGTATCTGTAATTAATAGATTGATTGTAATCTGTGTGCAACATGGGCACAGAGGCAGTCTATGGGAGCCAGAAGTCTGGCTGGGTGTATATGGGATGAAATACTTATTTCACTCAATTACAGGCAAATCAATGTATAATTTTATGTAACGTGTTTTTTCTTCAATTGGTCTCTCTCCATAAACATGAAACTACCTCATAAATTAGAGCCTGATCATTTTTTTTTTGTAAGTCAGCAAACAAATAATTATTTGCCCCACTGTACTGCCTACAGGTTATCCAAATACACAGATATTTTGAAAACTCCACTTACATACACATGCTCTTGTGGTCTACGGATGCTCTTACAGGAGTCACATGATGATGGGAGGTGACTGGCAGGAAGGGCCTCCTGACAACTACAAAAAAGAATACAAATTATATGAATTAATTTTGATTCACCATTGCAATGCCAGTTGCAAGTAGTCAATTTATTAAGGATATCTACCCTACATAAACATAAAGGCCATTTTAGCAGAAAATCATACAGGCACACTTTATAGGTTTACCCATCAACTAGTGTCCTGGTCCTGCACAATTTTTCAGCCCCCTTTACCCTCAGAAAATAACCAGATATGATTTAGAGTGGTAGACCATCCTCATCACAGTACTAGTAAGGTAGTATGCAGTCCTGGTATATGTGTATCATATAAAGCAATTTTAGCATTTATTTCAACAGTGTGTATACTCAAAGGCCATTTTAGAACCTCCTCTTTTGTTGCTTCACCTTGCTGGTGTAGAGGGCTGTTGATCTGTCAATGATCCGTTTCTGACCACAGAGTTGCTCTCAGCTGGTTTTAAGAGGTGAATCACTCTCGACCTAGCAGTGACAGTGATGTGTAAAAATCCAAACACCACCACTATACCTGATACACTCCCATCACAACACACTATGTCAGTGCCACTTTCGTACTGAGAATGGTTTACTACCCAAATAATTTGCTTGTCAGTGATGGTTAGGCCTGCAATATCCCATGCAATCATCATCTGATTGGGTCGCCTGGACATCACCAATTGATGATACTATCTTTTGGGGAAATGTCTCATAATTCAGATAAGATTCCCATGTCACAAGTACACTACGAGCATTCTCAGTGTGCCCAGAAAAATAGGAGCTGTGAATACTGATTGAGAGCCTACTCTTAACACTGACAGATCGAGGACTCTCTAATCAATATTTTCCCAACATCCCGTTTCAGCACGGAAAATAAAGCAGTAACCAAAGAATAGCTACCTAAACCTGAGAAAATAAACATGTGTTTCTAGTGAGAAACCTGTAGCCTAACTTTGTTCGTGGTATGAATTTGTAGTTTTGGTATGAATAGTTCTTCCTGCGGGTTTGTGTGTATCAATAAATTATACAAACTATACCAACGTCTGCTGTTACTGCAGACTATTATTATTATGCTAAAATATGAATTGTAGGCTTTGTCTTTTTAACAGCTTTTATAGTGTCACAGCATCAAAATTATAAATTTCATTTCATGTTATGAGAAAAGGCTGCAGTGCTGCTTTACATTTACATTTACGGCATTTATCAGATGGTTTTATCCAAAGCGACTTCCAACCCCTAACTACAGGGGACAGTCTCCCTGGAGCAACTTGGGGTTAAGGGTCTTGCTCAGGAACCCAGTGGTGGTGTGCTGAAGGTTCGAACCCATGACCTGTTGGTCTAGAGGCAAGTATCCTACCCACTACACCGACGCCACCACCTTTAGTTTAGCAAGCATGGAAAAAAAGTTGCCCTGTTACAGAGCGCTCTGAAATCAGACATCTTCAGGGCTAAGAAATTGACTATACATTCAAAGAAAAGACTTATAAATTCTAGGAATTCTGTGCATTGTAAAGTTGTGGAGGGCACATTTCCTGTCATTTATACTTAAATGGAAACTACTGTCGATACCCAACACTACTGTTCATGAGCTCAAGCCTAGCAATTGTCCCTTTCCAGGTATTTGGTCCTGTAAGCCTCACTCAAATCTGGTCCCTCAGAAGTGATTTATCATTAACTACTAGTCTGTAAAAATGTTTTAAACCTAATGACTTCTCAATCGTAGTGTTGTGTGTAGAATGTGTGACTCAGTAATAGATACTGTCACAACAAACCTGCATCACCATAAGGAACATTTTAAATAATTATCTACACATATAAACATAGACACAAAAGAGCAAATAGCTATTAGAATTCATTTATATTCTGCAGTTTACATAATAAGGAGTGGCACAGATGTAATGTAAATCAAGGCTGACCTCATAAACTGGCCATTAAGCATGGATAAAAGTGTACCTCAAACTGGCAAGTCAGTGTATAAATAAAATATTTCCATAAAAAATGAATGAATAAAGCAAACAATGATATTACAGTCAAAGAAATACAGCAAGGGGAGTAGGTTTAGAAACAGCAAACACATTACATGGTTGTTTCTCCAGTGTTTTAACTCTGCAGTGATGTTTGTTCTATAGGTCCAGGAGTCCTCACCCATCAACCTTTCAGTTAACAGCTTCCCTATACACCTGACGAAAAAGTGGAGCAGAAAAGTTCATCTCACCTGGTAGTTAGGTCATCTTCGTCACTAAGTAAAAGGTCATCATTCAGCTCTTCATCCCAAATGTCCTGAGAAAGGCAACAGCCATATTTTTACAGATATTACAAAAGCCCTGTACCATCAAAACACATACACACCATTCAACACAACCCATACCATTCACCCCCAAATGTGATAACCCACATGCTTATATGCAGAAACTGTGGTTCCCAGAACTAAGATTGTGAACCAGTGTACTAACCAGTGTACCAGTGTGCCGTTTCGGTGTGAAATATCTCGCCATAAATACACATTTCAATCATCTGGATGCTCCTTTTTGTTTTATAGAACTAGAAATACCAGTAAGGCAGTTTTAGTACTTCTATTCAGCTGTATAACGTTACACCCCGGCAAGGAAAACATAGTTCCAGGGGGTGTGTCCTAGGGCAGGTTTTCACAACAGAGCAAGATGATTCAAGCCCAACGTGAGGATTGTCCATTTGAAATGTCCATTATCTCTTCATCTATTGGAAATCCTCACTGTGAAAAACCTACCTGATATAGCGTGCATGTGATGACAACCTCACCAGTGATTCATTTCAGGCCTACTGCTTCGTTCACTAAAGTGTTGCCACATTATATATGTGCTATTTCAATCACAACGCTGGCCAGGTGAATGCCCTGCAGTTCTCTGACATGAAATTATGCTAATCCAGGAGCCCTGCCACAGTTGGAACTGGTTTTAGTGTTGTCAGCTTTTTCATGTCTATGACCCACACTGCATCTCTGCTGAAAGATGTGTGTGGGTAACATGCCATTACTGGAAAGAGGAGCATAGCAGCTTCCCCTGCCAAGAAACCACCTGTCACCTGTCCTGTGGCAGAACGCGACACCTTTACCTTAGACCTGGCACTCTGACATAGACACCTGCTACTTTACATTAGACCTGCCCTTGTAATATATGTAAAACTAGCTTACTGTATAGCAGGAGCAGGCAATCAGCCAGGTTGTTTGTTACAAAACACAGTACTGCTGTTGGATTTACTTGTTGTAACATAAGCACACAAGGTTCCAGGTTCCTTCCAGGTTTTTCCACACCTACATTAGTCTCTGTGATCATTACCATCATTTTTATTCTTTCAATCAGCAGGATCTCCTTCAGGTAAGTCCATATCTTTGACAAAGTCCATAAAAGCATTCAAAGTCCCCATATGCATTCAAATGTTTCTTGTTTAGTCTTCGTTTGTATTATTTTTTCTAGTGGACGGCTTGACAGCATTTGTTTTGTCCATTGAATAACTGTTGGTTCAATCACTTTTGGTATTTTTGCATTTAGCAAACTGAGGACCATCAGTGTCTACTACAGCTGGACCTGATCCGGTATAGGTATCGGGTACGATATAGCCGTAAGTCCGTCATCGGATGTCGGTCGGACAGGACCGTTCTATATATTCCATTTTGCAGCTTGCGCGGGACCTTAAACTCGAAGGTGTGTAATACAAGATGCGGCATCGCTCCTTATTCCAAACCATGAACCTGTGGTAACTTCAATCTGTTCAAGCGAACATTAGCCATTGTTTTGAACAAAATGCCGCTCGTTTGGAGACACTTTAGTTTGGAATCACAGAAAAGCAAGACGACTACTGGCATGCCGGGTGGTGGAAGTACGGTTACGTCGTACAATACAACAAATTTAATCAAGCACCTGCAGAGACAACCAAAAAGAGAAAGGAATATCAGAGAAGACTCTTAGCTTTGGGGTTATTTTGCCCTCTCCTCCCTCTCTATGTTGGGCATTTTGTAACTCGGCTGGTGCACCTTAAATACAGAAGTTGTTAGACTACACTCTGCCCATGTCGTGTCTCCGAATTCACCATTTAAAATGTTTTGTACTTTATTTTGTACACAGCTGTTGCTGCGACCTTTTTGTGAAGTGTGACATCAATACATTTCCTGTTGAATGTCTTTAAATTCAATGTAGTTGTGTATATTGGTTTGCTCTTCTAATAAGTGCTTAGTAGTTATTTATTCTGTGATGTAACCTTACTAACAAACAGCACAATTTCAACAAAAATAATATTAATGCAAAAAGATGCATTATATTGGAATCTGTTTCAGTATCGACAGTTCGGAATCAGGTGTGAACAGGAAAAACGTGGATCGTCCCATCACAACGAATTGTTTTGACAATTGCTCAATTAATCACCAAATGACTCAGTAGGTTACGCAGCTACTACTATAATAAACAATGATGGCCCAATGGAGCTGACAAAACATACAGACTCAAAATATTGTAATCTTAGAATACACTGATATTAAGAACTCACATTCAACGCTGTAAGTGAGTCGTCTCCTAGGATATCATCTTCAGTGTCGCTGTTCAAGAAAAGAGGTTAAAGGATAGTGACAAAATGAAAGCAGAATATGAAACAAGCGCAGAGGCTCAGTTATCCCTAAGGGTTCCCTCCAGATGGATTTTCAACAGTCATTAAAGAGAAATCCTAACGACTTTTCAAAAAGGGATGCATAATTCAAAGGTTAGGGTCTAAAAAGGACTGAATGTATTTTGATCTGAAATCATGGAAAAATCTGCCATTTTGTATTGTTGTGGTGACACTGAACCAGGGTTCACAGGGTTCCACACCGCAAATATGACCATTATATTTACTGCACAACCTGAACAGCGAATCTCATTAGTTCTTAGATGTAATGAAGATAATTGTGAAATAGCTGTAAATCTGATGTTTTTAATGCACTTTCTTACCTTTTACAAATCTAGTTTAGAACAAAACATTAAAAACTGTAAATTAATGTCATATTAAATTAACATGTTTTGTATTAATTGAATGATAAAAATGTTAACATTTTATGCAATGACGTAAAGTAGATTTTAAATGTATAAAACACTACCCTAACACCACTATTATGAATAACTCTGTAACTCTGAATATCACTTTGTTCATGTTTCAATTCCTTTGAAAATAACAAAGGAATTGAAGACTTTTCCCTAAAATGATCAGATCAGAAATAATGGTCAGGATTGCTACAAACTAACTCATCAACTACAACTACATTCTTCAAAACTAAAGTTCTTGGGAAAAAAACAAACAAACTTTATAACCTTTAAATCAGAAATGTCACATTCATACTTCTAAATTGCAAAAACGGTTCTTCAGAAGACTAACAATCAAACAGTTTAAAAGGAACCAAAAGTCATTCACCACTTATGTGCAATAGTTTTATCACATGCAATCTTTTCACTACTTATGCAAAAGCCTTATCTTGTTCAATATCATTACTTATGTCACTGCTATGTGCAATAAGAGACTACGTAAAGAACAACTCCAAACCACTATTTGTGCTGAGTAAAGTACTTCAGCAGTAATTTACTCATTTATCTATATCCACGTCTCTTACTGACCACTTTGTTTTATGTATATAGCATATTGTATTTAATATATAGCATTTTCTGGACAGTTTTATTTTGACTTACACCATATCTTTGTGTCTTTGTGCAGTTGCAGCATGAGCAGTTTCTTCCAGGATCAATAAAGTTTTCTGATTCTGATTTTTCTATCGTAACGGTTCATTGCATCCTTATTTTTAAGCAAAGCAGTGCCAAAAGTAGGTCTATACTCAAACCAAAGACAACTTCATTTTATCAGCACCAGCTTCAGATACAAAACAATTACGCTTGTGCAAACTAAAGCTCTCTTCAGAGGCAAACAACAATTACATTAAGCTAACATGGCTGTTTTTTTACATAATTGAACAAAGGTAATCCCCGTGCAGCAAACAAACAAAACAAACCCAATTAGTGAAGAGCAGGAGAGCAAGTTTTACCTGTATAATACAGACTTACCTATCCATGTTCTTCCCCTGTGCTCTCTCTCTGGGGTCTCCCTTTGAGCTTACTCTCCGTCTTACAAGTCGCTCATCATCTGTCAGGAAACAGAGCAGATGCTAATTCTGCAAATGACATGTATGACAGCTATAAACTACAGCTAGTATTGTAATTTATACAGACAGTCTCAATGGGCTGTGTTTTAAGGACGGAGACCATTTAAACTGCTTGAGATGAAAAAACTAAACAGGTCTTGACATACTAAAACAACAGACACTGAACCATAAGTGAACACCTTATTATGCCAAAAGAACAAATGCATCTTTTACATCTTTAAGTTTTTTGTGCTTACTTAAACCCACTATACATTCATACACACACCTCAGAAATTCTCCAAGTTGAGAGCATTGTGTTATCCAAAAAATCTTGGTATGCTGAAGAATTTAGATCGCCCTTCACTATAAGTAACAGGTGACAGGTGTGTCCCAATACTTTTGTCCCTATAGCTGAGCGTTTGTTTCCCTCCTGACAGGAGGGGTAGGGTGGCCAGGTAAAATATAACTGATTTATATTATTTTTCCCACTGATTACTCCATGCTAATGTAATCAAAATCAGACAGCCAAAGATGCATATTATGTTTTAAATTATTTTACACCATCTGATGTTATGATGTGCTTAATGTGACCAGGAACATAAATCAACACGTTTTAAAAAGTCAGGACTTTAATGGCTTAATGAGATAAAACAACCACCTGGGTCAACCTCTTGCATGTTACTTTTCATAAATACTGTCTAGTCAGTAAGATAGAGAAGCAATGCTTTAAAATGTTAGGGTATTCAGGGTATCCCAAATCATTTTCTTATGAGGGATTCATTTGGGTTAGATAGTAATGTATTCTATGAAAAATGCCTAATATAAAAAATGTGCTGTATTTTCACATTTCGTGTCTTGTTGCAGTAGACAGCACCTGAGGCCAACCGTATGTGAAATAAATTTGCAACGTGGCTTAATCATAATAGCTTGAAGTTTGACAACAATAAACAGATTACATATTAATAGAAATAACTGGGAAATATGGATTAAACACAGCTGTCGGGCGTTCCTTGAGTTCCTTGTAGGGTCAGGAGAGCTAGCATGCATGCTAAAACCTGTTTTATAAGCTACAGTAACTTAGTAAATTATGTTGTTGTCCATTTTAAAGATATTACCAGTGCAGCACGAATACTGCTTTATAATTCATTGTTTATTGGTTAGTTTATATACTAGTAAGTCACACATTAGCAAACAAACGCTACTCAACTGTTTACCTTTGGTTAGTTACCTTAGCCTGGGTCGTTCCAATGTGCAAAAATGACATTTTCAATACTATTTTTACAGCTACAGAGGTCAAAAAGAGAAAGAATTGACGTTATGCTGGTTCTGGTAACAATCTACAGGTGCATGGGATAGCTAAGACTGCTGGGTGGTTCCAATTAACATGATCTCCAAATCAAACTTAAATAAAACACCACTTTCTTATTAACAGGCCTCGATTCAGCCTGATCTAGTAGTCAAGTGGATCCACATGCTAATTAGCTCTACATGTATATTTAGTGAGGTAATGAGCAACAGATCAGGCAAAATCAGGACACCTCGTTTTTAGCAAGGTTTTGTTACAACTTTGGGGTGAACTGGAACGGAGTTTGAGAGCCAGGCCTTGTCGTCCAGCTGAGGGTTAAGTGTTTTGTTGAAGAACACAATGGTAGAAAGTGGAGGGTTGAATCTGCCATTTAGGGGTCATCAGGTTCACATGCTAATGCTTTACCCACTAGGCTGGTATCACCCCAATACAGTCTATGTATAAAGATAAATACACTTGATTACTTATTTTTAAATATAGAAGGTGCCCTCTTTACCTACTGTGAAGCTTCAGGTCACTCACTGTCTGTAGGACCATGTTGACCATGTGCTATCTTCGTGGTAGAGAGTGTGGTGTTTTTTGCATCTGTGTGCTGGGGCAGTAAAGTGAAGGCAACTGATACCAACAGGCTGAACAAGTTGATTAGAAAGGCTTTTTCTCTTCTGTGTGTCAAACCTCAGACCCTGGTGGAGGTGTCTCAGAGGAGAATATTGAAGAAGCTTCTCTGTATTATTTACAGTCCCTCCCAGGCCATGCACGTCTCCTTAAGAGGCCTTCAAAAGACACGTCAGCTCAAAATGCAGGACTGAACACCACAGGAAATCCTTTCCACCTGCGGCCATGCGATTGTATACTGCTCAAAAAATAAAGACAATGTAACTTCAAGTCAATCACACGTCTGTGAAATCAAACTGTTCACTTAGGAGGCAACACTGATTTACAATCTGCACTCTC
>JBBPDB010000040.1:22389602-22404999 GCA_037974465.1 Brachypetersius altus
CTCAAAAAATAAAGACAATGTAACTTCAAGTCAATCACACGTCTGTGGAATCAAACTGTTCACTTAGGAGGCAACACTGATTTACAATCTGCACTCTCTCAGTGACAATCAGTGTTGCCTGTTCTGTAGAAGGACTTTATCAAGTTTTTTAAATCATTATTCTGTTCTGAATCATATTTGTGCAATATACAACTCATCTGTTTATTCTATAAAGAGATTGAATTTTACTGAATATTAATCTCACTATCTTTTTGTCTGCTGCTATTTTATTGCATTAGCCACTTTCGTAAACTGTTTTGCACTACTGATCTGCTGGCTCAACACACAGCAATTTCAGTGTTTTACTGAAATAGCTGCTTAAAACTGCATTATTCTCCTATGACTTCTTTTAAATATTTGCACTTCTGTTGCATTTTCAGTTTTCTTTTGGTGATTTTCTGTGTATTCTTTTAATTTTTTAATTTTTTTATTCTATTCTGTTTTGTAGTTTGTTGCATTTTGTGTATGATAATGTGCTACACAAATAAAATTGAACTTCAATTTGAACTTACACTGTTATGTTACACTAATATTTTTGTGGCACTATTGTTTATTCTTTGTCTTTTTATTTTTTCTATTGTCTTATCTCTTATAGACTGGGCGTCCTAGAGACACAAGAAAAATAAAGTTCTTATAATCTTATAGATAAAACCACCCTAAGCTGACTCTTATGTCTGTTTGTGCACATGACTGTGCAGAAGCGCGTTACTGTAGTGTCTGGAAACTCCTCCATCCGGGGAAATAGAGATTGTGCAGCCGTTGTTCTGATTGGTCGTTGGATTGCAGCTCGCCACGCTATTAGTCGACGTTCCTGTCCATCCTCAATGGTGTGGGCGGATCGGCTGGTCGTGGCAGAGCCACAGACCGGCACGTAAGTGGCCTGCAATATTTCTGCAGAGAAGTTGGGTTATCTTCTTTCTAGAACACGACGACAACAAAGGCAGAGGCCTTCTCGTCTTGGCCAGCAGCTTTGCTTCTATCACATATTCCATTTGGAGGGCATCGTTCGCGTCCTGGCGTGAGAAAAAAGTTTCAATACCCTTCACCTGCTGTTGTTTACCTCGCACGGTGCGGGCCAGGTAAGACAACGACCACAGATCTTTCACTCAGATATAAAGGTGTGGAACGGTATAATTTGTGCCTAACTTGTGTTTTAAAAGTATAGTCTTATTCCAGAGGAGTGAGAAGTTTGTTATTGATTGTTCTCACCTGTTTAGCCCAATAATGCAGCCGGACAGGTTGCCCATACTAAACGTCCACAAGTGCATTGTAATTGGAAATTGTGCAAAAACTATTGTCCTTTCCACCACTTTCATCAACCTAATGTAAAATACGAGTTGACTAGAAATTACAGGCATGACCTCCTTGTCTATTGTGTTTTGTGTTCCTCATTAAATGTGGGGTTTATTTATAGAAGGATATTCTTTTGTGCAGTAATCAAATGTCCACTGACTCTTATTTCCAAGGACAATACAGGGCAGCACATGCCACAGCTTTTGAGTTAAATCTCCTCACGTGTTTGAGTAGGTGTTGATCAACTGGGGGCGCCAGTTCATCCAAAACTTTTCCAACTTCTGCAATTGAAGGCCCCACAGTAAGGAATTGACAGTGGCCTATAGTTGCACATAATAGTCAATAGTATTATACATGATAGTTGTTTAAATGTGTTGTTTAAATGCTAGACTATATGGACAAGTATTGTCTGATAATTCCTCCACCAATCTAAATAACTGAATTGCATTCAATTATATAGATTTTAATATGGAGTTGGTCCTACTATCGCAGCTATAACAGCATCCACTCAACTTATAAAGCTTTTCACAAGATTTTGGGGTGTTTCTGTAGGAATTTGTACCCATTTCGTTCTGTAGAGTGTTTGAGGTCACACACTGATGTTGGATGAGAAAACCTGGCGCAATTTCCGTTTTAGTTCGTACCAAAGGTGTAGCATGGGGTTGAGGTCAGGGCTCTGTTCACGCCAGTCAAGTTCTTCCACACAGTTCATCCAACCATGTCACAGTCATGCTGGAACAGAAAAGGTTCTTCAGTGTCCACAAAGTTGGAAGCATGGTGTTGTCCAAAATGTTATGTTATGCTGAAGCATTAAGACTGCCCTTCACCCAACCCTGAAAAAACAGGTGTGTCTCCATACTTTTGTCCCACTAGTGTATAATTCACTGAGCAACTCTATTACCCTGGACATTAAACAAAAATTCAATGTCAGGGAATCTGCTAAGGACAAAATGCTGTTACATATTTATGTTTATTATGTCCTCTATTAATGCTTAATGCAAAGAACTGAACTTCTATATTATTACCGCCTGTGCTGGGCTCTAGTATCTAAAGGAGTTCAGATACTGTGTCAATTTACATTTTGAATGCCTAATTTGAATACATATCTAACGGTGAGTGAAAGTAGTGCCAACAGTTGGCGTTATTCAAATGACATCATGCTAATAAGTGGTTATTCATTGTTTGCCATGGTAGCATGTTTGATCAAGCCAGTGATTTTAAGTAGATCTGTTGAATTTGTCTAAAGATATCACTGGACAGACAGCAGGGCAGAATTTTTCCACTTAAGTTTGTTCACAGTCTGATTTAACACTGCTACAATATATTAACAGCTGTCATCGGCCTTCATCATATCTAATCACATTCTGCCTTCATAAATGGATAACTTTGACAGTAATCCACACAAATGAAGGGTTTGCCATGAGAAAAGACTAGTTTAGTCCTCCAGAGCCTTCCTTGACTTTCATTTTGTGGTCTGGCCTGGTTTATAGGAGTGAGCAGTCTGTGGGACTGGTTCTTTATCTGGTCTGTTTGAATGATCAGGTTTCCCCCTCATATAATGCTGCAAGGTTGTGTATAAGCTTGAATTTCTTGTAAGCTGTAATAGCCTTGTAGCTGCATTGCTAGACTAAAGAAACTTCAGAGCTTGCACCGACCAACTGCTTTATGTTGCGTTTGTAATTTTTTTGCCAAACGATTCCTTTAACACCCACTTCTTTCATCCCTAGGAGACCAGAATGGCACCATGGATTGGCTTTGTTCTCATGGCAATTGCAGTCATTTCTGAAAGAGTAGAAGGGAAGAGAGATGAAGTGCTATATTGCTCTGGTGAGTGGTGTGGGGACTGGTTAATTGGTGAAAGTAGTCTCTAGCAGCAGAAACATCATTTATATTACTTACCCATAACTATCCCCATAATATCCCTACTAACCATAACCATACTTGTCTATCTTGTTGAACTGCAGTTCATTACTCTTGGGACAAAACTGTATCTCTGCTACCATTTTGTTAGGTTATTATTATATTATAATTTCTTTTACTCCAGCATTGAAAATTTCATAATGGGCCAATAGAAATAACCCACAAAGGCATGGGTTAAAATATTATTTTAACTCAAGTTAAGAATATGAATTCTTTCACCTTTAATTTAAATAGTACATTATATATTCATAACATTGACTTGCATATTTTTTCGGACAATTAATACTTGTCTGTACTCATAATCCTACGCTATATATATCCGGGACAGCTGTAGATCCAAGGTAGATGTAAATTGAATAAAGGATTATAAATTGACTTTTTTCCTATATCTGCACAATCTTGTTCTCTATATTTGTAATTTATATTATATGTACCTTAAGGTTTCCCAAAAATAACACATTGTTTTAATTGGTCCAATGAAGATAAAATAGTGCTAAAATACCACATTACTGTAGAATTTCTTTGAATCCTCCCAATGAATATTCTAGTTGTGGAAAGAGCTGTGGTTGGCTGTTTTTTTGTTTGACTCCAACAAAGTTACAGACATTGTAGGATTAGATCAGGCTGTTAAGGATGCTTGAGTAGCGACTTGACTTTTACAGTGGCCCCAGGACATCAGTTATTTGACTGTCATATCGTTATGAGAAGACATACTCGGCTTTTTAATTTCAGTTGAAGTGAGTAGGTGGCTCTATGTTTGTTACCAGCATACGGCACTGATGATAAGGGTCCACACGCTCTTGTTCCTTCTGAGCTTCATTCTTCTGAAATATAAGAACATATTTGTTATGAGGAAGGAAACGCAGTCTTGCATCAGTCTTTAGGCTTGTTTGATACATGTACACTTAATGTCGGACAGTATAATGATACTTAATTGGGATGAATTCTGTGATGTGCTTTGTATCATTAGTATTTTTATAACACTGGCTGTCGGGGTTATGATTCTGACTGACTAGTATTTGTATCAATAAAAGGGCAGATTCATATCATGTGTCAGTGCCTTTTAAAATATATACATAAAGTATATACATACATGCACACACCTATGTACAAATACATACATATATATTTATATATATAATTTTTTTTTGTGCACAAATGTGTGTATGTATAACATTTTATATATATATATATATATATATATGTATGTATTTGTAAATATATGTATGTGTTTGTGTATTTACACACGTGTATATGTCTGTGTTTATATATGTATATACATATGCTAAATGATTGATTAAGACGTAAATGTAGTGTTGTTATAAATGTATCACAGGATAAATTAGCACAGTTGCCCAGGGCTGCCTACAGAATGTTCTACTCATACAGAATTGAGTAAATATCAGTTTGAAGTGTCTTATCAGATCCATGTCTGATTTTGTTGTGCATCCCTAGTAATTCTGGTTACTAGGAATTACTCGGGATCTGATTATGCTATTGTTCTGTAATTATATTGAGTATTTTTTTAAAAAATATCATTCACTTTTTAGTTACCATAGTAACAACTACAACAATAGGTCTTGAAATATCAAAGGTTTTTGTAAGTGATGATAATGATACACTTGCTAACCTGACATTGAGGGATTAGAAATTAGCCGCAGTTTATTTCTAAATCGTATGCCCTGAGTTCAGCCATTTCATTCTCCGAGCACAATAGCGACACCAGTGTGATTCCATCCTGCATGTAGTTTTTCCACAGGCTGTTATTTCTTCTCTAAAATCAGCCAATCCCAGCCTCTGTCTGGCACTACTGTGGCGCGCTGTATTGCAGATTCAATTGTAAACATAAAGTGCCGGAGGCCAGGCACTCTGAGCTGGTTTTTTCTGTCCTGCTGGAAGGGCTGAATGCAACCCACCAGTGTGTACCATTGCGGGTTTGGTTATCAGCAAAGATGGACATCCACAAGGACAACTTTGCCTCCATTTCGTGAAGAAACCAGGGTCTTTCCCCCGCATTGGTGGGAGGTATCCATAGCTGGTTAATGGTTTTAGGTAATAGTAGAATCGCATGTGGGTTTGATCTGTAAGTGCATTTGCTCAATCAACCACAGTTCTGAGGGAAAAGTGTTCGTTTTTCTGGCCACTTTCGTCTTGGTAATATATTATTTTTAAGGTGAATAATATCAGGCTGGTATTTCTGCTTGTGAGTCAAGTTGCATTAATATTATTGGCAGAGCATAGAAATAAATGCTGCAGAGTTTCATCCTGAAAGGAATGATTAAGCATGACTTTGCTGATGTGTTTGCTGATGTGTGTAGAAATGTAATAGTCATTCAGAGTAAGGCTGAACAATCTCCTTTTCAGTGAAGAATTGTAAGTGTATTTGTAAATGTATTTTGACAGTGTATTTCCAGTTCAGTTAATTACGAGAAAATTTGAATAACAGGCTTCGCTGCTTATTTAAGTGGGAGTCAATAGACTGGTTGATCTAAATTTTATATACCTGATAGTTACTCATAATGAGGTTTTGACCTGTTTAGGCATTGTGGTTTTGTGCAGACCTTTTATGCATGGTACGCCTGTTCATTTTCACTTCTCTTTTTTTATTATTAATTAAAGCAGAGTTTTGGCCGTTTTATGATTGCGTTTTGGCACTTTATGATTTTACGATTGCAGAATGTTGTGAATTTGTTTTTCTTTTCTTTTTTTATTTCTATTAAGTTGGGTTGAGGTTATAATGCTGAAGAGGCCATGGTTTATCGCACGTGACCTTTTAGGTTGTACTTGTGAATGTTAATCTCCATTAATGATATCGTTGATGGTGTATTTCATAAATTCATAGTACAGTCTGTGCAGCCTTTAGCACTTTAATGCTTTAGTTTAGTTATTCCAAACACTTTTAATGGTATTTACTGAAAGATAAAAGATTATTTGTTGTGCAAATAATTATCACTAAAATTGGGAGTCTCTTTGATTTTTAATAAAACTTTGTGATGTCACAAATATGTACATATAAAGGCCATAGCAGTTCAGCCCCCTCCCACTCACACTGAAGTTATAAGAACTGTTTCAGCCCAGACTGCTTTTTAAATGAGGTACAATATAGGGTATCCAAACAGAACTGAGTTTATATTTATATTTTTGAAGATAATTAGAATTGCCTGCTTAAATCATGCAGAGGTTGGAAAATGGGCATGTTAAAACCAGTTAGGGCTGTTTTTATGACGCACATAAATGTCTTAAATGGAGCTCAGGACAAAATATAGGAAATAGATTCTTGAAATCCTGTCACAGTAGAGTCCGTTTCGGGCTATAATATGGTCAGTTAAGTGTATCTTCCCAATTAATAACACGGGTCAACAAAAAAAATGTTTGTAATCATCAGAAATCACAACACCCCTTTCTAAACCAGATTTTCATGCAGATTTCAGATCTGCTTTCAATTTTTTTCAGTCACATTAACTTTTTGAATCATGAGTAATATTAGATTTTCAATAGACTTGCATGTAGTTTTTTATTAAACCGCAGACACCAATCAAGAACTGTTTAAATATTTTCAGTGTGGAGTCAGACAGGCCACACTGTAGCATAGATATAAGGATCAGTGTCAGTCAGCTACCACTGTTTCTTCAAAAACACTCAGCATATAATTATTATATGCCAATTACACCAACTACCATGCACTAGCTTCATCACAAAAGCTGTACGTGCTAGAGAAAAATTAAACACAGATTTGAAATTGGCATGGAAAAGACTACAAAACCCACAAACTTATCTCGGATGATTTTGACCTGTTGACCTGTGTAATAAAACTGAAAAATGGAAAAGGTGACTTAATCTGGACCTGCATCTTCAAGTAACAAAATTCTCTGCCTCCGAACAAGCAACTGACATCAACTGCTTTATACGGCTGCTGTTCTGGCCCACAAACTTAGTCATCCTTGTGTGGGAGCTGGATCGTCCCGGGGCATTTCGTCTTTTGAAGTGGTCCCACGAAGAGTGACTACACTGAGCTGCTAGCAGCTGTAGTTTTTGCAGAGATTATTTATTCATTTATTTATTTAGTTATTCAGGCGGTTATATTTACTGACTCATCCTGAATCATAATGATTTTTGCTGGAACAAAAAGCCATCAGATTATTATTATTACCGCAACAATAGCAGAGGGTTGTTAATAGCACAATACTACTCTGTATTGTATTGATTTGTAGCATCTATATTTTCACGTTAAGATCCAAATTGATTCATGCACTATTTTGCTTTATTTCAAACATGGACAATGTGAGATAATATCTGTGCATGGATATTTGCATTGAATGATTTATGTTAAAGGTTTCAGCTCAAAAATTCATTTTTATAAATGAGACTTACGGGACATTTTATGAATTTGCAAATTTTCCTATACTCGTCTTGTAGGTGCAGATAAAACTAGGCAAGGAGGCAAATGTCCACTGATCTGAGCTCTTTTCTACCATTAAGGCCATTAGCAAAGACCCCTGGCAGAGAATTTTATTTTTACCTGCCATTCGTTTTACAAAATCTCTCGAATGTAGCTTGTACAAATGTGCTATAATCGTTTGAGATGATCTTTTCTACACAGGATGATGATTCTGCAGTGGGCTGCAGTTACAAAGCTAGCATCAAACACTAGAGCATTCAAGGAGGCCGAAAGCTCAGCTCAGATAAAGCCTGTTTTAAGCGCCGCCCAAGCCTGGCAGTTACCATGGAGATGTATCAAGCATGACTAAGCACTAGCAAACTTGAGGCCAGCATTTCACAAGGATTTTTTAAATCATTATACTTTATTATTATTATTTCTATTACTACTACTATGTTCAAACATGTTTTGGCATTATTCCATATGGTCATTGTTTCTTTCATTTAAGCACATTTAACGATTGTGTAAACAAAACTTTTTTGGCGTTTCGTTCCATAAATAGATAGCCCATATTAAGTCTAATAACTGTGTAGTGCATACAATAACAATGTAACTCCTGGTGATGTAGCTTATGTAGCCTTTATAAATCTGCTTCAGTTTTTCCTTTTATGTAATTTTATGAACGTGTGATCAGTTAACCCTATTTTTAAAAGAATTGAAAAGTTAAATCCATCATTTAAAAGTTAAAGTTAATATGTGCATAATTTGGTATGCTTGCCTACATTATATAAGCCGCACTACAGTAATCCAGCTGTGGATGTGTACTTAACAGTTATCAGGGACGCTTAATACAAAGTGGTGTATGTATATAAATACTATGTAAAATATCGATTTTCTTGACCTTTCCACCAAGTGATCGATTCTTGGTGATCAGTTTACCATGTGACCACAGTGTGGCAAACAAATTGGAATGACATTGGCAATAATAATTCAACTGAGTTGTTCTTGAATTTTTGAAAACTCAGCAGGTCCCCTGTTAGGCCGTAGCAGGGAATATGAATCTCCATCTGTATCTAATTTTCTGTTTTGATTTGATCGCTGTGAAGCAGTTAAGTGAGCTGTAACGATCTCCCATCTCCTCCAGCCTGCATGGCCATTGCAGACGAGCTCAGCTACTCCATTAGCCAGATTGATCCGAAGAAGACGGTCCATGTTGGAGGGTTCAGGCTCAACCCTGATGGTTCTCTGACTGAGAAAATGGTGAGCTGCCCCTGTCCCTTACACTGCCATCCACACAGCTGTAATTAGGCATTTTAAAGGTGCAGGCTGTCAAAGAAAAGTATTTCCACTCTGCTATCGAAGTGTTTCAGACCTTCTGCTAGTACACTGTTAATCCAAGTGTTTAGAGTGCCGCTCCGACTCCGTAACAGTGTTGAACTGTTCTTCAAGTCAAGTTATACAGCACGTTATCATACACGAAGGTCATTCAGTGTGTTTTGCAAGGATAGAATAACAAATAAAGTAGTGGTTTTTTTTTTATTATACACAGGAAATCAGTAAAAGAAGATTGAAAGTGCTGATATTTAAAAGAAGGCAGTAAGGTTCAGTCTGAGGAAAAAAACATAACACTTAAAAATATACATTATTTTAAAGGTTTAATTTCATGTTGCAGTCAGAGGAACAACTCTTACAGACATTGAAAAGTAATACAGAAAAGTATTTTGGACATAAAAGGTAGTTGTAGTTCTAGTAAAGGAGCAGTAATAATGTCCTTAATTATTCACAAATGCCTTTAAGTAAAGACATTTACATGAGACTTAATATTCAGTTATTGATATTAAAACGCATTAGTAACTAGTTGGGACTAATAACTCGACTCATTCGTCTTGATCATAAGATGGTCTTATGATTCATGGACTTTCATAGAAGTATGATGTTTATGGCTTTGTGATCATTCTGTTCTAGTAATTATACAATGCTATTTTTGTGGTAAGAGTAGGGGATATGGCTACTATACTAATATAAAAGAAGATCCCTGAACTGTCACTGCTATGTAATTATGGCTGCTTGGCAAATTTTCCCATTTTTATTCACGGCTACACAATTTTAATACTCACCCCAGTAAATGTAGGGTTTAGTTATGAGCATGCCATCAAAGAAATTTTATATTTTTTGTATGAAAAGCTACATTTTAATATATTTCAAGAAATATTCAAGTTAGAATGCTAACTGGGTTATATATTCCTTTTTTCCTGTTGTAATGTGGTTTCACATCATTTGGCATGCTTAGCTGGAATGAATGAGAGATTCTCGAGGTCAAATGTCCAAATGACTTGGTGTTACGGCGTGATTTTTAACCAACTGTGTGAAATATGTATGCAAAGCATAATATCTTAAATGTGCAAATGGTGCTGAACTTACCTTGATCTTTCCATATTTTCTTTCCTCGTGAACAGAGCCAAAAAAGTTTGGCAGCTTTTAGATGCATTTGTGTGTTGAAAGCACTCAGTGGACGTAACCCCTCCCCATTATTTCTCCAGTAATGACTCCCATCACTGCAGGAGTTCAGAGGTGGTGGTTCATCGATAGGAGAAAAACAGGGCTGAATTCATCAAAATTTCAGAAAACTCTGACCACGTCCAAAGAGGTCATTTCACTTTTGACACTGAAAATGGCACAATTATTTCAGCATAGAATCATCTACATGCCTGGTCTAAATCAGTTGTACTTACTCCTGGTAAAGACACTGCTGATGTTTTCCTTATGAGGAGCAGTTTCTGAAAATCTGCTTTTTCAAAGAACTGGATTAAACTTCCCTTTTACAGTTTTCTGATGTTATTTTGTTTTGAGATAAGCTGCACCCAAGTGCACCTAACTGTAAAAACTTCAGAACTAATATGTTATTATATCAAAATCTTCATTTTGTGATGAATTAACATGGTAGTCCTTAATTTTTTCCACTATGCTCCTTAACCGTCTCTTACAGTTACTTTAGATTTTTTTTTTTGTATTTTTTTTTTTTACATTTCATAAAGTGTTTTGATGAATTGGCAAATATTAAAAGGAAATTGGAATTATTTGAAACCTTTTTACAATTTTTGTAAATTTTGTTTTTGAAAAACGTTTTTGAAAGAATTTTTGGTTGGATTTCTATATTTCTTTGTGCGTATATATGTACATACAGGGGGTCATTGGGTTACCACAGTCTCAACATACGACATTTAAAATTCACGACGCTCACTCCAAAAAATTGAGACGAGAGTTTCGTCTTACACCGTTGGCATCGTATTTAGGCGAACTAATAGGCTAACTAATTTGGTTCTGAAACAGTACATGCAGTATATGCAGAATACGCAGTAACGTGGCATATGAGTGAGGTAGTTGGCGTCCTCCAGTATGCTTACCTACACCATTTTGGACTGTTAAAAGTGCAAGTGTTTTTACACTAAATTTTTTCTGTTACTACACTACAGTGTACAAGTACAGTATGTGTACTTTTTCTCTTTTCTGTGCCGTAGTTTTGTTTTTCTAGATTATGATTTTACAACGGTGTTAGGATAGGTAAGTGAGGGCGTGTTTCGACACCAAAATTAGGGCTACATGACTGTCGTAGGAACGTATCTGTGTCGTAACAGGAGAACCCCCTGTATGTACATATGACTGGCTTTTTATTTTACTTGCTTGCCTTTTGTTTTAACTATACTGTTATTAGCTGTTACCCAAAAATGAATTAATTTGAACCTAAATCTTTTATTACTTTGCCTGATTCACTACATGTTTTTACATAGCAGCACAACTGCTCCTAAAAACAAAAAAGAAAGAAAAAAAAAAGAGCCCTGCACAGAGCCCTGTGTAATGTGGCCCCCACCCCCATGCTCATTTGCAGATGTTTGGGGAGTTCGTAATGCTTGCTTGGCTAAAGGGGGCAGTTTTAACAGTTTTAACTCTGGTGTCAGTATTTAAAGGTCAGGCCCAATGAACTCAAAGCTCTGACCCCTGCTATCCAGAGACTGTCATTAGGTGGCTGACTCTCCTATTGATTGGGGGTTAATCTCCTTTTGATTGTACCTGTTGACTCTAGCTGAGAAAGCTCTGTTACATCTGCAAGTCCAACTGGGCTTGTTAACATTACCTGGATAACAAAAAAAAAACACTAACCTGAGAGCTTGACAAGCTGGCCACGGTGGATCTGACGTTTGAAATCGACTGATATTGATGCTGACACTGTCAAAACTGGCAGAAATGACCAGGAGGAAGTTATATTGATAAAAAATGCATTTATCAATGATTATGATTATGCATTAGAACTTGTTAAAGGTGCGTATTATATCAGGCCTGTTTCGCTCCTAGTATTAAAGTGAAGCTACTGGAGTATGCACTGGAAGTGTGCTCTGTTCACAGTTGGAGGATGTGTACTGTGGTCCCTTTTAACTCAAGGGGCTTCTTTAGATTTCTTACCATGGTTTTTAATAGTGCAGTTAGGTAATGTATGAATATGTGAATGTCTATGGCTTAAAAGGACACCTTTAAGTGATTGACATATAAACATATAAATCTGGTAAATCAGTGTTATAATCCGAAACCTGTGGCTGTGGTTATTAAACCTGGAATCCAAAAATCGCACTTTCTGTTCATGCTGTCCTAATTATTCAGCCCTATTTTATTCAAAGCAAGCATTGATTACCGCTGCATCAATAAGTCTGACTTCAGGGGCCTGCTACCTTTCTTGGCCGTAGGGGCACCTCTGAGGTTCACTCAATCAGAAATGATGCTTGTTAAATATTACCTACTAAATATATCTAATTTAGGTTCAGTATGAGAGCTTTGTTAATGGAAATCAGTGTCAAAATTGCAGCAGTTTCTCTTTTTTTTATATATATCTTTATATCTCTATATATATTGCTGGCAATTTTTTAAGCTATATATATCGACTACCTGCTCTTCTAAAGCTACAATGCTGGTTGTTCTTCCAATGGAGAGTCAGTCAAGGATGGCATCCTTGAGAAGCCTTTTCTCTGGCTGTGCTTTCGAGACCCCCCCACTCCTTTATTCCAGCAGAAATTCTTTATTGACAGGTCCTATTCAAACCCCTCAGACTGTTACGGGTAGGAATTTAATTCCCCATTTTCAGGATTGCATGATAAGTACTAGGCAAGAGGATGCAGCACGGAAGCCAAGTGTTCCTCTCTGAGATTCTGAGATTTTTTCTTTATTTTTGGCTTTTGTTCAAATTTAACCCCTTCAGTGTTTTTCTAGTTTAATGAGTTGCATTTCAGTGCATAATTGGCCAAGATTTGGACTCATTTTCTTTGCTGAAGGCAAATCAAACTCTGGCCTTGTATTTCCGGTGCATCATGCAATGCCAATAATCCCTACCCGTCTTGAGTGTTTATTATTATGAATTATTTTTTTTTATTACTATTTTTGTATATATTAATTACCGTCCTGCATTGCACCTGGAGGCGATGGTACCTTAATTCTAAATCTCACTTTAGATTGCCCAGAGTTTATTGTTTCCTGCCTTATCTGTCTCCACGAGCCCATCTCACTGCATTTTTTTTAATTAAAAAAAAACAGGCAGGGATGCGCGGAAGGGTCGCTTTTCCTTCCATGGAAGCTTTTGTCTTATTTGTGACCAGATGGCGTTGGGCCATGGAAGCCTCTTTGTATCCTGGAGCCTCAGAGGAGGACAAAAAAGGGAGGGGGGTGCAAATAAAAAAAAAGTGCCTCCATAATGTAATGAGCGAGACCGGAAGGGTCCATACTGTGTGTGAAAGGGGGCAGAGGGGTCAAGGCATATATCTACATCCAGCATCAAAATCCAGCTCATCTGCAACCTGCCCTTCCCTGCTTCTTCTACTAACCCCCCAGAACCCCAAATAACCCCCCTCCCCTTGCCTCCTCACCCCTGCTACCCTTTCAGCGGTCTGACAGGGGAAAACTTCCTGCTTTGATCAGCGGAGGGTGGAAGAGAGGGAACGGCCCAGGAGGAGCAAAAGGATGACTCCGCGCTGTTTACCCTGCTTTACCCTGCACTTGGCTGCTGTTGACAACTCCCCCACCCCATCGCTTACACCCCTACCCCCCACCCCGCGCCCTATTCTGTTACAGGCCGCCCCCCTCCTGGCGCCCCCTTCCCCTTTCCCCTTCCGGGGAAGGCCACGGGGGCGGGTGCAGGGGTGCACCTTGACCTGTCTAGACGCCACTGCGTGGTTTTGTTCCGTTGCCAGGGCAAGGGGACCTGTGTTCTCCAACTTTAGACTTTAGAGGCACAGGTCAGCAGTAGTGGCACTGGGGCTAGTTTTTTGTTTTGTTTTGGGGTTTTTTTTGTGGTCTCCTTTTATATAAGAACGGAAGGAAAAAGGTCATCAACATGACCTGGATGTCCTTATTATTCAACTTTTTGCTTTTTCTAAACTTTTTGAATAGGAAAAGAACAGGAATTTCTACATTTTCTTTAATTTATCGCTAACTCTCCCATTCCACCAGGTCCCTCTTGCTAGGTCTGAGACTCACCTGTCGGATCTGTTGGATGGAGTCTGTAATAACATGAGCGACTATGCGCTCTATGAGGATCCCAACACCAAAGAACAGAGCTACAAGAGATTCGCCCCAAGAAGCAGCGATGGCGGGAATTTTCCGGATTTCAAAAATTTTAAATTTGACGGACCGGAGGGTTCCAATAACTTGAAATTTGCTGTGAGTTGTTTATTTTACATATCTACCAATTTCCTCAATTTCTCTTGTCTTTGTCTTAACTAATTCTGTTCAGCTTCAGTAGTTTCAAAATTAAGCTTGAAATTTAACATATTCTTAAAGTTCATTTTAAAAGCTCATTTTTTTTACATAAAGGAGTTTTAAGTAATCTACTGCACTGGGAAGGACTTGTTTTGTAAGTAAGCCTTTTTACAAAATGGAAAATTGCTGCTTTATGCCACTCAGATACATTTCTAAACTTTTTCTACATGTAGTGATAACGAGCTGCTGAGTGTAATGACTTGGAATGGTTTCCAGTTATTTAAACACACATGCTGGTATAAAGTTAATAATGTTTTTTTCACATGATTTCTAAATTCTTATGAGTATTTGGCCTCCATTTCTGCTGGTATTTACTCTGTAATTATTTGTAGTTCATAAGCCTTAGAATCAACTGCCAGTATAAGTGTAGAGTTTTAATTTTAATATCTATATTATTGCCTAGTTGCGAGGGTTTTTCTTATGTGGCCGCATGTAGTACTGCTTTCCAAGATGGCAGTCAACCTGCCAATGGTAGGGCACTAAAGATGGCTGCCAGCCCGTGCTTAAGCGCTGTTTTGGAAGATAGTATTAGCTCTGTAATCTCTATGGTAGTGGGGTAACTCTCCACTGCTCCTGTCTCTTGCAGTGTGAAACGATTGTGGAGGAGTTGGAGGATGATATCATCTCTCTGTTCAGCCGTGAAGGGAAGCACGTTGCTCAGAAGTTGTGCAGTGAAGTATCAGGTACACATGACATTAACACTGCTGCTTCAGCTGTGCACGTAAACAGTAAAGCATGTAAATAGCAAGCTTTATGCGCCAAGATCTGTCATGTGGTTAACGAAAGGGTGGGTGAAAGTGTGGGCAATGTGTTATTGTGAGCAATTCTATCACAATATGCTTTTAAGTATCATGAGGGGTATCAGTACCTCCTGAACGCTGACACAGATTATTTTGAAAGGGAAAAATATTTTTGTGTGTGTGTGTGTGTGTGTGTGTGTGTGTGTGTGTGTGTGTGTGTGTGTGTGTG
>JBBPDB010000040.1:22407602-22422574 GCA_037974465.1 Brachypetersius altus
TGTGTGTGTGTGTGTGTGTGTGTGTGTGTGTGTGTGTGTGTGTGTGTGTGTGTGTGTGTGTGTGTGTGTGTTCCTGACTGAATTGAATTTTTGCAAATATTTAATGAAAATTATAAGAGAAAGTGAGTTATGTTTTTGCCATATTGCTCAGATATTGACGCTCAAAAAAACATTGGTAATGAGCACATTTTTAAAATGAGTTTTTATGTGCTGGTTGCATAGTCTTGGAGCCACATTAGGTGCATCTGTGTTGTGTTTTGCAGGGAGAAGTTTTTTTTTCTAAGCATTTCTAAGCATTTTCACCTTATTTCTGTGTTTTAACTGACTGTCATAGCTCTTGCTCCTTAACTCTGCCGTTTTGTTTTAACCCTGCAACAACTGTACTGAGGACTCTGCTCTGCAGCCAGAATACAGTGAAGAGTATTTTGTTTGTTGAGGAAAGCAAGAGGACAATCTCTGTCTCTCTCAGTCTTTCTTTCTCTCACCCTCTCTCTCGCTCACTCTCTCTGTGGTTGTTGTTGGTTTGTGGTATTTTGTATTACAGGAAGACTCTTGCTGTGTTTTGTACTAGGTCACTGTAAAAGCAGTGTATTCCAGCATGGTGAGCTGTAGTATGAGGGCCCCTGTCTGCTGGAGAGAACCCAAAGACCTAGAACGGTAACCATGGACCAGATAAAGAACTGAATTTAAAAATATATAAAAGTCAAAGAAATTTATTCCATGTTTTTATAAGAATCTGTAATTTTGTGTTAATATTTTGATAATATATAATAAAATGTTTTAAATGGAACTTGGCCTTTTCTGTTTTTTGTGAGATGTAATTATTTATATTATTATATTTTATTATTATTAAAATTGCAAATAAAAAGCAAACTTTGGCACCTTCGCATACTGACTTTTAACGTTAAAGTACTTTTAAGCGGACCTCTTTTATGTATAGTGGCCATATCTGTGTCTATAATTTGAGTCAGTTTTTCAAAATTATCCTTTTTTTGTAAATAATACAGTTTGAATTATAAATACTCGAGCCTTTTTGAATTTCACTGTAGCAGGAATGGGGTTTTTTGTATTTTTAATATAGTATTAAAATATGTAATATTTATTATGAAATGGTCCTGCGGTCCTGTAGACCCTTGCAGTTTTCAGTGATGTTTATAGTGTGTTTATAAAATAGATACCACATTATTTCCCATTGATTTTGTCTAATTATTTTTAATTTCTTTTTTCTCATTATTATTGTCCTAAATAGATTTTTCCTTTCCCTTTTTTTCTCATCTGAAAGAGCAAAGTAGTGGGTTTTTCTGTCTTATGTGTGTGTGGTGTGTGCACGAGTGGGCCGGTTTTTAAACATGGCCGCTAGCGTCCCATCCCATGGCTCAGCTTCTTTCACGCCCTTCTCTCTTGCCCCCCCCCCCCCACCACCCCCCACCGTGTGTAACTGCGCCTGCGCGTCCCGGTGCAGGGGGGCAGGTCCTGTCCTGGTTTGGTAGGGAGGTTGTTGAAAAGGGGGGTTATGGAGTTGAGGTGGATTCCTCTTTGGCGACGCCATGATGCCTCAGCTTTGTGGTATTCACTGGTTACGGGTGCCAGCCGGATCACTGCTGGGGATGTGACATCACTTCGCACTTTGTTGCATCACTGCTTGTTTTTGTGTACTCTCCTCAGCGCCTGATGCTGAGATGTGTGATGTTTGGCTGTTGTGTCATATGTGAAAAGAGCTGCTAAAGTGGTTCACGTTGCCCTTTTTCCCCTCTCACAAAGACCAGAGTGACCGTGATGGTCCCCAACTGGCACGGCTAATCAAAGTGATGTGTGAGCTGAAAGGCTGAATTGCTGAAAGGCACCTGAGAACTTCACATAAATTTAGGCCTGGATTGCGTGGTCTTTCTTTTTTTTTTTTTTCTTGCAAAACACCATTTGCGTTTGCAGGGTGATTGAACTTGACCTTGGTGATTAATTTTCATGCAAATGACAGAGCTTTGCTAAATTATAATCAGCATACGCAGTGCAAAAGCGTGAGGCAGCTTATTGCGCAGATACATGTCTCAAAAGGTGGATGTACATTTCTATGAACCTTATTTGTATTTTTTCATTGATATAAACATCTTTCACTGTTCTCAGTCTAAATATACGTTGAACCTTTTGGAATACATGATGGGTCGGTAAATATCTTATACTCCTATGTGTCCTATGTTGCCTTGCATTTTATTTTTTTAACATCTGATATTTCTTTAAGTGGTTGGGCTACTGTACAGAGAATAGTTCTAATTTGGTTTGCACATGACCATTTTCCAGCCTTCCAGCTTTAAACAGGCTATTTTTCTTGCTGTACCTTTAAGACTGATACATGCAAACATTGGCCCTCCTTATAGCCTCAGTGTTGTATTTGGAGCTAAACTACCTTGTGCTGAAGAGGTTGTATGTAAATGTGACTTGTTTTTTATGATTTCACAAACACAGAGAATTCAAAGCAGGCTGTTTATGCAGCCTAGCTTTCTATCATATTCATCTCTCTATTTTTCTGTATCATTTGAAAGATGGGAAACTGCCATAATGAAGGAACCAGTATAATTCATTAAATAGTACTTGTACTTCGTTCTGGATAAGAGCATCAGGTAAATGCAGTAAATGTAAACTTGCATTAGAAGTAAATAATGTTTTTACCTTCTGTAAAATTTCCATTTTGTAGAGAATTTTGGATGTTTCCCATTATAAGTAATTCTAATGTACATTAAAAAATTATAGTGACTTACTTGGTATGATTTGAAAGTGCTTCTACTATGAAATGAACCCTTTTCAGTTCCTTTGTTTTTGAGAGTGTCCCAAAAATAGTTTCATAGAAAACACTTGTAGTTCTATAAACACATTTCCAGTGATTGGATACTTGGATTTACCGAGAAAAGTGTGAATAACCTTTTATAAAAATAGTTTTGAAGCTGATTCGAAGTTGTTCTTAGAATTGTCCATCTAGATCAAGAGCCATTTATAGAGACCTTTAAGAGTACAAGCTTTTGTTTTTTTTATTATCAGATTGAAACATGTTAATTGATATATTTATTTCCTTACTAAATATCATCAGTATTTCTATAATTATGTAGTTTTGTGGTGTTAGTTGGTTGCAGTACAGTACAGAGTCTGTGTTTGTAGGTAAAGGCTGAAGGATTAAGTACTTTTGGAGTTATTGTTGAAGGTGGGGATCTTTATCTTTAATAGAAACAGTAGAAAGGATAGTAATACTAATAGTTGTAATAAGAAAAAGCATAATTATCATTTATAGAAAGCTGTATACAAGTTGCAGAACAAAGTTCTTTACAGGAGGTGTGCATCACCAGTAAAGTTCTTTCAAAATCTTTCTTGTTTTTGGTGGGATCTAGGGTGCTGCATTCATGAAACAAATGCATGTATTAGTTTCACTGCATTGTTATGGATTAGGAAGGGGCTAATAATCTACTTTAGTGATTCTGATTAAATGCAGGGGCTCAGAATCTGAAATTACACACAGTTGTCATGCTTCTGGTTTGGTTTACGATGCAAATTACTTTTTCGCAAGACAGTTTTCTCTGAATTTTACTAATAATCGTCATTTCAGTTTTGCATGATTTAGTTATCAGACTTTGGTTTACAAGCTCGCCAGCTTCAAATATTTCTTTGTTGATATTGCAAAGTCTTGTTTTTAAGGAGGGAAAAGATGTGAAAAATTGGGCATAATCAGCCAAACTAAATAGATCGTGTTACCTGGGTGTAGAACCTTTATGTTATGTAAAGGTTCTTTAAAGGCTGTTGACATTTGTGGATCTTCTTAAAAAACTGTTAATTAAAGTACCATCCACTGCAGAGTTCCTAATAGAACCAAAAGTGGCCTCTTCAACGACAATGCTTCAAAGAAGAACCCTTTTTTTGGCACCCTATTTTTATTTAGACCTAAAAAAGAAATGAGTACTGTGATCTTGCGGATCTCCAGGATGCTGGCGTTTGTTACTCTGTGGATGGAAAAATACATTTTAATGGAGAAAACAAGCCGAGCAGAGGTGCGAGTCATTCTTAACTCCAAAAATGAAATGATTAGCTTCCACGGTCCTTCTCGCCCTCACCCTGCAACAAAAGTGTGTAATTAACTTTAAGCCTTTTTTTCCTCTCCTCTCTTCTTTTCATCTTCCAGGAAGCTGCTCGGTTTGTGTTTTCAAATGTAAGGGGTGGTTTGCGTCCTAAGAAAGTGGCTTTTCCCTTTTGTGCTCGGCTGTTTCTTTGCCCTCGACTTAAGCTTAAATACATGACAGATCAAGGGTTACCAAGGTGCTGTTGGCAAGGGCTCAAAGTGACCAGACAAACTGAAGGCTCATTTCCTATGCATGCGAGGCCACCGACCCAACACTCTTAAAATTAACAGAGCCAGAATGGGTTGTTTGGAGTGATACCACAAATGAACATGGATGGTTCTTTTAAAGAACGATTTTGTGTGAAAAACCCCACCACATAAGACCCACCACATAGTGTAAACATTCTACACCAGCAAAAACTGTACAGATAATCCAAGGACCACTTTATTTTCCAGAACGCAATGAAATGTACAGTGTTATAAGAAATGACCAGAATTTTTTTGGGAATCAGCTTCATCAGTATCATAGGTCATAGATTTACTTTACATATTTCATAATAGGAACCATGACCAGATAAAACGGACGACAAGACAAGAAACAGCTCAGCTATCTTTTTCTCTTAAAAATAAAAAAGTGCCACCAAAAAGGTTCTGTGGAGCAATGCCATACCTCCTTAATATGTTCTTCAAGGGTACCCCAGTAAATTAATTACGGATAGAATTATGGCAACATGAAGAACCAAGAATGCTTCTACAGTCATTTGCTTGTTTAAATGCTTATCTGTGATGGGGATTCCTCTTGTGTATGTCTCTGAATATGGTTCTAAACCCTTGTTGGAGCAAAAATGTGAACCGTCAGGGGATCCCTGGTCTGAGAACCAGTGCTTGAAAGAACCTTTAATCTCTAGCTCTAAATAGCACCAACACTGAAATAAAGCAAAATGGATCATGGAACATGTGGGATCCTTGATGACCATTTAAGAACCTTAAGAAACTATTTTAACTAGTCGTTCTGTATAGCTAGAAACTATGTTACATTGTAGTGCTCAAAAGAGTGCACAAAAATACTTTTAATGCATGGTTCTTGCAACACTCAGTCATTTTTAGTCTAATCTTTCTTAGCTGCATCTGTAGTGCATAGACATGTTTTCCTGAACTCAGAAAAGAACATTTATGACTTATTCTAAAAGGAAGTCAATGAGCTGTGCTTTCCTGTAGCCCCCAAGTAACAGTGGCTAGGGTGAAGTCCACTTTGTAGGGGAGCTCAGGCCCCTTCAGTGTAATGGCCGCTTTATTCCCAACGCACAGCTTGGATGATAAAGCATTTTGTAAAATTGCCTAAACTCCACTGGGCTGGAGCAGGAAGAGCTCATTTTCTTTCATAAATATAAGCTAGAGAGTGGACTGCTAAGTTCAGCAGTGAACTCTAGCATTAACTTGTATTCTAACAAGATTAAAATATATTTGTCCTGGAGATTAGCATACTTAAGTCCTCCTTTTGGCCTTTTTGGCGGTAGCAAGCACGCTTTGATCTATGTTGTGTGGCGAGGGCCTGGCTACGG
This sequence comes from Brachypetersius altus, assembly GCA_037974465.1. Lineage (NCBI taxonomy): Eukaryota > Metazoa > Chordata > Actinopteri > Characiformes > Alestidae > Brachypetersius > Brachypetersius altus. Next base: position 22,413,261 of record JBBPDB010000040.1, read on the forward strand.
GCTGGCCATCGGAGAGGCGAGTGTGAAATTAGCCTGATGTCATCCCTATTCTTCACCTTCGCCCATCTTTCACCAGCCTTAATTATATTTCCGCCACAAAGCTCCGGTGCTTCATTGCATATTCAAATCTGACTAGGAAGCGTTTTAGAAAACTATAGATAAATAACTCAGTGGGGGAGGGGTCAGAACGGGGGCCCCTTTGTATGAGGGGGCCAACAGGAGACGTCAATACTTTTCTGATATGTATTTTCTTTTGGAGTGTGACTGGCCTTTGCCTCCACCATTTGTTGGAGTTCAGCTTGGGGCATGGGTCTGTGTGTGACAAGACGGCTGGACTTCTTGAAGGAAGGAAGGTAGGAACCTTTTGTGTTTGTGTGTGTGTGTGTCTGTGTGTGTGACAGACAGAGGCTTTTTCAATCACAATAGGCAGATGTTTTTGTCTGTATCAGGGGCAGACACAGCAGGACTGACCTGCATGAAACTTTGAGACTTGGGGAAACTTTGACACATGGATGTTCTAAACAGCAGGCTGTTTATTCAGTTATTAATATTAAAGCTTATTTATTCAGTATCTATCAGAAGTTACCCAAGAAAGAAGTAAATTGAGGTCCAACTGCAGTGGAGCTTCTTAATTTATCCAGCATCTTCCAACACATTGAAGAAAACAGTGAAGCAGCCCAGAAGCTGGACCATCAGAACATAATATAATCTAAACCCCCAGCTGACTTTCATTACAAACATACTTGAGTAAAAGCCCAATTATTTGAAAAGAAATAGAATAGCAATCCATAACCTTTACTTTAAGTAACAGAAATCACTACTACTTGCCTCTGATGGCTTCTTCTTTAGAATTGTAATGTTGGCCCATAAATAAGCCCTTGGAGAATAAAGGCTCAATGGTATGAGTGAGCTGCACTCGCCCATTGCAGAGCTCCGAACTGAGTTTGGATTGAAATCTTTAGGGCTCCTGCCGTTGGAGAGTTTGACCTTTAATGGGGAGTCCTGGTCAAGCTGCCAGCCCTGTCTCAGTTTCCAGAAGCTGGGCAGGTCTGCGGGCGCTGGGCGTTACTTCCACATACAAGCCGGGCTGGAATAGAAATGCAGATGAGCTTTCTGCAGCATTGAGGAGCGCAGGTCAATGCTGGGAATCGTTTCTCAGAGATGGGCCACTGCTTCCCTTTTGTAATTGCCCCTATTCAGCCCTGCGACTTTCTCTGCAGCTTTTCACAAAGCTTAATGTAACTGTTTGGTGGAAAGCCTGCAGTTAATGATTGTTTGTGTGTGTATGATGTGTGTTTTGATTTTTAATATAAAATTCTGTTTCGGAAGTCTGGAAATATCAGTTAAAACAAGAATGCCACTTGGCTGCTATGGAGTTTTTCTGGTTGAGCTTCATCATACAAAAATATTGTGTTTTACACTAAAACCTGGTCTTCCAAAAACTCAGATGATGAAAGGTCTGACCTACTCTGGAGAATCTGTGCTGTCTTGATGAAAGAGTTATAGAAAAAATGAGAAGGTTTTGATCATTTTTAAGGTGCTTTATTTCAGTTTTGCATTCCGAAATTTCTCTGTAAGGCAGATCTAGTAAACTTCATGGGCATTCTTTACTAAGCATGAAAAACTACTTTTCTGATGGGTGTTTTAGCAACTGGTGGAGTCACTGGTAGAAATTTTGTTTAAATATTTACTCTTTGACCAGTAGATATGTGAACAGAAATAAAGGTAATAACTTCATAACTCACAATATTTTGGGTTTTTTTTATGTGCATATGTATTTGAAACCTGCTGGTATGGAAAGCCAAACTGCACCCTTTCACATGCCTGATAAAATACACAGCCAAATTATGAACAGGGGCTGTTTGTGAAGTAGGAAGAGGGCAGGGAATCAAGCTTAGGCAAATTAAACATGTTACCAACAAAACTGTATCATTAGACACCAAATTAATACATGGCTTCCAGTAAAAATGAAACATTATACCATTAATATAGAGAAAATAATGCATAAATAAATAATAAGGACTTGTGCGAATGCCTGCTCAACCATAAAAAAGCAGTTAAAGGTGGGCCTTCACTCTGGGGCCTTTTGTCCATTTTGAGCATACCTCTTATCCTAACCTCTTCTTAATAAACTTCTAAACTGAGCACAACAACAGAAGGACCACATTTTAACTTTTAAAGGGGGTAGACCTAACTGCCTTGAAACATTAAGAAAAATGCTTGCTGAATCTAATGTTCTGTTTTTTACACAGGAACTAGGGGTCTAAGCTATTTTTAACAATCACATCATATGTCAGTTTCATCTTTATTCTTATTTTCTTAGCTTTTAAAGGCATAAAAGTGTTAATACCACATTTCCAAAAACTGCAGCTTTGACGAAACTGGTCAGTTTTTTTATGTCAAGCATCAGAGGGTCGGTCCCATGTACAAATAAGCATCATTTTATTGACATGTTCTCCACTTCTGGGATTTAATTACACAAATAAACATGATACAAATTATGTACATCTGTTTCAAGAATGCTTTAGAAGAAAAACAAGTGAAATCAACCCCTCACAAAGGCAAATAAAAGCAACTTAAATGATCTCTTTCTGCTTTATACATAAGCTTTGTAGATTTTGCTGTAAATTCTATTCTGCTGCCGCTGAGCTTGTGTCTGTCTGTTCTATCACATGTCTCATATATATAAAAAAACAAAAGTTCTCACTAGAACTTTTAAGGCAAAAGTGTGTTTGTTTGGTGAATGGATTCACGCACTCACACACTTTTTTTTTTTCTTTCTTTCTGTTTTTTTTTTTTTTTTTTTGTTCCCCAAATGCACAATGACAACACAGTTCTCACCAAACAAAAAGTCCCTCAATTTGGTATGGAGTGGCAAGTAAACTACTTCTCGTCGTCTTATATCTCTCATGCAAAGGCCTCAGAAACTTTTACTAAAAAAAACATTATTGCATGACAACATGGGCGCCAAATAAAATAAATAAAAAGTAACCAAATAAAATGAAAGCCCTAGCTCCACAGCCCCACAGTTACCATCCTCGTACGACCCCCCTGAACGGAGGTGGGCACGTTTTACATTTATTTTGTTTGTTTTTTAATTGACAATGATATTCACACACGCAACAAGCTGCAACAGGATAATATTGCTCCAGAAGAAAAGAAAAGCACCCTCTCAGAAACACACTTTGCCAAGACATCAGAATAAAAAACAGTTTATTGTACATTCCCGTCTTAGAGAGTTTCAATAGAGATTCAATTTTGGGTCAAGTATTTTCCCTTTAAATATGTACTTTTATTTTTGTCATTTCGAGGTGTTTGCTTGTACGCCATTCAGCTGTCCTGAAAATAAAAAGAAAAAAGAAAAAAAATACATAATCTGTAGACTATGACGTAACCCTTTATAGTTAAATAGAGCTATAAATACGATATAATGCATTGTTACACAATGATATGCAACGTTATGTGAAAAAATAACCAGCATTTTTGTCCCTGTAAAACAATTCAGTTCTCGGAAATAAAACATTCGTTATGAAAGAAAACATGAAAAACAACCCACAAAGCTCACTGTAACTAAGATAAACTTTTTGCCATTCATTTTTTTCAAAAATAAAAAAAATCACAGTTGCCTGAATGCAGCAGAAAAAAATTCTTTGGACTTCAGCATGGATTAAAGACGAGAGTGAGTCTCGACGTCAAGTGTCAATCAAAAAGCGCGTGTCTCTTTTTATTTTTTATATGTAACGTTGGCTACCTTTCTTCACCAGACGTTTTTTTCCTTTTAACTGTGGACATCAGTGTAATAATAATAACATAAAAAACGGATCACATCACGCAAAAAATGACAATCCACATTTAAAATATTGCAGAGTTACATCGAGTCTACTCCGTTTATGCTGGTATTTTTGTACACTGGCCCTTTTGTTTGTTTGCTTGTTTTATTATTGCATTGTTTATGGTCCTCCTCCTGGAGCTCAGTCGCTGTCTGATTTGTCCTCCTTGGATGAGGTGGCGTGATTGTACAGGCCCTGGGCCATCAGGTGCAAGGCCAGCGTGTTCTTGGCCCCTGAAGCCTTCTTGATCTTGGCCCTCTTGTTCTGGAACCAGATCTTGATCTGGGACTCGTTGAGGCCGAGCTCCTGCGCCAGACTCTGTCGTCTCTGCTCGGTCAGGTAGCGGTTGGTCTGGAACTCGGACTTCAGTCTCTGGAGCTGTTCAGCCGTGAAGGCGGTTCTTGGACGCTTGTCTTCTTTGCTCAGGCTTTTCTTCTTTGGTTTACGGGATCTTGGCCCTGCATTTGGACACACATTCACATGGATTATAGAGTTTTCAAGACAAGATCACAGGAACTTATAAAAATATCTTTATAGTAATAGTAATAACTCTTATCGTACAGTAGTAGTAACCCTATAGCATCGTTGTAATCATAATCAGTCATAGTATGGCACTGTAGGAATGATGATATCAGCGTATAATAATAATAAATAAACATCATCATAATAATGACTATGATGATGGTAATAAAATAATCTTTATAGTAGTACTAATCATAATCAGCCCTAGTACATCACTATTGTAACAATACAATCAACGTATTGAATCAGAAAACTTTACCGATCCCTTTATTAAATTGCTCATGTTACAACAACACAAAGACACAGACAAGATGATAATAATAATAATAATAATAATAATAATAAAAATAATAATATCTGCTTTGTAGAAGTAGCAATCATAGTCAGTTATAGTGTATCACTGTAGTAACAATACCATCAGTGTATCAGAATCCGCTTTACTGATCCCTTTATGTTGCCACTATACAGAGACAGAGAACAATATAAAATATACATTCTGTAGAAAGAACTCAATATGAAAACACTATGCTGTACATACAATACTGGATATAAATACTACACATATAAAGTTACACAGTAAAGTGAATTCCTAGTGACATAATCGGCTGTTAGGAGTACAATACTGTACCTAAAGAGTACTGACTAAAGACTACTGACTATTGCACATAATGAAATGATTTACCACCCATTTAGAAAACTTCACATGATACTGTAGTCGGCAAGACTATTGCACATAATTATAATGTTCAACACCCAAAAGAACATTGCACGATGTTATATAGTTTCTCAAGCCATGGCCCCATGAGATACTAATAATATCAACGATATAGTAAAAGTAATCATAATTATGAACTTAACCAGTCCATTACCGTTATCGTTTTAGTAACCATCGGTGTAGTACTGGTGTTAGTATTAATAGTCATAATGATGGCAGCAAAAGTATCGTACAATGATAATAATGTAAAGATCAATATTGCTTGTAGTAGTAGTTGTAGTAGCAGTAGTATCATAACAGTAATGTCCAATCCCCGTAGTCATTATGTTAACTGATCTAATAATCTTTATAATAATATCAATTCAGTGCTGCTTTTAGTAGTAATAATCATAATGATGACAGTAATGGTATCATAAAAACAGTAATAGTAAAGGAATTATCAATATTTATGGTGGTTGTGACACTAGCAAAAGTGTTATGACAAGAATGACTAATCTCCATAGTCATGTTATATTGAACTAATATAATAATCGTTAAAGTAAGATCATCATCATCATCATCAATGCATGGCTGCCCATTGTAGTAATAGTCATAATGATACAATCTTCAAAGTCCCATACTAGTGTAATTCTACTCAGTATTTTAGTAGAAGGGGTGCTCGTAGAAACAGAAATATTGATGGCAATAAGTAGTAATAATTCTCATAATGATTATTATTGTTACCATTGTTATTATCATTAGAAGTTCTACTAGACCCAGTCATACTTAAAAGAACAATTATTAATAATTGTTAGTAATTCCATAATATGTGTCAATCATTACCTTGCAAACAGTGTGTGTAATTATAATTATCGTCGTAGTATACTGGCAGTAATATAATAATACTTATAGTAGTAGTATTGTGAATATTACAAATAACAATCACGAACACAGTTACATCAGCAGTAATTTATAAGTAGTTTATAAACTTTTAACTTTGTAACTTCAGATAAAAAAATCTGCCAACAAAGCTCCCTTCACATTTGCATGCGAGCCATAATTCAATAGGTCTGCTCGAGTTTTGGCCCAAGAAGGCCTGCTGGATTTGGGGTTGGGGGTGGGGTGAGTGCCAGGGTGGGAGGGTGTTAGGGTGGGAGGGTGTTTGGGTAAGTGATGGCGGGGGTGTGAGAGAGATATGAGAAGGTGGGGGGTGGGGGGTGGGGTTAGGAGCTCCGTTCTCCCGCTGTTACCATAGTAACCACATTTATAAGGCTGCGTGTTGTTCATAAACTTGTTATAAGTCTAGCACGTATCTTGCTACAACAGAGCGACGGTGTGAGCGTTCCTATTGATCCAGGGATCAATGGTCCCTTCCTATGACCTTTATTAGCCGTTCCAGATTGTGAAACCCAGACCTGATCTTTAAAGCGATTATATTTTTATATGCTCGCATTATTGAGAGATGTGTACAAGGCCTCGTCTCTCTGTTCAGTCAATCGATCGTTGTTCTGTGCGTTTTTACATGCGTTTTAATAACGTGTTAAACATCAAGATAGCCTTTTTATAGTATTAACTTTAATTCATCAATTCAGCCAAACCATTCCTAAGCTAACCGACAAGACTGTGATGCGTATCATGAGTTTCTTAGTTTGAATAAGTAAATAAATTAATTAATATAAAGAAAATGCGATGCAGAAAATACGATGAAATTGAGATTTTTAATTTTTCAAAAACGACAGAATTAAAATAACCTCACCAGTCCGAGTTAAACTTGCCCCTGTGCAGCTCAGCAGAGCCATTTTTAGGCAATTGAAACCATCACTTTTCCAGCAAGATTGGCAAATTCGTTTTGGCGCAAGAATATAACGAAATAACAAGTCTCTGATTCTATTGGAGAATGATTTTAGCCCCCTTTAACAGAATAAATGTGCTTTAGCACGTAGCCTGTTTCAATTCTATTGTCAAAAATATGCTAATGAAATATTAACAAAGACAGAGATGGAACAATGCAGGTGCAAAAAATATCTTGACTTCATTTGAACAAAAACAAAATACGACCGAAATATTTTTTCAACTTCATGGTCGTATTTGTTCGCCAACAACCCAAAATCCTAAAGTAAAAGTAAAGTATTTTGTTTTTAAGTCGTAAAGAATCATGGCGAACGACCGATCGGCAAAAAAAAATCTGACAAATTTTGTACAAGCTGCATTTTAGTGAACCACAATAACAGCTATTAAAACTATGATCTTTCTGATACTTACAATAACTATAAGAAGAATAGATAACAAAAAGAATAAACTAAATAAAAGTTTTCGGGCCTATAAACCCCTCTTGCTCTATTTTCCCCAACTCCTTCACACAAATTATTTGTTTACAGATTTCTAAAACGTCGTTTAAAATTTGGTTCATATTTCATAGACGGGTTATTTTTCACTCACAAAATGTATCACTCACAAAAAGACCAAACCTCTGGACTAAAGTGGTCTTGGCGGGCGGTGTCACGGTCAAAGAGAATTCGTAGCCTCTTGATAGGTCAGGCTTTTAGGGTTGCTGTGGCCTAGGCTTCCTAAATTACGATCAGCCATAATTTTTACTCTTCGTACTTCAATTTTTAAAAGCTTTCTTCGCTTAGAGCTATCATCAAATTATATAATAATGGTGTTTCTTTGGGCTCAGCAGTTCTATAAACGTTGAGAGTTTAAAAAAAAAAAAAAAAAAACAATAAAATAAATATAAAACTAATCGTAATATTAAAGTAACGTGTTCAAGCATGTAGGTGTGGGTAAAAGGCGTTAATTGCATTTGGAGATAGCTCGCTCCTACCTGATGATGGTCGGTCCGAGTATCTGGTGCAGTAGACCCAGGCTGGCCACAGCATGGACTGGTTATTTGGGTGCGCGCTGTTCTGAAAGCACTCCGAGTCCGAGCTCAGGCACTGTTCCGAGCTCTCGGCACGAGCTCCGTCCGGGGTCTTTTTGGAGCCAGGTGGTCCCGATGTCCCTTCCCCGGGTACGGGCGCACCCACCGGCTCCGTGTCCGCTGAGGGCTCGCTGGTGACGGGTTCTTGGTGGTGATGATGATGATGGTGCTCATGGTGGTCCTGGTCATTGGAGATCCCCTCTTTCCTCCGACCAAAGTCCGGCCGCAGGATGTTGTCGATATAAAAGTTGGTGACCCGGTGGGCGTGCAGATTGCCCGGCGCGTGGTGAAGCGACTCGTCGCCAGAGTCCTCCGCGCCTCTGGGGCTCCGGTCCTTGTCCTCCATCCCCAAACTCGCAGCTCTTTAACCCCTTTCTGCCCCACACAGCAGCGTCCCGCTTCCAGCTTTAAAAAACCTTCTTCTTCTCTCTCTGTTTAATTTATGTATTAATTATATATTTTTTCTAAGAGAAAAAAATGATCCGGAATAAAAATGTAAAAGGAAATGCTCTGATTCGTTGATTTTGAGGGTATTTTAAATACAATTCTCACAAAGAAAAATCATCATTTCAGAAATAAATTCCACTCTGAGCTCCTCGGAGTAGTTAATTGGAAATAGATTTCTTATGCTAATCACTAGATTTTTATTATAAGGCTACTTCAGGGAACTGTGCTGTGCCTCAGTACCCTCCAAAAAAGCTCAGGGTAAATAAAGAGGTGCTAACTGGCTCTGAAATACTTTCACTCCGGATTTTTGTTCTTATTTTTAATACGAGGACACCCCTCACCATCCCCCTTAGCCCACCCCACGCCCACCCGTGACGTTGCACTTCTGGTCGCCTAGACACGTGCCTTCTACCAATAGGACGAGTAGGTTTTACCATGTGATCTACTGACGCACTTGACTGACAGGAGCCCAGCTCCACCTCCCTCTTGCTATTTAAAGAGACCGTTCTAGAATGTAAAAAAGTGGTTCAGTCATTTGGTCATTTAAATCAGTCCACTATCACCCTTGGCGTGACCTAGGTGTCCATATAGATTGTTTGTGACTGATATGTGAACATTGATGAATGAATCTCTAATTCAGCACTCTGGACACTGACCTAGTTGGTTCTGATTGTGGCTCGTGATGGTTTTGCAGGACTGTGTTTTTCTACGCCACCATGGACCAGAGCAAGCTGGATGAATGGTCAAATACCTACACATGTCCTTGGTCATTTGGGCCAACATAGAGGGGACGTTTGAAGAGACTAAAAATAACAAAACAGACAGTCTGTGATAATGGATGGGGCGGGAATAGCGCTGCTCCTTACATACATACATACACACACACACACACATATATATA
>JBBPDB010000040.1:22427599-22442020 GCA_037974465.1 Brachypetersius altus
ATATATACATACGTACATACATACAATTTTTTTTCATGCTGATGTGGGCCCACAGTATTAAGTGACACGCTAAAACTTGCCATCACGTGCACACACCTGCCTACATCTGCTGGCCATGATCGCCTGGTCATCTACTGACTTTCTGCCGCTGGGCTGATGAGACTTGCAGTAATTTAGATCCAGAATCATAAAACTGTATTGATCCCATAGGAAGTTCCTTATTTTATGACTGCACATACACACAGAGACACGGAGACAAGAGCAATATGAAATACGAAGTCCAAACAAATCCAGTTTGGACTTTTTCTAATAATCTTTAGAAAAACTTCAATATGAAATACACAAATACTGGGATGTCAATACTATAAATGAGTAACACGTAATTATAATAATTTATTACATATGTGGAAATAATTGAGACCATTGCACATAATAAGCAGTTGTAAAAATGTTTGAAACAATCTCATGATAGGACTATTGTACGTAGTAATAATTAGTCAGCTGAAATGATAACAGACGAAGTGCTGTGTTGGCGGAACCCGGGTAGACCCGGGCTATACAGCCCTGATGGGCGCTTCTGTGTTATAAATACAAAAAATACGAAACTCCACTAGTACTGATTTTTTTCGGCTTTCTGCTGAGTGTTGGGAAAGGGCCAGCAAGTCCTGTCTAAAAAAAGCAGAGGGTTTGTGGGACTGGAGAAGCGTGGCAGGGCCTGCACTAAAGGAACGAAAAATAATTCACAAGGTGGGAGTGGTGTGCGTCTATATTCTTTCTGTTACTTATTTTGCAATGCACATCGTATTTCTTTATTTAAAAGCACCGCATTCGACCTTTTAAGAACTTCGTCATGATCTGTTGCGCCTCCAAAACTCACTCCAGACCCCCTCAAACCCCCCGGGACTGGATTAGAACCACAGAGTGGCAGAACTGTGGAGGTAAGGACTGTTTTTAAAATTCTTTGTTTTAGTCATAATCTACAGATACTGCTCCGTAATGAGAATTACAATAGCAATAATTTTAATATAAAGTAAACAGTATCCGGATTTGTTTGTTGTTGTTATTACTATTATTATTATTATTAGTAGTAGTAGTAGTCGTAGTAGTAGTAGTCGTAGTAGTGTAAGTATTCTTGTGTGTTCATTAATTTAGTAGTGTGTAGTGATTCGTAATTTAATCAATTGTGTATGTAGACTACACTGCATGTACACTGTGTGTGTGTGTGTGTGTATGTGTGTATATGGATTTTATCCTATCTAAGTTAAATACACACACGTAGTTGTTCATATATGCGTGTGTGTCCTTGTATAAAATTAGATATGTATAAGCAAATTCTGTTTAACACTGTCGCTCAGCCAGAAAACATTTTTTTTTCTCATTAAAATCTCCTTTCTCAGTCATAACAAAGATTGTTTTAGAAACTTTAAACGTGGTCACACTACAGGTCACGGTAATCAGAGACACTCTTTTTAATCCAGGATAAATTCTTTAGGATTAACACTCTCTTTTAAAACTCTTCGCGTCTTACGGTCAACTCGAACTTCAGCCCTGGTCTGTTTTCTTGACTTGCTCCTCATAACAATGATTTTGTTCTGAGCTCATCAGTGCTGATGTGGTCTTTGTGCTTCATAACAGTTAAAATCCCAGTTTAGCTCTGCTAAACGTTAGTTTCTCTGCGCCTTTTTAAATCAAAGAGGGTCTTCAGTAGAATTGAAAATAGCAGACATGAAACCTGCAGAACTGCAGAGAAACGTCTCAAAATATCTTTCAGAGCTACAAGGTCTAAAGTGAAGTAAAAAATATTCAGACTATCAGAAAATGATCAGATACTATATGAAGCCGTTTCTGTTGATAAAGAGTGCAAAAAGCAACTATGGTAATAAAAGTAAAAATAATACACATTTGCTTATGAAACCCTTTTTGTGTATATGTGTGTTTTGTTTCACTCCTATTTTTTCTTTTTTGCCTCTCCCACAAAAGGTCGCTCGGGCCAGAAGCAAGGAGGGATTTTTTTGTGAATGAGTGCGAGGGCTTTTGCCAGCTCACAGATCATAGAGGCGAGATGAGCAGAGCAGATGTGAGCCATTCAAAAGGCAATGATATCTGGAGAGGAACAATGGAGGGGGTCACCCGGGATCCCCCCAGCTTCCTGTTGGTCTTTGGAAAACAAACTGAAGAAATTGAGAAAAGAGAAAAAACCTAGAGGGAGCGCGAGGACCAGGGTAAAGGTTACTTACCATTTCCTATTTCGCTCTGAGCAGATTGAGCCGGTTAACGTAGGAGGATATGCATATATTTATGAACATATATAAATGAATGCGTAGCGTATATGTCTATATTTCCTCAATTCAGTTTCCGCCCATATTTCTATATTTCCCTTATTTGGTTTTTCTATATGACCACATATTCCTTATTCATTTACCCCATGTATACATATCCCTTATTCAGTTTTCCTGCATGTCTATATTTCCCTTTTTTAGTTTTCCTGTAATCTTATATATCCTTTATGCAGTTTCCGTATATAATTGCCTATATTTAACTTATTAAGTTTCCCATATGTCTACATTTACCCTATTCCATTTTCCTATATTTCTATATTTCCATTACCCTGTTTTCCCAGTATGCCTGAATGGATTCCATATCTGTCTAATCAAAATAAATTAAAAAATGAGCTGCTTTCCCAGAGAGGCCATATAAGAGGCACCTTTCATTCCATCAATAAACATTTTAAAGGGTTAAAAGTGTGGTTCTATCCAAATTAAGGCTCTTTCCAGGTCTTTCAAACCTCGAGAACCATCCAGGAACATTAATCTGAGGCATAAGACATTTTTTGAAACTGCAGTTTCACAACAGCTGGAGAAATTCACTGAACACCTCGGCCAGCTATTTAAGAAATTGCATTAATGGAAATTTAAAGACATGTCCTGTCTTGAACTGGATTCGGAGAAACCTTCAAAATAATAAAATCAAGGATTTGTTCCATTAAAGCGAGGTTTCAACACTTTGTGCTCGTTTGGAATTGTTCCCATTTGCATGCTTTAGTGAACTCGTAAACCTACCAGGTTACTGCCTTTAAAAAGTAAAGCAGCATTTTTATTATAGTGAATTCTAGCTGTTCTGCAACAGGTGCAACTGTCGGTGTTTTTCATCAGTTTGACCACTAATTCATCAGAGGATTTCAGCACAGTGGTCCGTTTTTTTAATTAAAATAACCATGTATTCAAAGCCTTTTCTGCATTATTTCTTTATTTATTTGTACTCATTAAATCAGAGGTCTATGTGAAGCATAGTGTTGTACATTCCATTGTGAGTTACTGTAGAGAGTTTTATAATAAATTTATATAATATAATAAACTATTTACAGCTCTTGTGGCTTCTGTTGACATTGTCTCTTGGCTAATGTCCACCCTCGAGAGGATCTTCAATACTGAGCGTGAAAATCAGCTTATAAATTTCCCTTTAAAATTTTAACGCATTTTGAGACAAGTTCGAAAAAAACGCACCACCTCGAATTTTACATCGTACTGCAGACGTGCTACTGTTTACAAAGTGTTTGATCTGCAATATTCAAGATTTGACCTAAATATCAGAAGTTCTCAAATAAACGTCACCCCATTAACCTGCCCGTCACTAGACGCACTTTTGAGCCATCAATCACGGCTCCAGTGAAAGGCGAAGTGTGTGTCTCACTAATTGTTCATCATAGAAGAGTCGTTTAAGAGGTCAATTATAAAACACGACTACTTCTTTTTTCTTCCACCCTCTCAACTTTAAAAAGGACTAATGAGGACGACTCGAGTGACACCTCTAGAGATTCCTGACTGTATCAGTCAGATTTTCAGGGGTGACGGGTGGGTTCAGGGTCATGATTTACTGAATACATCTGGATCTTGTGCAGTGCACTTTATTGTTATTCACAAAATAGTGCTGAAATTATATAGATAAATATCGATAATATATAAACTTAATAAACTTACTTTGCTTAGTAGTACAAAATGTGTAGGACATTAAGCTGCTGACTTTCATGTACATATATTGTAAAGCCGCGCTTTACAATTGACCTCTTAAATGGCACACACACACACACACACACACACACACACACACACACACACACACACACACACGCATACATTTTATATATATAATGTGTGTGTGTGTGTGTGCCATTGAAATTGTAAAGCAATAATATATGTATATAAAAGCAGGACTAAGGAAAAGCGGGCCTGTTTTTATCCTTATTGTTGCTGGAAAGTTTGCCTTTGTGAGTCTGAGGTCAGGCATAACTGACTGCGGCACAATGGCCGTAACGCCGCGTGATCAGAGAAAATGAAAGTCCCGGTCAGTCAAAAAAAGAGGGGGGTGACTTTTTCTCCTTTCTCTCCGCGTTACTTTCGCAATTCCTCCAAGTTTAAAGTCATAGAAATGGGCGTCATTTAGCCCACATTGTCCGCGCGCTCTGCGTAGTCAGTCCGTCGGAAAGTAATTTCATTAACTCGGATTAATGTGCGCCCTGTAAAGTTTTATTGCGGTCCAAGGCTGGGACATCTATATTAATGTATTTCGGCACGATGCGGAGAAAAGGCTCGCGCAGAGTAAGTACTGTGTCTGCTGACACCCGCTCGACCCCCTCGTTTTGTTCTGCTATGGACTACAATAACTAGTGACCCAGATGCGGATGATAATATGAGTGAAAGGACTCTGGGCCATGCTCAGTGGGGAGGGAAGAACACGGTCGTGTCATTCACAGCCCACAACATCACACCATGATCCGTTTAGGAAATGAAGCCTCTGGCCACATTTCAGCTTCTGGGACCACCGCAACAAACTCCCGAGTAAGTTTGCTTTCTTTTAATAACTTGGCCCACAGCAGCTAGCAGCTACATGTGGAAAATATTTATATGCCATTTAGTCAACTTAGTTTTAAACCGTGGTCTTAAAACTATACGTAAGTGAGACCCCACATCCTCACATTTAGTGATTTAGTGTCACATTTAATGATTTAGTGCAGGGAAAATCAAAATTGGGAGATTTCGAATATAATTATGAAACAATGCTTTCTTTACCAAACATTCTGTTTTTTTTCTTTTTAAGCATTATCCTCACTACTTTTACATTTATTTTTATTTCTATAAATATGGGTAAAATCAATCAATATTAAACCACTATCCCGTCCACGATAGGCTATATCAGGTGCCACTACAAAAGCCAGTTTTATCTACTTATTTATTTTTCACAACTGGCTATTAATCTCTGTCCCTGGTAACGTTTTTTTCACAAATTTTTATTGCTAACCCTTTCTTTAATATGGCAATCTGTGTTTATTCAAAAGCATAGAATAACCGATTATTCTGCAAGTAACTGCCATGTTAAGGTGGCGATCTCGGTATTATGAATAGTACCAGTTAATTTGGCAGACTGGAGACCCTTCAGGACAGGTGCAGAAACTGAATTAATAGTAGATGGTGACAAGAGCAGTGTGTCCAGACATTAAACAGGTGAAAAACTCTTTAATTGGTTGGAGAGGAATTACATCACACATCATCATCTTCATCTTCAGTCTAAAATCCGCCCACTGCTCTGACCTTGGCTTTCAGAAAAGCGAAACTTTCCTTTCAGTGCACAGTCAGATTAAATCCTCTAACCTTGAGAGATCAACTGTGAGTGCTGGAAAAAAGAACAAAAAGACCAGAAAGAATATGGACTGAGACCGAGTCCATTTCAAAAGTCAGGAGAACCACACACACCAGTCCCCCTATCACATTTCCTTTGTTCAACGTGATCAAATGACCCGTTTGTAGAACACAGGCCTCTTTCTTTTACCCAAAATAAAAATAATTATCCGCAATATAAATACATACAGTCAAACATTCAAATGCACGGCATACATTTTGGTTTAGTTAAGATGAGTCTTTATTCAAACAGAAATCATATTTCCTTGGACGAAAGCTGTGAAAGTGCCCGTTCAGTGTCACTCGAACCGCGTGCATTTAAATTGGATATTAAGTGTGCCAGCAAAAATTAAACCAATCACTTACATCAGATGTAAAATAATCCCATAAAACAATTCCATATCAGATATCCGCTCCACAATTACAGCTGGAGAGATCCTGATTGGTGGCCCGCTTAGAGAGCGTCCACTCGGTCAAGTGAACGAGACCAAACAAATTGGACAAAAGTTAATATCTTTAATACTTTTAATTAAGAAATGTTATCATATTCAATTGCAATTATTTTTAGGTGCATAGGCTCCTGACAGGGCTGGACTGGGACAAAAATCGGCCCGGGTATTCTGAGCCGAGACCTGCCCACCAGGCTGTCATTCGGGGGTTGGGGGTGGGGGGCTCCTGACTAAAATAACAGTATTGCTTTTATTTTATTTTACATTATCAAAAAATAAGATAAGAAGATACAATTCACTCATCTCTTAGGTTTGCAAATAATCGTCAGCATTCGACTTCGAAGTAAAGAAACGACACTGGTTTGAACAAGTGACACAAAGAAGTGGGAATACTACCAAAGAGTACAGCTTGATGGCTCTAGAGAAGCTCGAATATTCGTTCCGAATATTTGAACAGCGATTAATTTGTTCATAAAAAACAATATTAATTGTCATGAACTGGAAGATGAAGTGTGCAGGAGTGTCAGAACAGGTAGCTGCCTGGGATGCTGTGGTGGGTTTTTACGATGAGATGGGATGATGGTATAGTGGTGGGATGGTGAGGTGTGGGATAGTGAGTGGGTGAGATGGAGGTGATGGTGAGAGCTTGGGATGCTGGGAGGGTAGGAGGGTCTGTCTGTATGTGTTTGAAGCGTCTCGAGACTAAGAGATTGTTATGTCTTAGGGTTTTTCGAGCTGGGTGGGGTTTTTTTGCTGGCAGCACGTGGTTGGTTTGGTGAAGGTGTTGATGGTGATCGTGCACAGGAGGAAAAGGACTGACGTGTAATGCAGTTTATGCAGCTTGCGCTTTGAGATGGTGGGTGTTTCGCAGCCTAATTATCGTGGTCATGCGCCGTGACTCGGGTGAGCTGAGTGATTATGAATCAGATGCAGAAATAAACGCACCGGCGGCCTCGCGCTCAACCAGTCTCTGAACAAACACTGGGTCTCTGAACTACTACTGTATTTCTGAACAGTGACGCACGCGGGCCCTGCAGCGTAGGGAGCCGAGTGGTCTTTACAGCCTGCCGTCACCCTGAAATATATTGAAACCCAAAGAAGTCAGTAAGGAGTTCCAGGCCTGTGAAGAACTGCTCCAAACTGCGGCCTGAAATCTTACATCTATGTGTTCTAATCGATTTTCATTTGTTATTTATTCGTTAATTAATTAAATCAACTCGTCTTATTTATTATTCTTATTTATTATTTTGTCTGTCTTAAAACGACAGCCTGTTTAATTATTTATTTATTTGTTCGTTCAGTCATTCGTGTATTCATTTATTATACTTTTGTTGTTTCTTTTCACACAGGGTACTTTCTGTATCTGTTTTATTTGTTCTTTTTTCCACTCATTCCTCTGTGATTTGTCCCCAAATTAACGAAAGCCGATTTTTCAACATGTTAGTCTTTCCAGTAAAAGGTTCAGTGTTTAAGGACTTCATGGGGTCTGTAGGTAACGCACCATCGACCGCCTGAAACAGCAAAAAGTTGCCTTTTGTATCGGTTTCACTGGTATGAATAGGACTAGCCTGCTTTTTCACAGAAACTGATCAGTAACCCTTTCACAACTCAAGACCTGTATTCTAGTGTCAGGGTGTTAAAAATAATGATCTCTGTTGGGAAACATTGTCAGACCCAACTTTAGTATCCTCAGGTGTTCTCCTAAATCTGCATTCTGCACTATAAAATTTAATTCATTAAAATTTACCCACTGAATATATTTCCTAAATCTACAGTAACTGTAACAATAATACTTTAAGCCTTTAAGTCATCACTTGTTTTCTAGTGTTAAGGTGTTAAAATAATGATTGTCAGTCCCAAATTTAACTTTAATATCTCCCACTATTACCCCTAAATCAGCATTCTGCACCATCAATATTTCATATATTGATATTTGCCCACAGACTGGACTGTTTCTTCCCTGAATTAACACTTTCCCTGAACGTTACAGCAGATTTAAAGACTGGGAACTGAGGATTCTCATTTTGAAATATTGGAACATTGGTTTTGTTACCCGTCTGAATGGCACAGGGTCTGAATTCAGCAGTGTGCAACCATGCAATGCCCCCCCTTTTTCCTCCAGCAGTGAGACCCTCTCATGGTGGAGGGAGGAGAAGGTACCTACCTACCCAACTCAATAAAAGCCCAGCGGAGCTGAACCCACCAATCTCCACTGCCCTCTCTCATCAGGAGGCAGATCCTTAAGCTCCTTAAGCAGCTCTTCAGATGGAGATTTAGCTAATGGACCAAACACCACCTAATATTTCACTCTACAATAGCAGAAATATGGGCTTCTGCTCTAATAGCATGGCACTTGTGATGATATTCTTTCCCTCATCATCATCCCAGTGTTTTCAGTGAACGTTTATAAGTCAAATAGTAAGAGATAAAGGCTACATTCTTAGCAAACTGTTTAGCCCAAATGTTTAAGTTTTTTCTTTGTTATTCAAAATATGAACATTTCCTTTTTAACAAAAAAATGAATAAAATGCAAATTGTGAATAAATTAATTAAAGTGACATAAAAGCACCACTAACACTGCTAAAATCGATGCTATAAGATTTTCATCCAAAGCATATTTACAAAATTTGCATCAACCAAACAGAGGAAGTTTTTTGGGGCTCTCATTTACTATACAGAATTTAGAGATGAAAAAAAGTTAAAGTTGGTCATTTTTCTACACCCAAATGTCCTCTTTGTTTTTGATAAACTGTCATTTTCCAGAGTTCTGTTGGTTGACCTGTTTAAAGCCTATGACCAGACCATGGTCTGGTGTTGGAGATTCCTTTATGTAGGTTAACTCCACTCATACCTTCTGCCCGGACCATCATATCAGCACTTGTCAGCCCAAAAGTATGTTGTTCTCAGGAATGACTGCCCTAATTAAAAAAGTTGCCCTGCTTTTTCCATATTAATCTACTGATTAGGTCCCAATGTAAGTACTACTGTAAATCAACCCAAAGGCCATTTTTATGAGAGATGGTGTTGGAGAACATGCGCTCCACCAGGTCATACTTAGGTTTTCAATTAACGCGATGTTATTAAAGTAATAATTGTCCTAATGATATGCTCTCCATTTCTTTGGGGACCGAGCCTTTAATTTAATTTCCAAACCAGTTGAACTTAAAGGACTCACTGCAGTGCTTCATTGGATGCTTTTCCTTTTTGTTTTTTTTTAAAACATGAAATTCCATACCAATGGGAACCAAAAAGGCAAATATGGGTTTTTAGACATTAGAGTTTATTTCTGCTTTGTATGGTATTTGGAAAGGTGGCAAGGAAGCCATTTAGAATTTTAGCAAATTATGGTCTTACTGGTGAAGTAACCATCCATTTACATAGTTTTGTGTAACATATGACATCCCTTTTTGTTTTTATAAAAATCAGTTATTTCTAGATTTTTGTTGTGGCTACATAAAATATTATGTGTTTATTATGAATACATACCCTTGGTCCTGAAGTAGTTGACTGCAGGTTAGCTTTATTTTGGTGGATCATTTGATAAAGCTTTTAAGGAGTTTATGGCTTTAGAGACAATAAAGTGAAACATTTTTGCCTAATCACTGTTAGGCCCTCCTAATTTATGTCCTTCAGGATACTACATACTTGATTAAGAAGAGGAATCTACAATATTCAATTTGAAGACGATACATATTCATGTCCAACATGCCAACAGACACCTTGTGTCCACTAAAGAGCAACAACTTTTTCCATATCAAACACACATTTAACACATTTTATAGACCACAACATTATAATAAAATACAACACACTTGCAAATGGTATTTTTGTGCATTTGACATATTTAAATATTAAAAGTCCTGAGGGCATTAAATGGACCAAACACTCAATAACAGAAATAAGGGTTTCTGTTTTTACTAGTACGGTGCTTGTGATGATCTGCTTGCCATCATCATCATCATCATCTCAGTGTTTTCAGTAACTGGTTTAAGCATGACCTGATTGAGTGTTTATAGGTTAAAAGGTTAATTGTATGATCTTGGCAGACTGTTTACCTAACCCCTTTTTTTACACAATATAAACATGTTCCACCTTTTAAATCCAAAGGAAACTTTAAACTTAACCAAACTACTGTATATAGCTAAAGGTGAGTTTATGTCCCATATCATAAGACCAGACATTGGTCTTATGTTGGAGCTTCATTTAGGACATATTTATATAATAAAAGTCCTAAGCCCATTAAGAAAATAATAAAAAAAAACAACAAAAAGAAGTATTTCCAACATATGTGCACACATTGTATGCATGCTGGTCGCAGACCACTGGTTTACAGTATAGAGGCCATGTGTCTCCATTTCACATGAAGACCCCCGCTATATAGCCCCCCTCGCCCCTACACTCTATTGTTCCCTCAGTGACTCTGCTGAACAGTGGCAGAAGCTGGAGGATTAGATGTCGAGGACTGACAGGATCTTCATTTAGCTGTTCATTGACTCAGTAATGCTGACTGTACTACTGACAAACAGTGCAGCTCCAGTGACTGTAGTTCCACTTGCAGTGAACAAACACAGTTTTAAATAACTTCAGAATACATAGAATAAGCCTAGTATAAGACTAAAAATTTTATAACATCTAACATCTATCTATTTGACAGTACCTCTGAACACAGACCAATGAATTCCTCAAGCCTCAAAACCTCAAACATTTCTACCTTGTTAGTCTTCTCTGGTCATATTAGCCATGACTGATCATACCAGTAAAACAAACAAATTATTAACTAATGAAATACAGGCATGTCATTCAGTTTTTACCACAAATTTGCATTTTACAAGGAATTTATATGCAATAATGCCACCAAAAAACAATGTAAATGTGCATAAAATACACAATGAGTAACACAAAGATTTGCAGTTATCATGTACACACTTCCAATATATGTATATAAGTAACATTTATGCTTAAATTACTATCATAAATTATTCAGTCACTACTTTGAACCATGGAAAATGCAGTATATGGTTATGACAGATGGGCACTGAATTGTGGATCTACTTATAGTCAGTTCTAGCTTAGGCGTGGAATATATTTTCCTTTCAAAAGAAGATCTCCATTTAGGACTAGGTTTAGTTTGAAATTATAAATGTAGTATGAGATTACATTTTTAATGGGCATTTTATACCAGCCATCTGTCAAGATTTGTTGAGAATCTAAAAAAATTAGCCTTTTATGCCTAGTTACTCATCTCTGGTCATATTAAGCACGATTGATCATACCAGTGAAAACAATAAAATGCAGGCATGTTATTCAGTTATCACCTTAAATTGTGATTTTTCATAGACTTTATAAAAATAATGTGTATAAAATATACACAAGTATACCAAATATTCTATTTGGTAATACAAATATGTGTACTAACAATATATAAACACATATATACAAAAGCACAAAATGTCCCAACCTAACTGCACTTTTTTTCAGCTCATTTGCAGTGTGTGAAGCCCATGCCTCTGCCCACTGTGAATAGCTGTAGGTCACAGTTTGATGTTTGAGACCCTGTCTGAAAGTTCAGAATCCTGCCATGCCATGTAAACAAACAAATGACAGAAGAAGAGGGGCCTCATCAACACCTTGAGTGGAGTAATAATTAACCCACTCCTGAGGTGGAGAACACAACAGGCTTGTGATCTCTGCAGGTAAGCTCTGTGCTGCACACTCTTCCAAAAGCCAAACTCTCAGGCAGGAGTGGGCATGTTGATATTGAAGCATCAATATTTACAATCCTGTTATTACCTTTAGATGGTGTAGATTATATAGACTGATTTATCTATATAATCTTAAAGTCCCATTCTGTATGGGAACTTTATAAATGTTTAAGTCATTAATTTTTCTATTGAATTGGATTTGGGCATTACAACTCAGCTGTTTAATCTGTGAATTGATTCAATGGAATTGAATGTTAATCTCATTACTTCACCATCTGCTGCTATTTTATTGCATTTATTTTTGTTACTAGAACAGTATACTAAATCTTTATACATAAGGTTGGTGTTACACTGTTATTTGTAGTTTTCTTGTCATTGTGTTGCACTAATGTTTATTGTCCATCCTTTTATTTTTTCTGTTTTCTTATTATCTTTTATTCTCTCTTGTTTTACTCAGCATGGAATTGACACAAGAATTTCCTAAGTTCTTTCTTGTCTTATGTTTTGATAATGTAGATTATATCGATTATATTGATAATATAGAAACGAAGCACATATTTGAAGTAATAACTATTTATTTTCAATCAAACTGAAAGTGTTTTCAAACCTGAAAATAGAAAAACGTTTTGGAAAAGATTTTTTTTTAAACTTAAATTTGCCAAGGTCATGATGAATAGAAATACAATGATCAATTTAGTTTTAAATTTACTTACATTAAAGGTTAAGAATGTTCAGTCTGTATACATCCCCTTATGCACAGTGTTGTCCGGGAAACACCAATTTTCTAAAGACTTAACTTAATTATAAAAAAGTTTTAAGAATTTCTACACCAGATAGTTTCTATGAGAAAATCTATTTTTCATCATTTCCCCTTCAATATGTTTGTGTTTTAGTAGACCCTATGTAAAAAGTTTACTTTTGAAATATTAAAAGCATACCTATTTGTTATTAGAAAATATTTGTAAGTAGTCATTTATATTGTCACTTGATACAAAGCTACAGTTCTCACTGATTTTACATTTAGAATTAGTATGTTTTAAGTTTAGAATAACTTATTTGAATTTTTTTTTTTTTTTAGATTTTTTTGCGACTTTGATTAAGAAACATAACTTATTTAGAATGAACAGAAATATTACTGTCTGGAAGTCATTCACAGTCACTTACATTGTGTAGTAGTCCGCATACAGTATGTTTTACTAACGTGGTAAGAAAAACAAGAATAAAAATCAGCTCTGGAATTTTTGCAACCTAAAAGTGACTTTTCAGCTGAAAATCAACCACTTTCACTTGTATCTCATCCAGGTTTTGACCTACTTTTGGGCAGAAATCAAAACACCAGAGTGTTGCAACATGGTAATCATTTTACACTAGAATGCTTGAATACTTAATATTAGAATACAATAATACTTGATACAAGAATACTTTTTTCCACAATATTTAATACTACTAGAGTACTTAATGTTTAAAGGTCAACCAATATACACACACACATATATATATCTTGTATCCGTGACGTTGTCCCTCTCCTGCGAGCGAGCCCGTCTCTGCTTTGGGCGGGACACCTGGCGCAGCTCCCAGAGTTCCCTGCTCCAAAGGTGAATCTGTCGGTCCCCGCGCGAGCATGAGTGTGTCTCCAGAGCGCGCCGGGAGGCGTCTCACTTCACACAGACAGCACACAGACAACACACACACACACACACATGTCACCTCCGCGCGCTGTCAGAATTTTGCCTTGGTTTCTCATGCACAAGATAATCCATTGTAAGGCGCGCACGGTGTGTAATAAAAGTGTCGCGCGGCTGAAAGGGAAGGTTCTGGTTTGTAATTCTCCTCTTAATCTCAGAGGATTAACGGGAGACAGCAGTTGCCTCTCGCGGGACGTCATTAACACTCTTTAGCTCAAAAATAATACTAGGCCTATAATTTAATAGGAGCCTTATAATTTAATACAAGTCTTATAATTTTATATCTCCTTTAGACCGGGCTCCTAATCTGCATCATGTTTGATCTGTCTGTAATCTGATCTGGATGACACGAATAAAGATAATGATGAATAAATCCATATTTGAGGTGATTAATGTGCGTCAGTAAAGTTTCTGGTGTCATACTCTGGTGTGTTCGTTTCACTTTTCTCTCTTTCTTTATGTGTCTACACACACACACACACACACACACACACACACACGCACACACACACACACACACACATACAAATCTGTGTGTGTGTGTGTGTGTGTAGACAGATAAATATCATGAACCTTTCTTTAGAGTTCTGTTCAGACAGAAGATTTTCAGGCTCTGTTCCTTCACAGTAAACACTATTCTGTGTTTGTCTTAAGGGTCTATACTGACACCCAGCACATGTGTTTCCCTATTCATTTTTAATTAGTGCAAACTGAAATGAGTGGTGCCAGTAAAATCCTCCTAGACTACATCTGCTATTGTACTGTGTGTAATAATTCACTGTAATTTCACTCAGTTGAAATTTCACTTGCTTAAGGCTGGAGACAGCTGTCATAAATCTGCTGTGTGTATTTCCAAAATATCAGGAATTCTCTTTCATTACAGTCATTCTCTCTCTGTCTCTGTCTCTCTCTG
>JBBPDB010000040.1:22452839-22482009 GCA_037974465.1 Brachypetersius altus
GGTTGGCTGAGAAAGTGTTTGATCTGATGTGCAGCAGAGCTGCTATTAAAATCGCAGACGATCATCTTAATTTAATCATGGCAGCCAAAATCGTGATTGTGATTAAAATTCGATTAATTGTGCAGCTCTACTAGTGTAGAAGCTTTTATCGATCCAATGGGGGACCAACTACAGATGAAAGTCTATATATTTTAATGCAATTCCCCTGCATCATTTAGGTTCTGTGAGTTTGGTAGCTGTTTGAAAGAACCTTACTTTTGGACCGATGTACCTGTTAGGAATCATACCAGAGTATATTTTCTACATTGTGCTAAGTGTGCTAATGGGATGTTGGAGATATTGTTGTTTGTTGCAAATTATGCTGTCTTTTTCAGTGGGTGGTAAGCTCTTTCCTAAGGGGTCTTTAGTTCAGCACAGTGGTGCTTTATCTGCTCAGACACAAATGTTTCAACCTGTCCATTAATTTGCCAGTTTAATGGCTCTCTTCTCCATCTCTAAGTAGACAAATTCTAAGATGAGCTTGGATGTCTGTGTTTTTGTGTTTAAGTGCCATTTATGAGAGAGTTTCTGCAAAATAACAGATGGAGTCTCTGGATATCAGCTGTTTGTTGACATGATCATCTGATACCCAGCATGTCTGATTCCTTCCCTAGGGGGTAGTCTTTGAAGTCCCAGAGTTATAGCTTTATATGTTGTTTTTTTATAGCTCATTTATTGGTTGATGAGGTGTCCCAACGTCTCTTCTCTTTTGCAGTTGCTTGGCGGACTCCTGTGAAGGTCTCTGCAGAAGCGTTGGTGGTAAGCCTATCTGATCCTTTCTAAATTGCTTTTTCTCTGTTTATGCAGCAATAATCAGATTCGTCTTTTTTTTTTTCAGACATCCATGAAGTTTAGCTGAGGACTAATTTACTGTTGAAGTGATAGTTTGGCCAAAATGTAGTTTTCCCTTTCAGCTATATATAGTTGTTCAGACATTTTTGAAGTCAAACTGTATGTATAAATCATCACACCTTGAGTTTTTAATGCTCGAATAGACTTGCTTTTTGACCCTGTTGTCAGTGAAAATGTACTAAAGTACATTGGGTAACAGTAGCAGCCATACTTAATTAGCAGTCTAAATGTAAGGGCCCCTATCAGGGATTATGAATTATGCTTGCTCTTTTGTTTATTTAAAGAAGTTGGTCGTGTGTAGAAATGCTTAGAAATTCAGTTCACTTCCCAGTCCATAAGAAACTGCCCGAACATCAGTCTTTGTGATTTCACAATAAAAACAGCACATTTACAAATATGGGCCTATTCAGCCTACAGTAGTTTAGCGCCGTCAGACTGAATCTATAAACAGTGTTTAAGCCCAGCTTTTTGATACAGATACAGCCAATAGTCTGAAAGATATGGGTTCAGTCTTTTTAACTTGAAGGGATAATGAAAGGTTGGGAAATGGTCATGCAGAAATGAACTATGACTTGCTTTGGTAATAAGAAAGAAAAGAATGTGAAATATAGGCCCTTTTAACACAGACAAGCCCAGGTATGTAATCGAATGATGTTTATATCTTGTGATCACTGTACTTCAAAAGTTGTTGTAGTCCTGCACTAGGTGTAATCTGTGTTTGTAGCAGATCCTGTAATCCCATACAGTCTTTGTGCTAAAGGTACAAACCATAAAACATCTCAGTTGACAGTTTAATATCAATATATTTTAACATTTAAAAGGCCACATTATAAATATTGCCCTAACATGAATGCTGTAAAAACTCAGTTTGTCAAAGCATATTTGTTTTTGAAGAAGCATGTATTGTAATTTGTATGATGGTTAGTACATCAAAAAAGTATCTTGAATCTCATGCAGTGATTCCCTCCCCTGCAGCTCAGTAAGGACATTTATAGTATATATGAGTGTTGCTTTTTGATTGTGTCTGACCGGTGTGTGGTGTTTCCATGCTCAGAGTCTACGTCTGCAGCAGAAGCAGAAGCAGACCGAGGGAAACTCTCAGCCACCAGCTAAGAAACCCAAGTGAGTTCTGTCCAAGAGTGCATGCATCTGTGGTCGTGGATTTGAAAAGTACTATGGGATAATTCAGATGCTGGAGAGGAGTAGTATTGGGCAGTTCAACAGTGTTCTTGGTTATTTTTGAATGCTTTTCTGTTTTAAATGGTTTTAGTTTTTAATGTAAATCTAGGGCTAAGAACATTTACCAGTAGTTATTAAAAATCTGGTAGTTATTAAAAATCTGCTAGTTGTTAAAAAGCACAGTGTACCTTCATTGTATTTCCATGTTTTAAGTGTGAAATTATGTAATTTTTTCACTGTGATGTTTAGTGTTTAGTCATTTTGAGGTCTTTTCGCATACATTTTACAGTTACGTTGGATCCATAAAGTAATAACGGTGGTAATATTTTAAAGAACAAGACCATTAGTGTACAGCAGGAGGAGGTTGAGGCTCCGAGTATTAAAGGGAGTGAACAAACTGGGTAGTTTGGTGGGGATTTGTTTTCTTCTTTGGTGTTGCAAACATGCATAGTTCTTTTTTTTTTAACAAAGGAATTGTAAGAAAATAGATTACTTCACAGTAGTGTGGAGGTTTAGGTTGAAGCCTGATGGTGGTGGTGTAAGCACTGAATTTATAATGTTGAGTTCTCTTTGGAAGAGTACATTCATTAATGTGCATTTGCAGAATGGAGGAGCTGCCCACGGCAACCAAAAAGCTTCCCCCGGAGTCTACACCGTACGTCTTCTTTACTGGCTTTGAACCTCTGCAGGTCCAGCAGTATGTAAAGGTATTTGAACCCAGTTTGCGTTCTCATGTTTCACTATAGCCTCTAATTGGCTCTGTTTGTCTGAGAGTCTGAGGATATATTGGTCTTTGACTGCTCGTTACACGGCCTTTGCCGGTTCAGGTGTTTGAAGAGGTTTGCTGAAAATGAACACGTTTGAGGGAGAATAAATGCCAGCAGGCTGTAGTACACCTCAAGAGCTGTGTGAAATCAGTTTCTCATCTAAAATAACACACAAGTGCTCTTTACTGGGCCTTCATGTTTCGTCTGTAGTCAAAGCTTTGTCTTTCCCTCTTGCTCTCCCTCCCTCTCCTCTTCAGAGATTGTACGAACTTGGTGGCGAAGTAGCAGATAGTGCTCAGAAGTGCACTCATCTTGTGGCCAGCAAAGTGACCCGCACAGTCAAGTTCCTGACGGCCATATCCGTTGTAAAGCACATTGTCACGCCGGAGTGGCTTCAGGAGAGCTGGAAAAGCCAGAAATTTGTGGGTGAGTGGTGGGTGAGAAAGTTGATGTGATGAGCAGGAATCGTGTTGTTCTACTATTTAATAAACAGCTTGGCCGAAAGGCAAGGGCAGAGTTTCCTGTTGCTCCAAAAGTAATCGCTCAGCCAAGACTCGGTTAGTGTCTAAAGTCTGCTTTTTGAGTTTTGCACTTGAGCTACAAGGCTAATGTAATGGAACACTTGTCACAAACTGGGTCGAGTTGTTAAGTAAGTTCAAGTGGCAGTTACACTTAAAAGCACAAAAAGCCCAGAGTAAACATGTTCAGGATGTACAGAGATGGACCTTGACAGCAGTCAATACTACTTTAAATGGAATACACACTAACTGATGGTACTTTGTGAGGATAAACTGTTCTGCCTTATGGATCTATATTGTTTGCTTAAACATGTTTGTGTGTGTGCCGTAGATGAACAGAGCTACATGCTCCGAGATGCAGAGGCAGAGGTGCTGTTCTGTTTCAGTCTTGAGGAGTCGCTGAAGAAAGCTCATGGAGCTCCACTCTTCAAGGTAAGGAGATTCTCGACTGCTCTCTTCTGAATTCTTTTCACCATGTTGTAGTATTACAGGTGTGTACATCTTCATTTTTTTTTTTTGTCATTTTGAGCACATAACCCCAAAGGCACAAGTACCCGGCCTAACTGTTGAGGTCCACTCATTTAAATATGTCTACAAGAGGTGTTACTGGTGCTTACTGGTCTTAGTAAAACAACTGTGTCAGTGTTTAAAGGTAATGTGAGGGCATTTGGCTGATGATCTCATCCAGATCAACTAACAAGTATTAGTTACAGGATCAGTCCACTCTGGAGCAAATGAGGGTTAAGTGTTATGCTCAAGGACACACTGGTAGAAAGTGGGGCTTTGAACCTGCGACTTCACAGACATGCGTGTTACCAGCTTGGCTACTACCACCCTATACAACCAGAGCTTTCTGTCTTTTGTTGTTTTTATTGTTATAACGGCAAAGATGTTGGCCACCATGGAGAAATCTTATTAGCAGTTTCATGTTCGTATTCAAATGCATTTTTACATCCTGATTTTTTTATGTGGTCACAGCATTCATAATAGTGTGCTTTCAGTAAACACAGCCACATGTTCTGCGTAAGTAGTATCACTGTAGATTGTCACTAAAAGGTCCAAAGGGAAAGTAGGTTTCATGGCAGTGACAAAAAGTAATATTAATAATTAACAAGCACTGTCTCGTCAATTTCTTTTCTTTAACCATAGCTGAGGGTCTTAGGGTTTCAGAGAGTCCTCCCACAAGTTTGAAAACATCCAAGCACAGACGGACTCCTTTGTTTGCTGAATGTATTGGCTGTGAGCACATGGAAGTTATGACACAGTGTCTGTAAGCTGACTGGGTTGTGATAAAACCGCTTTTATTGTGTTTTGAGGGAGTTTTGTGGGCAGCTGGGCGGAGGGTTTTTCTTTTTTGTTTTTTTTTTTTGTTTTAATGGATCAGTGAACCGAGAGAGACATGTCGACTCCTCGGTGTGATTCACCGAAGCCTTTTCTGTAGTATGAAAGGCAAGGAAGCAGTATTTAAGCGTTTTTGATTCAGGATTTTATGGTAAAGATAAGGATCACCATCACGTTTTATATATATATATATATATATGATAGAGAGCCGGAGAGGGAATCCGAATTGTTTGAGTGTGTGGTAGTTTATATATTTTTTCCTATCTCCACAGGGGAAGTACTTCTACATAACACCAGGGATATGTCCGAGTCTCAGCACTATGAAAGCCATTGTGGAGAGTGCTGCAGGGAAGGTGCTGTCCAAACAGCCTTCTTTCCGCAAGATCATGGAGCACAAGCAAAACAAGGTAACCCACCCTCTCCTTCCATCCCCTGCGCGGACCAACTTGTCCCACACTCATCCAACGATGTAGTTTACGAATCAATCTTCTGAAACCACCTCGACATTTGCGTCATACATGATGGCGGTAGTCAATGCAGACTTATTTAAGGTTTATTTACCACCTGGAAACATCAGTCGAACATTTCTTCAAAAACGCCTTTTTCTGAAACTGGGTCAGATTATTTGATCTCCTCCTGTACTTTGAAGTGTAACCTATTCGGGAGTTTAAAAAAAGAAGGCATTTTTGTGTCCGCTTTAAAGAGTTCATTGTTTATTTGGGAGCCAAATCCATGTACGACAATTCTGTTATTTCAGGATGATTTTTGGTAAACAGTATTGGAATATAGAGACAATAACCGTATAATTTTATGTTTGGGGGAGGCTCAAGAATTTTATTACTAAGTGCCCCTTATTAAATGTTGTTGTAGTTGTTTATAGGGTAAAAGCTAAGTGCAGTTTAGGAGCATCATTTTTGCCAAAACTCCAACAAACTGTTTGTTTATTCCTCTGGCAGAACCTACCGGAGATTATCCTGATTTCATGTGACAATGACCTGCATTTGTGCCGTGAATACTTTCTAAAGAACATTGGTAAGAAAGCCCAAATAATTTTCATATTTCACTCATGTTTCATTTTCAGTTTGAGCCTCCTGGCTAAACAGATGCAGTTTTGTTTGTTTTCGGTCAGTATTGTCATGTTTAACAAGATATTGGTAGTTAAGGTATTAGTGAGTAGTGCTGCTGGTTTTGCAATGAGATTAATCTTTTTTTTTTTGTTCTATTTTAGATGTTCACAACGCTGAGTTCATTCTGACTGGAGTGCTGACTCAAACCTTGGACTATGTATCATATCCTTTTCAGTGATCATGGTAGGAAAGAATGTTTACAGTATAAAACTTATTAATTTTGTGATTTTCTAGCTGAAGTTCTAGCACCATTTCATAGGGGGGTGGGGTATAGAATATAAAATATTGGGGATTAAACACAAAAAACATTTGGCATGTGCATAAGTTTGAGCATCCTTTCAGCCAGTGCTTAGTAAGACCCACTTTAGCTGAAATGATGATGGTCTCCTAAAGCTTGTTGTAGATAAAGAGTTTTTTTCCCCACTTTTCTTTCCATTTCCATAAATATTTGTCATATTTAAACATATATAGGGTTTTATCACAAATAATCGAATCATTATTTTCTTAATAAAAAACATAAATAGTAAAAGTATAAAAGTATAATTTCTTCACTCGTCATTCCTTTGGTGCTTTTTGTTTCAAAGACAAGTGTGGTGTATTTTAGACCCAAACCTTTTGTAATCTTACAGTCAAGGTTGCTCTCTACATTGCACTTCAGTATTAGAGGATCGTTGTGCACAGTAGGCCAAAACATTACTATTTCTGTCCCAGCCAGATCTTCTCTTCGGTCTTTGCAGTGTTGTGGGGGTTTTGAATACCTGTCTAAAGCTTTTTTAATGTGAATTTAATGACATTTAATCCCGTGAAGCGTGAGTGTTCGTTTCAGATCCTCAGTCTGCAGCCTATATAAACCTATGGCTGCCGAAGCCACCTTTAGAGGTGTGAGGGGGCACAGCATTTTATTACACTCTGGAAGTCTTGACTTAAGGGCTTTGGAGTAAAATAAGCTCTGAAACTGTACAAAACCAAAAATAGCTCTAATGCTTTGAGTAAGAGATTACCTTAACTTTTGCACATGTCACATATTTTTAAGGGGTGCCCAATATAGGTTAGTTGGTCAATATGGGCAGTTAATGTAAAATGGAAATAAGTTATTTAATTAGAAACTATTTTAGCTAAAGCATGGAGTAAATTTACAGCGATAGTTACTTGCTTTTTAACCCCTTAATCTCTGGTGATAGTGTATTAATAATACGATAAGCCTTTACTAGTTCCACAAGTGGAGATTTTCGCTTTACTCTCTCTGTAGCACTCTCTCTCTTTCTCTGTCTCTCTCTCTCTGTATATGTATGTGTGTGTGTGTGTGTGCGCGTGCATTGGAAGTTTTTTCTTAACAATCGCACATATAAGTTCACATGAGTGTCCTTGTGAGGATCTGAGGGAAAAGAACACTACTTTCTCTACTGGTGCCTCCAATTGGTCGACGATGAAGGTTACTTAGTTTCCACTGTACACAGCTGTTTATCTGCATTGCTTTTTTATATGGTCATTTGTTATTGTTTTTGTAGACATTACCAGGAAAAAAAATTGTTGTAATTTTTTAATTGTTTAAATTATGCCTTATTGTCCTGTTTGTTTCTATTGTAATGTTAGTCTTTCCCTTTTGGAATAAAAATCTCAAATGATTGTGGAACCTGGATGGATTTTTGCAGTAGGAAGAACTCATTGTCTTCAGTTACATGCTGCATGTAATATACATTTCTATTATTCCTCACAGCCGGCACTTTGAGGCCGCCCGTCACCTCCAGTTAGTCCAGACTATATTTATGATGTGCTTTTGATCATCTCATCTCATCTTGATGGCCCTTGTGAAGGAGCATGAGGTGGCGTGCGCGTTCCCGGCTGCTCTTAAAAGCTGTATTCCTGATAGACGGAATTCAATTAATTGTTAATGAAGTGTCACGGGTACTTACCGGTAGAATGCAATTGTGTGCTGTCAGCCAGTTTAGCCCGGGGTGCTCCCCACGCCCCTGTGCTGGGGTGCGGGGAAGAGCCCCTGGTAGTGCCCTCTAAAAACAGATAAATTAAAACTCGCCCAGCCAAGGTCATGTACCAGAAATGCTACTAGAGAAATAACAGGCGTTTCGAAAGCTGATGAATGTGGTCGTTTAAGCAGCGGGGTTCAGTCCTGTCGATTGTGGATTGCTCATTGAACTAAAATATGAAAAGCAATCATTTTGAAGTAGTACCGGCATACAGCCTTACTGTATGTCTATATATGTGTATATGTTGTCTATGTACATGCATGAAAAAGATGACCCATTAATTTGCTTACATTCGCTTGGAGATGGTATAATATAGAATATTCATCATAAATATTTGGGATATTATATATATATATATACACACACACACACACTCACATAAGCATACCTCATCTTTTTCGGCTGAAAAATGTTAATTTGCTACCAGCAAATCATCACCGTTTTGCTTAGCTTGGCTAGATGGTACCTAATTGTCACCTAATTGACACACTGCTTAATTGCAATTAAAAATGCAAATTATGGACCAGATCTTTGATTAACATGCACAAGTTCCTTGTTGGTTTGTAGATGTCCTCAAAGATTTGTGCTGTTGATGCTCTCCTTGCAATAAAACATCAGGAGACGACGTAATTAACCTTAAACACTGAAACGATGTGTATTTTAATTACCGTTTTTTCCCCCCTCTCCTCTCCGTAGCATTGCAGCGTTTGGACTCTTAACTTCTTAGTGGTAAATGTATTACAATATACAAATTACACGCTAATTAGAAAGAACAATGCTTTGGGATTCCCTGATTTTTAAATTTGCATATGAGCTAATTAGCCTTCATTAACGAGACCGCTAATTACAAATTTCATGAAGACAAAATTAACGATGACATAGCATTGCTTTGTATGGACAGAGCCGAGTTGTTTAGTCATATTTAATCAGGACTGTGCAGCAAATCTAGACAGGATAATCATTTCAGTTGTCTGATGAAGATATGGGCACCAACTACCTACGTTATGATCAAAACAAGTCTGATTTTAATTTTATTTTTTAAAGAATCAAAATGCTACGGACTAGCATCATGTGTCGTCCCACTGCTGTGCATTCCAATCACACTAATTAAACCTGGGGTCTAGATGTAGTTTGTATATTTCCGAACGTTCAAATCAATAGTAATGAAGTACGTACATATGAGCAATTAAATGAATTATGTAAAACTAAATTGAGTTCGTTGGAGGGAAAAAAGAAGGAATGCCTGACACGGGAGGAGAGACAAATCCAAATTAATAGACGTGCCAATCATTTGTCTCAAAGGGATTTTACTGTCCATATACATTTTAAAAAAAGGTATATGAGTCTTACATCAATCAGATGATAATTGCTTTTGTGTCTGGGTGGATGAGTGAAGTGCTTAGGGGCATGGACCTGTTTCTTAAACAGTCTTATAAACCCATTTTTTAAAGACTTTTGTTTAAGACACTTATCAAAAGACACCCCGCTGCAGTGTACTCCTGATATCTCAATATAGTCTCTGTAAATTGTTAGTTAAAATGTTGGAAACAGTAATGGGGTTCCCAGCAAGCCGCTATGGTGCTTTTGGGGCTTTTCCAGGGTTAAATGTATGAATTCGTCATGGTATCTTAAAGCTGCGGGGAGTAGGATTTATATGTTAACGTGGTTTCGGGCTGTGGGTCACATGGTACAGCTATTCAAATAGTCACCAACTGCCATTTGTCATATTGGTGCACTGTTTCCAAAGCGGATTTCCATCCCCAATCGGCTTTTGTTAAATTTGTGGGGGTAAAAAACAAAAAAAAAAGCCACAATGTAGATGAAATCAAACCTACATGAAGTTTTTATTCGCCGTGTACACATTTTCAATGCTCTCAGTAGCTAAATTGAGTATTTATTTAAGGAGGAAACTATATAAATTCTGTATGTGATGATGCATGTTAACTGCATGAGTCTCTAGACATTGTAAATTAAACAAGATTATCCCTAATTTTATTTTGTTTAGTTCACTAGCCATAGGCTGTCGTGAACACTATATTCACAAAAGTATTGGGACACCTGTTTTTAAGGGTTTGGGCTAGTCCCCAGTGAAAGGTGTGGAAGAACTTGACTGACCCACACAGAACCATGACCTGAACCCCATCCAACATCTTTGGCATGAAACGGAGATTGCGAGCCAGACCTTCTTGTCCACCATCAGTGTCTGACCTCATAAATGCTCTACAGAATGGGCACAAATGTGTGGAGTGCCTTTCAGGAAGAGTGGAAGCTGTTAGAGCTGCAATGGGAGGGACCAAATCCATATGAATGTTTATGTATTTGATTGTAATGTTATTAAAGTTCCTGTTGGTGTGACGGTCCGGCGTCCCAATTCCTTGTAGGTAAGTGCTGCCCTCTGTCGGGCTCTTTTGGAAAAGCCGCTACTTATACTTCTGTACATGCATTAGTGCACCCTTTGTGTTTTTCGTCACCTAAAATGCTTCTAATATTTAATTCAAACAATGTAACATCATCAGCAGTTTGTTCAATAATTCCTCCGAGTGGCCTTGAGCTCGTTTTTCTGAGGAATTTGTTATCATTGCCCCTTTTATTCCAATTGAAACGAATGCCTCCCAAATCAAAACATGGTCAAATGAATGGCATGAAGAAAATGCCAGTTTCCAGGAAAACAGTACTAAAGCAGACAGCCCTTTTATTCCATCAACACCGCTTGACAAGATTCTCCACGGAATTTGTAATACAGTTTTACAAAACCAGAGAAAATATTTACAGTATTTGTGCAAACTTGAGAATTGATATATATGTAATGACAAAACAGGTAAAAGGCATGCATAGGAGTAAACTTTGGCCAGATGCAAACATGTACGCCTCTTATTACACTACTCCACACTTTTTGGGCATTTTTACAGATCAGAAACAAAAGCAAAATGCATCTACGCTACTGGAAATATCTTATTGCTGTCACACATACTCTTACTCTACATAGTCTTTAACATTATTTATAGCCATTAATGAACAAAACAACTTTGGTATTATCGTAAGAATAACAAAAAAAGCAGGTCACTTAGGATCGACCCGTGTGTGTTAGTTCAAACCTCCATTGTACTGAAACCCAAGATAATGTTAAACCACCTTAAAATGCTATTTACTCCTTTATAAACAGGCAGTTCAAGAATTTAATTTACATCAACAAAGGTATACTAGGATTGATATCTACTTGGCAACTTAAAACAAAATAGATGGAAATATACTATATATCATCTATTTTCAAAAATATTTTTGTACACGTTTATAGTCAGTGTATTTAAACGATATAATTCACACTTTTATAAAAAATAAATCCGATACTGTCAGTCCAAACTGATCCCTCACATTTAAAATAAAAAAATGTTATTCACAAGCACCATATCTAGCACTAGATCTAGAGTTATATCTTGCGGTTACTACTAAATTCAGAAGTGCATAATTACGACATTTGACAGAAAGACCAGAACCCAAACAGCTTTGCTCAGCTGAAGACTTAAGTAGTAACACTTTCTTTAACAGATCCCTGTATTTCAGGCATCAATCAGGTAAATATGAGGTATAAACTCCAAGGTTATAGAAAATTTCAATGGAATACATGATAAATTCTTAAGCCGTCTAGCTAAATTACAATGAAAGGCCAAGAGGGTTCCAATTAACTTCAAAAGTGCTGTGTAATACATTTTAAATGATAGTAGGTACAATGACTAAGTAAAAAAGTCTAAAATTACTAACTAGTCGAACATAATAGGAGTATCAAGGAGTTAAGGACAAACATACAGATATAGTTAACTGGCAAATAAAGATAAGGAACGATTGCGTTCTTTTTCTTTTACAAGCTTGATTCACTTCAGTTTGTTCAGACGTAATAAATAGGTACCAAACAAAATAATTACACAGTAAGTCACACATGCGTAATTTAGTCTGTCTTGGAGCTTACCATCAGATTTCCTATTAACTGCTGAGACAACATTACCACTTAAGTCAACTTAGGTCGCATGAACACTGCCCATCAAAACTTTGAGCACAGCTCGCTTTTCAAACATATAAATTATACTTTTTTTGGTCGGTTTGTCAAAATCAAACAAATATTTGCCCATTTTAATGACCGCGCACCAGGGCTCACGCATTTAATGTTGCTGTGTCAGCACTTACCAGCACTACAACTTATTCAATGTGCGCTTCTAACAACAGTTTGGAAAACGAAGTGGTCCAATTGTAAAACCTGGTCTTTATAATAAAGAAGACACTGATTAACATGAACCTGGAAAATTCTACCTAAAAGAATAGAAAAAATCATGTATGCGTTTTTGAAAAGTAACACTGAAAATCCAAAACTATAAACCTAAATAACTGCAAAATAAGGGCGTCCTCCAACTTTTCACAGGCAGTGTGTTCTGTGACAGATATGTACGGTGACACCTCAGTAAGGATGGAAAATCAAACAGAAAAATATAGAGAGCAGAAAGAGAATGCTCATGCCGTGTCCTTTGAGGTCGGCGCTGGTGTGATAGTAGGCAAGCTGCTGGTGGTCCTAGGATGCAGTCTTGGGCTACTGGAGCCAAGGACTTGTGGGACTCTGCTGGGCCGGCTCATGGCGGTGGGGGAGAGGAGCGAGGGGGAAGACGGGGATGAAGAAGAAGAGGTAGAGGTGGGAGACACTGAGGAGGAGGAGGAGGAGTGGGATGAGGACGAGGAAGAGGAAGAATAGTTGCTAGATTGGGTGAGCGACAAGCCGTACCCCGTCACCCGCTGTGAAGGGCCGGGGACTCTCGGGGGCTCGTTAGAGGGTGGGGTTGGGCTGCGGCCAGGCCGGCTCAGGCTGAGACATGGGAGAGAGGACTTGGAGCAGGGAGAAAGGTGATTAGTAGGCTTAGATGTGTTAGAGACAGGAGTGGAAGCAGAGCTGCTTTTCCCGGAACTAGGACAAAAGGCTGGGATCTTAGAAGCAGGCAAAGCAAGGAAAGCATGTTTACTACTCCCACGAGATGTGATCGCGCTCCCATTAGCCTGCGAACAAAGATGCCGGAAGACACGCAGTGTCAAGCAAGGATGGAAATACAAAGGCTGGAAAGTGTAAATATCTGTACAAATACTTTTGTAATAAGTTGTAATAAACCAACAAAAATACTTGTACTCTTGTGAGAAATTAAGGTATCATTGCATGTTTTTCTTGTAAATATAGCACTTCAATACAAGCATGAAAAATAAACACTTTGCCACTGCATTAGACAGGTGCTGACATTACACTTCCAAGTCAACCAGTTTTCATGTTGGTAACTATAAGCCACTCCCTCACCTCACAAATAGATGGGTTTGTCCATTGTGATGGGCATGCCTGCAGTTACAATGGAATGTAAACAGGAATGGTTTAAGATGAGATGTTTAGGGGAAGAGTCATAACCAAAGAGACGAAGGAAAATGGGACATCATTTCTGATCCACGCAGATCCATTCAACAAGAAAACAGCCACAGATTCACAGTCTACAAGACGCCAAAGGACATCACGCGTCTGCATCTTTAGGCCATGAGATGGAAGTCCCTCACACAGGCAGCCCTACAGTAAAACTACCTGTCGGAATTGCCTCTGGGAGTCCTGGATCTTTTGGGGTTTGCCAGATTTGTCAGCGTTCCCTGCTTGCTGGCGGGATCTAGGTGAGGAAATCCGGCTCGAGGAAGGAGAACTGCTTGTGTTCTGCAAGAAAAAGTCATAAGGGAATAGAGTCAGAAACAAGCTGAAAGCAAACGACACAGTGCGACACAGTGAGAACAGACTTCTGTGAGATTCTGAAAATTCTCCGGCCCAGAAAGATACAGCCAAGCATGCTTAAGTAAACCGACATTTTCCCCACCAAGACAACATGCACAGTAAAGTCATTAATCACATAAGAACCACAGCCAGTCATTTGAATAGAGAAGAACCTTCACCGCCTCGGACTCGCAGCCAAAGCAAAGTTGTAAAGACAAGGATAGCAAGTCCGTCAAGACATCTCACTCCACAAATCATGGCAACTGAAAAATCACACACAGGACAAAGCGAGAGGGTGCCCCAATGTGAATTTCCCCCACAGGCACCTATAAAACACATTCACGATGGATTAAAGTCAGTGGTTAGAGCGGCAAAACCTCATAGCAAAACCCAAGCCACCAAGACGAGAGATTGAGGTGAGCTGAAGGGAGTGACCTGTTTAGTGCCACTGGAACTGGAGGAGCTGGAGGAAGAAGATCGAGGGGTGGGCTGCGCTTTGGCCTTCTTTCGTTGTGGAGATTTTTGGGGCTTTGGTGCCTGAAGAGTTGGCCTCTTCGAGGGACTCCCTTCACCTTGCACTGCTTGTGCAGCGCTTCTCTTGGTCTTCAAATCTTCATGTGAAATTTCAGCGGATAGAGCAGGGTCCATGTCACTGATGGTAGTTTCAAGTTGCTTAATGGTCTCCTCTAGGCTGTCCAAGGTTTTGTATGTGGTTTTACAGATTTCGTTAGTCCGTCCTTTTGTGGGTACAGGACTGATGGTGTTAGTTTGCGAAGTGGTGCTGGCAGAATCATCAGGACTGGAAAAGCTTGTTTGGGATTTGATCTTAAACCTCTTGGTCTCTCTTGCTTGCTTCACTGTACCATCTGGTTCCTCTTCATCCTCATAAACCACCACCTGCAGGGTTTTTTTGCCTGTTTTTGTGCCTGTGCGGAGGGCTTGGCCAATAGCTGCTAGCTGCTTCTTAGGAAACTTGAACTTAAATTTCTTTTTAGCTTCTTGCTTTGCATCACCAGAATGATCTATTTTGGATCCATCCTCTGAGAGTTTCTGCTGTTGGTCAAGCAGTGGAGGACGATTACCACTGCCATTTGCTTTTCTTTCTGGTCCGCACTCATCTGCTACCTCAGTCCTGGACATTACTTGCCTCTGCAAATGTATCTCTTCTTCTTCTTCTTCTTCTTCTATGTCCTCGGTCTCCTCTTCAATTGGTTCTTCTGAAAGCATTCTGTCTAGCTCCTCCTCGCACTCGAAGATGGTGGAAAGACGCTTGTACGCCTGCCGGATGTCCATAGGCTCATCAAAGACAATGATGACAGGTTTCTTACAGGATCCACCGTCCTCTGAGGAAGACTCAGTCGTGTCCGTGCCCACTTTAACGGTTTCAACATCTTGGCCTTTGGAGCTGACCAGCTGCTGGTACTCTCCGTTGGATAGAGCCTTCACTCTGGTTTTAGTGATCATGAAAGCGATGTTTTCGGGTGGAGGTGGAGGTGGAGCCTCACTTCCAGGGAGATCAGGGCTCAAGCTGGCATCATCTGTATACCTGTCCTGACCTCTAGACTGCTTCACTGCCACCTGCTGCCCATTCTCCCAGCACCCATTATCCTCCGACAACACCAAGGCTTCAGATACGACTGGAGAGTCAACTGTCTGCACTGCAGATCCAACACAGGAAGATTTCTCTGTGACAAGGTTTTCAGACGTTGAAACAATTTGCTTTTCTGGTCTATTTGTGATCTCAGTTGACTGTCCTTTCAGAACAAGAACTTCATCATTCTCAGCTTTGCAGGCATCCTTCAGAGGCATAGGCAGACCTACAGATATCTGCTGAGTATTAGTTGAATCCGTCTGGCCCTCCTCCACTAATTTAGGAGGATCTAAAGTTAAGTCATATGATGTTAGTATGGTTGGCCGATGGGAAAAGTCAGAAGCATTCAGATTTGCCACCTTAGAGGAGGAATTGATTCCTTCCCTTGACTCTGTTTGGACTTCAGGTTCTTTAGGGTCATTGTTGCTGGGTATCTTTGATGTGCCAGTGATGTAATATATCACCTGATGATAAAGAGAGGAATTGGTTTTTTTTTGTTTTTTTTTTTAATACAATGCATCTTAACCTAAATACACACTGGAAGAAATAACAGCAAATGAAATATGTATAAAAATGTTTTACCCCAGAGGCAGCTGAAGTATTGGCAGTGTGTTTTCCATCTTCACACTGTTGAGCTGTGTTCTAACATTCGTAAGGGACAGAATGAAAATGTGCAACATCTCACTTTCACATTAGTGTTTTCAATGACAATGCTATATTACAGTCACAGCACAGACAAATGGTGCCATCTAAAGGTTGTTTTCTCTTCATTCCTTACTCTTCATTCATTAAAAAAGTTAATTCATGTATAAAATTGCTTGATTTATACCTTCCAGTTAAATGCAAATGTTTGGGCATGCTTGGTCAAATGACAGGTTTTGTTGACTTTCTAAGTGAACATAACTGCACATACTTCTGCACAATTACTCTTTATGTGCTTAATTTAATATATTTAACACACACACACGCAAATTAAAATGAATCATATGTGAATGCTATAGCAAATGTTGCATGTTTAAATGAGCAGAATACCACGTTTGTTACATGTAGAGGATGTTTTCACTTAGAAAATGAACAAAACAAATTTTGACCAACGTCACTGTGTGAACTTTAAAGCTTAGGAGCTGGCTGAACACGTGCAACATATTAAAGACATAAAAATCAGTTTAGAGGAAAAAAATATTTGTCAGTATTGCAGTATGGAGAACAGGGAGTCCTAAGGGAAAAAAAGTAAGTTAGAGTGCATTTCATCCATCATGCCAAGAGGACCTAGACATTGGGATTAGACACATGCAGTTAATAACAGACATGTGCAAGGCCTTACATACCTTACACCACAAAGTTATAAGTACAATATCATCAGCCATCATCAAACTGAACACAACCGAATACATCTATTGAGAGCTCTATTAGGACACACTATCTTCATGACTGTAAATCCTTTTTACTCTCATGTATTGAAAATAAATTGCCTTTGCCATTTGCCTATGCACCCCACCCCACCTCCACGCAAACCATCCCTCTCTAACCCTGTCTAACCCTGTCTGGCTCAAACATATGGGTTCTAGTTGCAGATACATGAATGTGAGAGCGAGGTTAGACGCACACTCAGGGCTCTGTGGGACACTGCAGCCACTCAACCATGGTTAAAGGCAAATGGAGGCTGGATGTTAGTAACAGCAGTTAAAAGGGCACCCCGGGTGGGACACTGGCATTATTAGGTGCCACTGCAGGGCGTCTGTTACCTTTGGGTTGAATGAGGAGAGAGCGAACACTGCCTCAGTGTCAGGGAGCTCGTGGGTGGTCAGATCAACCACATATCTGGGCTCTAGATCTTTAACTGGGCACTTCTCAAACACCTGAATCAAAGTGTGTACAGATAGGGCAGTAAACAAAGTTGGCTGTCAATGTGGACTTGGTTAGATGAATATTCTAAGAGATATACTGTGAGACAGAACTGTTTCTTTCACTGCAAATCAAACAGCGACCATCACTGATATATAATCTATTGAGCAATGGGTGTTGATTAGTTGGAACAAACATTTAGTCCCATATAAGACTGAGAATCAATGTCAAACCTGGGTTAAACTAACAGTTTCTAACAGTAAAACCTTCTCAGTTTGGATGCAGCACCCATTTTAGTAGTCATTCTTATATGAAATACATTGAAATACATTCACATTCATACTTTCAAAACACTTCATATTTAGTCATTGATTTGAAAGCCCTGGACAAATGACCCTGGAACAAACATAAATGTGGCATTTTTCTGCAATTATTTATGCACAATTTCTGTTTATTGGATTTTAACACACTGGAAAAAATAAGCCATGACTTTTGCAGAGACCATTTATTAAAATGTTCTCTCTGTGTTTTCGTTTCGGGATTAACAAACTGTCATTTGTCCAGGGTGCCTAAACTTCTGCATATGACTGTATAAATCTTGTACAACAAAATGTGTAAAGTTAGTGTGCTGTGTCACCTCATGCCATGACTTGCACCAACTTTCACTTTCAACTTGCATGCGATGACAAGCAATAATGAAAGACAACCTGCACTACAGCTGTGATTGTTCCTTGAAAGAACTTACTTATGCCAACAAAAACCACTGGCTTGTCATCTTGATTTATTAAGCATTTACTCATGCATTAAAAGTTCAGGGTTTGATGATTGTGAACTATGTTAACCTACTTGTTTGTTGTAAAATATAAATATGTGGAATACAGAGATGCATATCTGATGCACCTTTTTCATGCACATTTTTCTTTATTTGTTGTTTTATTTTGGGACCTACCTATACCTCGTGAGTTTGGGCTATCATTTAAAAAAGCTCTGGATGCTTGAACATCGTTTCTGCTATTTGACGCCACTAGAGGGCAGAAAAGCAGTATGAACAAACTTTCAGATTATGCTCTTTGATAGTTGTTTGCATATATTGCTTAAACATATCACATTATGGCATACTGAGATGCATCTTGTGCATCTTTTAATGCACATAATTGTCTTGTTTGCAGTTTTGCGTTGGGACCTTCTGCAATTCGCGCTTGATTAAGCCCTGGACAGTTGAACTGAGGGTGTTGTAAAACACTTCTGAAATTTTAAAATCATTCCTGTAATTTGACACCACTAGAGGGCAGACCAGACAACAACATGCAGCGAGTTTCAGATGATGCTTCTGATGTTTTTGTGGAAATGTCAGCAAGGGTGTGACTGTTTGAGGTTTGTTTCAAAACACCTCTGCCCTGCCCCTGTGTTTCCTCATATCCTGGCTGTCTGTTTTTACTTGCTAATACAGCTTTCTTTCATGCCCATGTTTTATCTCAGCAGGTGTAGTCGCTGTGAGCATGTCATATGTGTATGTACGTGTGTGCAGTGGACATGGCTGGGGTTTACCCACCTGCAGCTCTGCTATGATCTTATCTTCATCGTCATCTTCCTCATCTCGGGCAGCGGAGGCGCAGACGGGGGGAGGTGTGTGGGGTTTGGGTTTAACCTCCGGGGGAACTCTGAGTGGTTTGGGCTGGATGCTCCCCTCCTCCACCTCCTGCTGCTAAAAAACAACCAACCAAGCATGACAGACCCTCACCCAACACTGAGCCTCACAATCACAGGCAGCAGGAATCTCATACACAGGCAGCATATCTATCACTGCTACAGATGGCATCAGTCTGATACCCAGTACTAGTAAGTAAAAACAGAATCCAGTTCTGTTACAAATATTACAGACATAAAAGAACATGAAAAGTCATAGTCCATGTCATATTTGTCTCTGCTGTTTTAGCAAAATAATGGATTCCTTCCTTGCTGTTTTTGTTAATAAAAAGAGGGCAGATCACAACAAGATCATACCTTCATTACTGTTATGCTCCTTTGGTGAGCTAGAAACACAAACAGCCGCAAGACGCAGTTATTGGGTGGAACTAGAAAAAAAAGTGGAACTAGAAAAAGTAGCGTGATTGCGTTCTGCTTAAGTTTAATTTTTATTACTCTTTGTATAGTAATACAAAGGCGACACTTCTCTGAGCTTGTGCTGACTTTCATAAACTGCTCCCGTTAACACCTGTAACTGTCCATTTCTATACAATTTTGGAACTGGTTGATCAGGGGCTATGTATTGATCATTTAACTGGTAGAAAGAACTCTGTCTCACATTACAGGAGAGAGAGAATGGTCAAGCCCCCTTTTGTGTAAGAGAGAGAGTCTCTGACATTACATGCAAGGATGGGGGGACAGACGAAGAAACTTTTTTTTTCATCACAAACTTTTTTGCTCATAAACCGAAAGTCTGAGTGCCTCCAAACTCTGATTTTATTGCAACCTTGAAAATCACACTCCACACTTTCTCATGCAGATGCATCTTCTAGTTCAAAATGCCCAACCCTATTAGTGAGAGTGGCACACCCTAAAGAAGAATAAGAATGCTATGCTGAGGTTTTATACTGCATTAGTGCATTAATGCTGTCCTGGCCACGGTTTCTCAATATTAACATTCACAGGAGTCTGTGTTTGTGTGACAGATGTTGAGGAATGTTGCTTAACAGGATCAAAAACACACATTTACACTCATGTGTACCTGAGCAGGGGTGGACTCCTTGCGGCTGGTGTAAAT
Organism: Brachypetersius altus; assembly: GCA_037974465.1. NCBI lineage: Eukaryota > Metazoa > Chordata > Actinopteri > Characiformes > Alestidae > Brachypetersius > Brachypetersius altus. The sequence continues at coordinate 22,472,621 of JBBPDB010000040.1, forward strand.
GACTTCTCCGGAGCGTCCGGTTGTGAGCCCTGTGCCTTGAGGGTAGAATCTGCGAGGGGGAGGCGGCGGGGGGGACTTGCTGGCCATTTCAGCACAGGGCTTGGCTCTGTCAACACTGGCTCTGTGAGGCTTCTCTACAGGAGGCTTCTGAAGTCTCTCCACACTGGCCTGGACTGGTTTTTCTACTACAGGTTCTGCTGGTGTGGTTTCCTCTGTGTGCAAAGCACGAAAACAGAAACAAAGATCAAAGGGCGCGCACAAATGCACAACAAAGGCAGATCATCACTTATTTACCCACAACTGTGTCGACTCCTTTGGTAACATTAAATAGATTTGGACACTTTCGTAAGCAGGTTTATTTACAACTATGTAGCACAATGCTAAGGTGCCACCATTTTCAACATGAGCCTCGTATCAGGAATGCTTGGTATTATTGGAAATCCTGTGTAAAACTGATTTTTCTAAATCTCATGAATGTGAAGTCAATAATAAAAATGTATTATTAAGAGAACCATCCTTGTGCAGAAACAATGTGAATTTCAGAGAGCCAGAAGCTTGAAAACAACACAGATATATAAAAAACCCCACAATTTCAGCAAACGGTGTATCCCTCAGATAGACAGACATACCTGGGGTTGGAGCTGGAGGTTTCGAGTCCACTTCGTCTGGCAGAGTGACGCTCTGAGTAGCTCTGCTGTCTTTCTGAGTCTTGACCTCCAGGTCAGGAATGGCCTTCATGAGGTTGGCCTGGGCCTGCTGCAGAATCCTCTCCATTTCAGCCCCAGCTTCAGCCCCCGCCTGTTCCTTCTCTGCCGCCTAAAACCACAGACGCGCTACTTCTTTTAGTTAAAACCAACAAAGATGTTCTGAGCAGTCATCTACAAGGCACCTGCTCAGTCTGAATCCTGATGCTAAGCCATCATAATTATAGTGACAGACTTTAGTTTATGTTTGCTTTATGACAATTCATGAAATCTTTTTTTATTTTGTTTCATTTTCTCCATTGTTACACCTGCCGAATGTATTTCACTCTTTTCTTTTTATCGTTCAGTTCAGTTCAGATGGATCAAATTTGAACTGGAAATGCTGCACAATAAGACTCTATTAAAAGGCATTTAGATTGCAAGTGTCACAGATCCGTGCTGAAAGCGCAACGAATGGTAAATTATTGTAATGCGGCCAAACAAGTCCTTATATGGAAGTTCCACCAGTTTGTGTAGATGCTGGAGGTGTCAGACGTCATGTGGATCTTTGTTTGGTGTTCCCATGTCATGTAGAGCCAAAGTTAGAACCAAGTGAGTGGGGAAAACCCACAGAGGGATGGGGTCTGAAGAACGGCAAGTGAAAGAGCAGCAAACAGCGAGTAGGAGAGCAAACGCTAGTTTTAGTCTCTTTTACATAACTTTTATTTTTTTGACCTCAGATTTTACTAATACACTTATTAGGATTAAAAGGAGAAGATAACATTGAGAAGTCACAAACAACAATCCAAACCTGTATCCAAAATGCAATTTATTTAACTTATATTTTTGTCTAATTTAGCACAAATATACAAACATTTATCTATTGCCATGAAAAAACTGTGACGTCTAGGCCTCGTCCAGCACGCCCCCCTCTAGGGCGCGGTGCTTAGCAACCATGCATGAGGGGGCGTGACAGACAAGGTCTGGACGTCACAAAGGCAAAAAAATGTAGTAAATATCTGCCTTTTCCGCGCATGTCCGGGTTTCAGGGAAAAATTATTAGTTTGGTTCTCAGAAAAAATCAGCATGAGACTGAAATCCCGACTGCTGATCCACATGTAAGTGGGGGGTTACTGTACTGTATAATCATGAAAAATAATTGTTTATTACCTTGTCTCTTCCTGTGTTAAGGGTGTTTTCTTCATCCAGTGGCGGAGGGGTGGCGGTTTCAGCAGTGCTGACTGTGCTGGAGTTACTGACACCCTCTTGGATCTGCGGGATGCCCTTCTTCTGCAGGGCTGGGCTGTCCTCACGGCTCTGGGGACTGACCTTGGCAACAGTGGGGGTATCACGGCCATGTGTGGGTGTCAGAGGGGGGCTGGCATGGTGGGAAAGTGCTGCAGAGAGCTGGCAGGGCTGCAGGTTAACAGGAGCACTCCGGGCACGCTGCACCAGCACGGGAGAGGAGGGAGTGAGCTCAGAATGTGCTATCTTTGCTGGAGAACGTGGCTGAGGGGTAGGGGAGTCCTGGGACAAGCTAGGGGAGTCAGGCTCTTCAGGTTTTGCAGAGACTGGATCTGTGTGGCCCTCTGTGGCGCACCTGCATAACACATACACTACTATTCAAAAGTTTCTAGTGTGTACAATAAAAAAATCATTAAAAAAACATATACACAAAATATGCTGGTCCAGTACAACGGGTTTTAGATCATATGTTTCAGTTACATAGCTCAAAAATAAAAAGTCCATTAAATTAAATACAATCTCAAGGCAGATAATGGTAAATTGATCATTACAGTATATTAGTTATAATTTAATAAGGTATGGTAGAGTGAAAACCACATTGAATACACCCTCTCTTTAATTTGTGACTGATCTGTGCTACTGCAAAGCCAATGAGAAATGAAGCTCCTGGCAGTGGCATGGACTTTTATTTCTTCCCGTTCTCAGGGAATTGTACCTCCTGAGGCTGCCGAGTGTTTCGGTCAATGCTTTGACTCTTTTCAGCATGCTGTCCATCTTGTGGGGCTCCTCCTTTAGGAAACGCACTGCCTCTACCTCCACTCGCAACACAGAGCGCATCTTCAGCTGCAGCGCTGGGAACTCCCCTGAGACACACACACACACACACACACACACACACATGACTGAACAAACTTGTCTTATCTCTTAATCCTCAAATCTACATTTTTATTATGGAATCAAACAAGACAAGGAAGTTTGTGAAATTTGCCTCTACTGTATTTTATGTCGGTGTGTACCAGTTTTCATAACATTCAAAATACTTTCTCAGTCTGTTTGATAACAGTTAAGTGAAGGCCAGTATTCATTTTGCCACATGACACCTACATAACCTTTAACAGCAACTGACATAAACCTACATTATCTATTATTAAGGCCTATACAAAAAGGGGCCAATAGTAGAACGCTTTAGTCAATTTTATATGTGCATTTAGATAATATGTGTTAAAACCGAATGTACGGTTTACAAGATGCTAATTGGTGGGTCTAAGATTCCATGTTAGGCTGATTTGCTGCATTTAGCTCGAGGGAGAAAGAGGTACCATTCTGATTTTTCACCACTTTAAGTGAAATGTCATGTAGCTGACCTTTCAGTGCTGCAAGGGCCTCCCCGACTTTCCTCAGATCGACGGCCCCTTCCTCCACATCCCGCAAGGTGATCAGCCGCTGAGCTGTCCTGGATGTGGAGTCTCTCTTCAGATTCTCCACATGCTTCTCCAGTTCCCTATGATGTGAAGACAGAGTCAGTGGTTGGGACTGATTAACCTATCCATGCTCAGATGTGTTTGTCTGCAGGTTCTGTTGTGAGGTTGGACATGTTATACAGAATGGTGGCAGAAATTGCATTTAACTTCATAAAGACGTTGTAATCATTTTATCCAAATTAAGCCTGTCCTGAATAGCAATTACAGCCTTAGGAGATTTATTGGTGTTACCAAATAGGTACTTGGAAATGCTCAATGTCACCCTTAAAAATGAATATTAGCATATATATTGTTAATATGAATATTATTAATATTAATGTGAATATTGTTAATCCTAAGCCTAAATTGGTTGTCCCCCTCCTCAAACACACTCACTAAATCTGACAATTAACAGGTTAAACCATGTGTTTGATTTTAAATAATTTTGTTGCTGAAGTTATATAGTCCAAGTTCCCTTTTTTATTCAAGTTCCCCTTTTAATTCACTACCAGAACTAACCAAATAGTTACTGTCACCCCTATCAGAGAATATTAGCAGCCTACATTTTTGAGAAGACTATCTGTCAAGTCCTCATTACAAACTCTTGTAAAAAATAAGCACTGAGAATCATTTAAAGTGCTCCCACATTTTTGGGGCTCTGAGATTAGATTATGTTAGAGCCTAAGACAGCAATTTTAAAACATATAATATGTAAAATATTTGTTATTTCTTATGTGTTGTGATTTAAACTACCATTTTGTTTGGTTTGAAAATATGGAAGCTTCCAAACTCTTCCAAGAATTATCTAAAGACAATTAAACAGTAGCATAATGAACAAATCCTTGAATATCCAAATAATTCAGTATAGGCTTTGTCAAAATATATAATGTAAATACCTTATACGGCTCCTGTGTTTGTTTAGAGGTGGTTTATAATATTGAATTTTCAGTTTAAAATGCTACACTATTCAGCTGCATTTTGCTGTTGTAACTAACTGAAGGACACAGTCAGTTTATTACATTACAAAACCTAAACTTGCTCATAACGATCACATAAACACTACATGAACAAAGTATTGGGACACCTCACCATTACACCAACAGGGACTACACTAACGACACTTCATTCAAATACATAGACTTTAATATGGAGTTGCTCCCCCTTTGCAGCTATTACAGCTTCTACTCTTCTTAGAAGGCTTTCCACAAGATTTTGGAGTTTCTGTGGGAATTTGTGCTCATTCTGTAGAGCATTTATGGGGTCAGACTGATGTTGAACGAGAAGGCCTGGCTAACAATCTCTGTTCCAGTTCATCCCAAAGGTGTTGTATGAGGTTGTGCAGGCCAGTCAAGTTCTTCCACATCAAACTCATCCAGCCATGTCTGTATGGAGCTTGCTTTATGCACTGGGACACAGTTATATTGGAATAGAAAAGGTTCTTCCCCAAACTGTGTCCACAAAGTTGGAAGCATGGCGTCGTCTAAAATGTCTTGGTATGTTGAAACATTAACATTGGCCTTCGCTAGAAGTAAGGGGCCTTGCCCAAATGCTGAAAAACAGTCCAATACTTTTGTCGATGTGGTGTTTATACAAAACTCAAAGCATTTGAAATTGATGACAATTTAAAACTGTGTGTTTTGGCTAAATGAAATTTTGCATGAAGCTGAATGAGGTTTTTGCATAAAGAGAATGATAGCTGTATTACTATCACGAGATAAATTAATTTCCTTCTAAATCAATATTCTTAACATCCATTAATGAATACTAAATAACTCGACAGGTTTACTTTTCAAAGGTCCAGCTGGCGCATTCGTTTATCATGAAGTGGACACACAAGGTAAAGGGCAGCTGACGGTTCAACATTGAGTTTAAAAAAAAGGAAATAGAGCTATATAGAGTGCTTTTCACTTCATTTTAAGCATGCTGGGCTGGCAGTTGCTGTCATATAGGCCAGTGAGTACAGACAGCAAAAGGAAAGTAGTCCTGAGCGAGGATTTGACTGATCTCTACAAGTGTCGTTTATATTCTGTCTCCTCTTTTTCTCATTTCAGCTACAATAAGTGTCAGAGTCAGCTGTTGGAAACTGTCACAATTTATCTAGATTTCTTCATCCTTGTTTCTATTCACCAAAGCAGTTAGACAAGTGCAAACTGGACCTTTCCACATTCATACAGCACCAGGTCTTCACTTTAAAGACAACTGACCTTAGTACAGTGCTGAATGAGAGCCCATCAAAAGTCCAACAAAACTTAAGCTTTTAAATCTGCTTTATACAAGTGAGTGGAGATGGTCCTGAACCAGGGCTCTCAAGTTGCCCCAAAACCTGCGCGTGAGCTTTTCGGATTTTCGGGTTTGGTGTTTGTGGTTCGGTTTGCCGAGCGCTGAGCGGGGGGAGGGGTTGTTCATTGCGTGAGACTTGAGAGCCCTGCCCTGAACTAATACCAGGTGCGCATCTTAAGAGAAGGGTTTTAATAAAAACTAGATGCATTTCTGTGAGAAAAAAAGAAAAGTTAGTGATGAAAAAACATCACCAGCTCTTACCAAACCATTTATGGGTCAAAACATTGATTATTTTTTAATTAAACCATAGCCATCAGTGTGACATGTTTTTTTTAAATAATTAATGTGACTGTCTGTTTATTAGTCTGCTGTGGGTTTTGCTCCATATTTCTCCTCAGCATGTTTGATTAGTATTGGTACTGGCTGACATTAAGTATCCATAAAATGGAAAATATCCATTACATCAGCTCTACAAGCATGTTTATGCAGTTACTGCAACAACACAATCGATTTAAGATTACCCCTTTTCTACAGGCCCTCAAGGGGCCTTTCCACTGACCCTCGAGGCCAGGGCTATTCAACTTCAGTAGCAAGTGGGCCAGAAATGAGAGTAAATGGGGGTTCAGGGGCCACAGAACTTTATGCTGTCCAGGCTGTAATTCCCGTTTTAACACCTTTCTAAACGAGATCTCTGAGCATTAAAAGTCCGTACAGCAGAGCTAAAACTAGAGATTTTCCCCTTGCTGTGTGTGTGTGTGTGTGTGTGTGTGTGTGTGACCGGATTCTCTTTCGTTAACACACCCATTTTCTGACAAATCCTACTTCTTTCAACTGCGATTGGCTAATAATATGGCAACTTCTGCTCTCGGATTGGCTAATTTTATAACACAGCAGATAACCAATCTTGGCAAAAGTAGCTGGGGACTACAAGCCAATCATGATCCAAAACTCATCATTTTATTATATCACAAGAATCACACACTGATTTACTGGCAGTCCTGCGGCCATAAAAATATGAAAAGGGTTGAATTCAAAAGGTTGCTCAATGTTGGACACCCGTATTCCTCCGCTGCGTGTGATGATGTCATCAAATGACTAATCGACTCGACTTCGACTGTGTTGACGGATATTACTTACTTTAAATGATTATTTAAATGATTTAATTTTAAATGATTAACACATGCAATTTAACCAGAGGTGTCCAGCCTCTTATCAGTGTGGCAACGTGCTCCAAGATACCAGTTGATGATGACTATTATACATCAGAGGGCAATGCAGGCCAGGCTGATGTCTGATGTACTGCAGATTATGCCTGAAAGGGTTAAACACTCCCACTGCGTTAAGAGTCCAATATAAATGTATTCATGGCTTTTTCACTAAGCTGAGATTTAGCGTGGTGTGAGTGGGAAAGCTGCAGACAGCGAATCACTCTGAAACCTGTTCGACACGCTCTGAGAGGGTTTGCTGACTGTGCTGGAGGAGAGAGAGAGAGAGAGATTTGGGTGTGTAGAACTAAAGGCTAAGATTCAGATTACAAACTGCTAATGTTGACATTTACACAAACACGTTCAATAAATAAACTGTCATATGAACTTTAATTACTCCAAATGTTTCCATTCAGTCCAACAGAGTCAGCAATTTATTTAATGTCATGTGATAAATGGTTACTATTCAATTTCTCGCCTCTTAAGCCCTTCATCATTTAGTCTGTTTTCAAGCTCCTGTTGATGCTGTCTATGTTCTTAAGGCCTTTGTTTGGAGTGATTATATAGTTATTGTTATTGGTGTTGTATGCTGCACTGATGCACTACGAGATGAGCTTGGGAAAGAGAAAAGTGTGTTCTAACCATCATTACTGCGTACTTTCCCAGAAACAGTATCTTCCGATTCACTTCCTGCTGAAATAGTAGATGGGCAAAATTTGTCAGCTTCAGATTCTACCTGCATATGAGTCTAAGGCTAAAATCTTTCACACACAAGTTGTGGTGCAAGAACCTGCTTGCCTGTGCACACACTGAGATCATTGCTTGCATATGAGTGTCTGTGTGAGAAAATGAGAGCTGTTTCTCCTGATTTAGGTCAGGATCTGAACCCCCCAGGGTTAGCTACAGGGCACTCCCAGGCACCAAAGCAAATCTGACTTGTTAGATTATTAAACACACACGTAGCTAGTGGTTGCACAATCGGCCTCATAAGTTAGGAATACAAGAGCGTGAAGAGTTCATACCAACTTGATTTCTAACAAAAGGTTATTCAAGGACTACATGTCCACTTAGCTGACCATCCACATTAATCTAGGCTGAAGCCCTGCTGCGCACCTGCTTTACAGTCAGATTTTTACATTAGGCTTAGACACAAATACTAAAAATGAAATAATAATTATAAATATAATTACATACACGCAATAAAAGTATATTCAAAATTACATGAACATGTTATTTGCTACATGATTCCTATATAGTTTGCATATATAAAGCTTATTATATAAATGCAGTAAAAATATGATTACATTAACACGTCATCACATTAACTTTAAAATGTTTCCTATATAGTTTGTATATATAAGCTTATTACATACTGATCGAAAATACATGAACATATTACTTTAACTTTAAAATAATTCCTATACAGAGTTTGCTCTCTTTGTTTAACTACTACACAAATAGTATATTTTTTTATATTATGAATTATAGCACAATAAACACGCACTCGCTGACCAGCTGGAGGAGGAAACCAGCGACTGGCGGGAAGAAGCCACCGCCTGGGCCAAGGAATGGGGCGCAGCGGACTCCGAGGAGGAATGCTCGCTGTTTACGAGCGATCGACCCCCATGGGAGCTGTCCTGGGACATGTTTCCGTGGGGGTCGGACTACGAGGACCTCCCGGAGGCCGACCCCCCTTCCCCACCATCAAAGAGGCGGAGGCGGAAGAAACGTGGCGCGCCGGCCACAAACCTGCTACTGCAGCACGAGGCCAGCGCAGTGCGTTACGGAGACGCCTGGGAGGAGGCAGGCCAGGCGCTCCTACTCCACCATCAGCTCCAGGACCACCAAGACCCACTGGAGCAGCTCGCCCACGCCATCCGCGATCTCCAGGGACGCCTCCAAGGCCCAACCGCTCCAGCTGGCCACAATCCCTCGCTAGACATCCACAGTAAGACTGCCTGCCTGCCAGTGAGGGGCCCGTCCAGTCTCCCGGAGGGGACTGCCTGCCTGCCAGCGAGGGGCCCGACCAGCCTCCCGGAGGGGGCTGCCTGCCTGCCAACACGGGACGTGAGGAGCGTCCCAACCAGCCTCCCGGAGGGGGCTGGCTGCCTGTCGGTGTGGGGTGTGGTGCGCGCCCAGCTCAGGCCCACGGAGGGGCCTGTCTGCCTGACCACAGCGGCGACCCGCTGGGAGACGGGGTGCTCAGTAAGGCTCGGGGTGCTGGGCCTGGACTTTGGGACAGAGAGCACCCTGCCGGCGGAAGGACTTCCAGGGGGCGGGGTCGCCGCCACGAACACTGTAGGGTCCTGCGGTGAGGGACCGGGGCTGCGGGACAAGGACAGCATCCCGTGGTCCACACCTGCGTCGCCCGGACTGACAGGGAGTCAGTCCGACCACAGGGTCAGTGGGGTTGCGACGTGGAAGGGGAACGGGGGCGTTGTCCTTGCCCCCGCCCTCCCGCCCTTTTGGTGTTGTTTGGGGGGGGGGGGGGGGGGGTGGTTTTCCAGGTCCCTGGC
>JBBPDB010000040.1:22556796-22570306 GCA_037974465.1 Brachypetersius altus
TCACCCCCAGTGTTTGTGGTTTCGTGTCAGGTGTACAGCTTTGAGGTGACATGGAAAGTGTCCAGAAGTGTAGAAAAGTGAAAACATGGAAAAATGACCAGATGACTGAGAAAGAAAACACAACACAACTATCAAATGGAAAATAGAATTTCTCGCTACAAATGGAAAACTTTCATAAGGAGAGAAACTAAAAACTCAGGAAACTGAAGAAAGTACAAATACCATTAAGCACAGAGTGAACAAAGAAGTATTTACTGAACAGGCAACAACGCTTTTCCGGGATATAAGAAACGTTTGGAGGCCATGATTTCAACATGGTGCCTGAATTTATGCTCACACCAAAGTTGAGGTTTGATTTTTCCCCAATACTTTAAAGAAATAAATAATACTTAAAATATTATAATCCAGTCCAATTTTAGGGGTTCCTAAAGTTTCAGCTGTAGTTCTAGTGCATTTGTCCTCTTTAATTTGATACTCGTAATGTCTATTAACTTTGAATTTATTAATAAAAAAAGACAATTACATTTTCTGTTGATGCAACTGGCTGACTGCTGTTTCCTGCCTAACCTTCCTTGTTATTGGTTTGAAAATGGAACTTCTCTGCTTTGTTTTTCTGGTGAACTTTAGGAAGGATTTTCCACCTTCACCATGATTGCTTCTTGTTGCATAAAATCTTTGTAAACATTGACAGCATCTTTTTAACACCAGCTACAGTTTACAGGAGAACACTTTCATTCATTCATTCATTTATTCATTCATTCACTGTAACCTTTTACTAAGGATGCGGGTACCCAGAGCCTATCCTGGGGTCTACAGACAGGAGGCAGGGACTCACCCTTGGTGGGCCACAAGCCCATCACAAAGCGCATACACACACTATTCTCTCACATACACACACGCACACCATTCACTCAGAATTCACCTGACACGCATGTCTTTGGACTGTAGGAGAAACCAGAGACCTCAGAGGAAACCCACACCACCACGAGGAGAACATGCAAACTCCACACACACACACACACAAGACCAGGGCATGAATTAACACCCCCCCTGCTACAGTTGTGGAAATGAGAGCAAAAGTCTTAACACTAGAATCGAAATCAGAATCGTGTCTATAGGCCTATTGGAGCAGCGAGCATGCTCTGTAAGGGACATATAGGTGTGGTGTAAGCACATGTACACACGCAATTTTACATACTGTTGTTGTTTTATACTGTCGTGCTTGAGAGACACCATCGACCGGAAGCAGTGAGCAGTGATCAGATGCTCTCTCTGACCAATGATATACTCAGTTTAAATAGATCTTTAGAATACAACACCCCTTTTTCAGATCACACACCGGTTCTCTGCCAGTAATAATTGAATATTCAAATCTCCACCCATTTTTCAATAGATACAGGGTCAAGTGTCACTTAATTAATAGTCCTCAATCATGAATGGTCACATGCTTATTTGCATGGACACCAGAGCCTGAAAGGCACAGCATCCATACTAATATTGACTGAATACAATTCTCATGCCCTTCTGATACACTCATCATTTATCTTTGACAGGCGTCCCTTCGTGGCTCGAATTTCCCCTCTTGAGTAGATAAGATGCTTATTAACTTATAGATGTTTTTTTAAGTTTGGGGCCCTCTTTTCTAGGGTTTTCTGGCCTCTTTCAAAAGGTCAAGCACTGACGTTGGACAAGAAGTCCTGGCTCGCAATGTCCATTCCAGTTCATCCCAAAGGTGTTGGATGGGGTTGGGGTCAGGACTTTGTGTGGGCCAGTCAAGTTCTTCCACACTGAACTCCAAACATGTAAACAGCTTGCTTTGTGCATTAGGGCTCAGTATAGCTGATATTGATTATTAAAGTAACAACTATTTCTTCTCATATTATACAGGTAGACCATAGAGAAACACAGTAAGAAGGATTAAGATGTGAAAAAGATGTAAAGAGCATCATTAGTGAAGGAGTTGGGGAAAGGGCCTCAGTATTAGTGACCAAGGGCCTGTAAAAGAAGCACGGTTAACCAACCGTGATTTAACTCGTGGTGACAAAACGAGGTGGTCTCAGGTGGTGTAAATCAGTACTATCACGCCAGTTAAGATGTTGTTTGTTGAGTCAGAGTAAACTTACCACAGTCTCTGCATGTTTATATGAATGGGATGTGTTCAACGGCGCTAACCACGGTTTCAAATCAGGGCGCGATCACGGAGGAAGAATGTACACTAATCATTCAAGAACATGAGAAGCACAAATCAATGCCGCAATGCAAGTCTGACACCACAGCAGCCAATAAAGGCATGTTGGCAACGTATTGCTGACAGAGCAAAAATATGTGCATTGGCTTATGCTCTTATTTATTAGAACATATAAATGTTGTCTGAAAAGAACTAAAACACTTGAAATAAATACAGAGGTGTATAGATGTGTCATATGAGAAGAGGGCCTTTTAATTGCTGTTAATTTAATGCTCCCTAAAATACAATTACTGGGAGTTTACTATGTATGTATTGGCAATAACTGTATTGTTAAATGTGCAAATGTAATAGCAGTGGGAAGCATCCTTGGTAGCAAATAAAGATGAAATATAGAAACATAATTTCAAGTGTTAGGGCGTGTCACATTGGAGGTTGCTAGCCCTCCATTGTGAGCTGCCTTGGGAGGCGTAGGAAGGGACAGGAAACCAGGGATCCATGCTGATGACTTTATTTAAGCGAAGCAAAAACAGAAGCCTGGCTCGGGGGCCGTGAGAAAAACAGGAACGTGAACAGGAACAAGAAAACAGGGCAGGGTCAGGGTAAAAACAAGGCAACATAAGACGATGGACAGATAATGTGCACAAACACAAACAGGACCTATATACAGAACATGATCAAGAGACAAAACACAAAGCAGGTGAAACACAAGGACATGTGACACAAGCACAACCATGAATCCAAATCGAAATAAAAGTCCCAGAACGTGAACAGAAACGGAGTGAAATAATAAAAAAGCGAACCCTGACAGGGCATGTATTATTAGTAAATGCATTAATATGGCTACTCATTATGAGAGATGTAGGGTGTCTACGCTCTGGTTAATAGCTTGTTTCTGTGTTTTACAATCTGCAGAGGAGTTGGCATTGTCCAACAATAGTGGAAGGTCTATTATGGAGTGTGTTGAGGGAGCCAGTCAGACCCAGGTGGCACAGGAATGTCTACCCTTTTGCGCAGGGTAATATCCCAACCACTCTGTGCAGTGTGTACATTTGTGCAGGCAAGACATTGCATTTCATTTGTTTACATGTGTTTACTCTAGCTACCTCTCTGGGATCTCCCAAATAGAAGGGGGACCTTTGCTTTGTCTTTGAATGAGTCTTCACACTCAACCTATGTATACTGATTCACCTTTTTTTCCTATGTAGGCAGGAACAGACAATTCGCATGGCCTGTACAAGTGCATGCTTGAGCTTGACTGTGCTTAAAACATAAAAATAAAAAAATACTTTCACCAGTCTTACATCAACATGTGTGTGTCATCATGTAATTTTTACTTTCCAGGGAGCAAATAAACAAATAAAGACATGACGCGGATTCAGTGTGGTCAAGCAGTATCGCTGGGCACAGGCATCAGGACAGGGGTCTTTTGCATTCTGATGGTGGCAATGTTCTGTAGAACCATACACACTGACACCACCAGAGAGGCCCTTCCTTCTGGCAGGCAAAAGTGCCTTCAAAACTCATTTCAGTCATTTAAGTCGTGCCCCTTGTGTTGGCATGAGCTGGTGATCACATGCCATCTGAGAGTTGAAAGTCATTAAAACAGCAAAGTCATGTTTGTATTAGACAGTCCTGAGTAAACGTTGTGCCACAGTGTCCCACAGGGACATAATTTACATCAGGGTAGACCAGTAGCCTATATGGGGTGAGAAAAGAACTGAAAACTTGTCAGACAGAGGGGGAAGAAATGTGAGATGCCCTTTTGTACATTAATGCCATAATGAATAAGGATTAATGATGAGGCTAAGAAATACAAACCACCACCTTATGTGGATCCAATAAGTGAAGATGAGATTTACATTTATGGCATTTAGCAGATGTTTTTATCCAAAGCGACTTCCATTCCCTAACTACAGGGGACAGACTCTCACTGGAGCGACTTGGGGTTAAGGGTCTTGCTCAGGGACCCAGTGGTGGGATGTTGAAGCTAGGTTTCAAACCTGTGACCTCTTGGTCTGGAGGCAAGTATCCTACCCACTGAGCTACCTCCATCTAAGAAAGAACTTTATTTATCCTGAGGAAAATTCTTTTGACACAAACATGCTCAGTGTAACAAATAGAATAAAGATAGGACAATAAGAAAGAAATCTATCATGTAACTATAACAGATATAAAAAATAACAGATTAGTGCAGAGAAGGGGAACTTACAGTATGACATCATGTAGCCTATAGCCCATATATCAGATGAATTAAGATATGATGAAAGACACCTGCACACTGGTTTCTGATTCACATAATCACTCTCATGCTCTCCCAGGGGTGCTGTGATAGAGATGTGTGTGCAGTCGATAGCTCCTATGATGATAAATCCTATGGGAAAGTGAGTTCAGTTTAAGCCTCACTTTGCATTTGCAAATAAACTGTTTTACTGTTACCTGTGATTGCATAAAAGCTTTAAATGGCCAGGGAAACCAACAAATGCATCCAACAGTTGCATCCAACAGAACCCCAGGACAGTATTCTTGCACAGTATGGTCAGAATCACTGATGAAATACAACACCGATGAAATAGACAACATAACCTGATTGTTTGAGACACTGTGTTAATTTCCACGGCAACATACCTCAGGTAAAACCTAATCACCTGCTTCGTAGTGCAGACCCCAGATCTGAAACTAGGCATCACTAATGTTTGATACATGCTGAGTCAGATATCAGAAAGTGGGCAGAATCCATCTAACATTCCAATCCTGTAAATTCAGGCCGAAATAGCACACATTCACAGTGTGATGTAATTTATTAGGGCAGTAAAGTGTCTCTTTAGCATTTAATTATAAACAGCTCATTTTAAGGCAGCGTCTTAGAGTAGAAATATTGGCTAATCCTCAAGATTTCAGTTTCATTTTTAGAAATAAAAAAAGTGTTTTGTGCCCTTTCTACTCAAATTGTTGCCAGCAGATTGCAGCAAATTGTTCATAGATCTTACATTAGTATAATCCGTAAAATCTTAATGTGCAGAATATTACTAGCTGAATATTCAGCCACTTGAGCTTCATCGGCTTGGTCCTGGTAGGAGTTTTGTTTACAGTGTGTGTGATGTGCTGCCCCATGAGTAATTTACCACTTTCCTATGTATTTTGTATGGATAAACGTGTGACCTTTAACTTAATATAAGTTATATAGATTTACTATAAACATCATTATTTTTCACATCATCACACACAATAAAACTGTTTTATAGTAATATAAATTGTTATAAGTTTTGAATTAAACCAGTAAACATGTTATGGTTTTAAATGTTGCTTTTATTGATACAAAAATAAATTGAAACTATAAATTAAGAATAAGTAAAAAATTCAATTGGACGGTAATTAAAAGACATTACAAACATTAAAATGTCATAAATAAATATGAATGTTTTAAAGAGCCTTAAGTTGTATGATTATTATTTTGAGTCTGGGCACAATTATAGAGTTCCTCTAGAAATTCTTTAAGTTGCATCTGGACTTCAGTCTCCGTGTTTGCACACTTTCCCTGTGGAAGAAACATACATCCATATAAAACACGTTTAAGGTTATGAAATTAAAATTATTCAATTAGAGTCATATAATCAAACTTCTTGCTCTGCAAGTTCAGAACCTCTTTGATAAACAAAGGTTTATTTTATGGTTTAATATAGAGATTATAGAGATGAGCACATGTTCTTTCTGTTAAAGCCTTCTTTATCAGTGAAGGTCTCAATAATATAAACTAGATTAAAATTCTTGATTCTTCGGGAGTATCATGGTTACTCACGTTGTAGGATTTCAGCAGCCGAGGCAGTCTCCATTCGTCCTCCTGTAGCCCGAGGTCCTTCGCTGTATATCCTTTCAGTATTTTGCCTGCTGTGCACAGTTTCTCATCCTAGAAAAGCCACGAAACACATGATCAGGTGTGTAGTTGGGTTTTATGAGTGCATTGAAAATTCCTTTAAATAAAGACTCTGGAGTATCAGTGGAACTTACAGAGCATGTTTCTTCATGGAATGATGTATTGTTGACCCATTTATGAGGAATCTGAGGAAATAAAAGTAGATAACTTGTTAGATTGACTTCATCATCCTGTTTTATGAAGCTATTTCAGCAGTAAAACAGACGACTGCACAGAAAAGGAATAAGCAGAGGACGGATCATAATGCCAGTCTACAATTTTACCAGTTCTAGTTTTAAACGATTAATAGAATCTGATTAATCTTACCTTTGATTCTGTTTTATTCAAGAATTCCACGTTATCGATGATTTCTTTTAAAGTGATTTTCCTGTCTTCATGCTTTGTTTCACGAGTAACTCTGTCTTTCGAATGCTGTAACTCAGTTGATTTATGTCCTGCTAAAATCCCACCCAGACGTTTATGTCTGCCTGATGCTGAACGTGCAGCAGGTGCAGCAGGTGCAGCAGCAACCGCCCCGATGGTCAGAAGGAAAAGTAAGAAGGTCTTCATGGTTTGGGCGTCCTCAGTCAGCTGGTAGCGGTGAAGGATCTCCAGTGCTGTGTCTGTCATCTTATAGTCTGTACAGAGGATGTGACGATTTTCTTCCTGGGACTCCCTGCAGATATCTTGATGGCATCAGTGCCACGTCAGAGACAGCTTCTCTGAAACACACCTCAAACCAAATTCTGTTCCAGTTCCTCTTAATTAAGTCAATTTAATAAAACAATAATAATTCTTTTTAGAAAGAAACAACAAACTGACATACTTCAAGTTTTACAGCTGTCATTTTAAGATGTCCTTTTACTAAGGCTTCCAACGAGAGCACAGCTGTTTGTTTTAATGATTGCTTCATTACTGTAGGTGTAATTAGATCTTGATCTGTCTAAAATGGAAAAAGGTGCATATCTTATATTTTATGAGTGATGCCATAGAAAAACCACTTTAGTTCTCCAATTAATCATTTCTGTGAAATATGTGAGTGTGAAGAACCTTTAAAGGTTATGAAGACCCTTCCCATAATGTAATGGTTCCTTACCAATTTAGGGGTCTTTCTCAGAACCTGGATGTTCTTTTGTCGTTAAAAGGTTCTTCACATTTACACTTCTCGGTTACCAAAATGTTTCTTCTACCACTTTTATTTTTAAGAATGCAGTGTTAAGAGTAACATCTATATGGCATTTGTGTTTTTAAAGGGCCTTTTATATCCGGACAAGTGAACGTGGTTATCAGTGCTTGCCAGCGCGGTGTCTGGTAGTTGATGTAACAGATTTGGTGGTTAGTTTTCCCCTCCAAACACGTTATGCTGTCCAATCATGTGGCAGCTTGAAAAGACGTATTTGAACTTGTGACTCAGTGGAAGGACATGTTCATTTTCACCCCCAGTGTTTGTGGTTTCGTGTCAGGTGTACAGCTTTGAGGTGACATGGAAAGTGTCCAGAAGTGTAGAAAAATGAAAACATGAAAAAAGTGACCAGATGACTGAGAAAGAAAACACAACACAAATGGAAAATTGCTACAAATGGAAAACTCTCTTAAGGAGAATCCACAGCAAACTAAAAACCCAGGAAACTGAAGAAAGTACGAATACCATTAAGCACAGAGTGAACACACCATGAACAGCAAAAGAAAAAAGAAAACAAAAAAGTATTTACTGAACAGGCAACAACGCTTTTCCAGGCTATAAGAAATGTTTGGAGGCCTTGATTTAATTAATTTATGCTCACACCACAGTTGATGTTTGATTTTTCCCCAATATGTTAATTTATACAAATAAATATTTCTTAAAACTCTATAGTCCAATAGAAATGTGTCAGATTTTTACAGAGGCTGTAGCTTGTTTTCACTATTATTGTGTAATTTTCAGGGGGTCCCAAAGTTTCAGCTGTAGTTCTAGTGCATTTGTCCTTTAACTTTACAGTCCTAATGTCTATTAACTTTGTATTTATTAATAAAACAGGCAGTTTAATTTTCCATTGATGATGTGTAATGCAACTGGCTGACTGCTGTTTTTTCCTAGCCTTTCTTGTTATTGGCCTGAAAGTTGAATTTCTTTGCTATGTTGTTCTTGTGAACCTCACAATTTATAATAATTTCAGTTTTATCTTTATTTATTTTGAGAAAGTTGTGGGAGAACCAAAGTTCTAAAATGGATGAGGGGGGTAGAGGTGTAATGGGTTTGGAGCAGAAATAGAACTGGGTGTCCTCCACGTAGAAGTGGAAATTGATATTGTGTTTCCTAAAATATTGCCAAGAGGAAGAAGGTAGATAATCAAAAAAGGAGGGGCCCCAGGACAGAACTCTGAGGCACACCACTGTTAACTGGGAAGGGTTGGGATTGGAAAGACCTTGACTGAATGAAGTGGATGCAACCAGAGAGATATGATAAGAACCAGGACAATACTATGCTGTTTATTCCTATGGAAGCTAAGCGGTTTAGGAGAGTAAGATAAAAGATTGTGTCAAACGCTGTATGGTGAGTTGGCCAGAGTCTGCTGCAATCAGTAGATCATTTTAATCAAGGCTGTTTCTGTGCCATGAAGAAGCTGAAAACATCAACATTTTGGAGGATTTTGGACAGATATGGGATGTTGGAGATTGGTCTGAAGTTGTTTAGATTAGCAGGGTCCAGGCCAGATTTCTTAAGTATTGGTGAGATGATTGCCATTTTAACTGGCAGGAACTGAACCAGAGGTGAGGTGTATAATGTCAGTGATAAGGGGATAAAGTGAGGGTAGACAGCGTTTAACCAGATTTCTCTGAAGAGAATCTAATTTGCAGGTGGAAGACTTTGATTCATGAATAGTGGAACATATTTCACTGATGGATGGGAGGGTGAAGTTTGACACTGAGGAAGCGGGTGGTTGATAGGGCGATACAGTTCATAAAGTCAATGCAGATAGTGGAGTACAGGTGAGGGGAGAGGGAATCTGGGGGTTGAAGGATCTTGCTGAGTGTAGTGAATAAAGTGTGTTTCCTTCAGCAGTCTGGATGAGGGTAGCATAGTAAACAGTTTTTGCAGAGGAAATAGCTTTTTTATATTACAACAGGTGGTTATGGTACATGTCCTTATGAATCGTGAGTTTTCCTTGAGAGATGCTCAAGACGGTGGCCCTCAGCTTTGAGCTGATGTAGTTCTGGTGTGTACCAAAGGGCAGAGTGAGAAAAGGTGGTGGTTTGGTGTTTTCAGTGGTGCCAGTGTATCCAGGAGGTTTTGATGTCCGTCCTTATAGTGAGACACCAGGTCATCAGAGGTGGTTAGGTTTTTTGTGCTTGGAAAGTTACTAATAGCAGAAGAGAGAGTTTGGAGGTCAATGTTCTTAATATTTCAGAATGCAATGAAATAGGTGCAGATTGTTTTGAGTAGTGGTAAGTTAACCTTGAAAGAAACAAGTTGAGTTGCGTTATTCTTCTCTATGACCTGCGTTGTTCTTCTCTATGGCTTATGTATTGTTGGGTTAGGTGTTGGCTAATTATTATTTGACTGATGTCGTATAGATGCTCTGACTGCAGTATCTTGGTTAAATACTTGACTTGGATTTAAGCTGTTTTCAGGTAAGAAACAGTTGTGGACTTCTTAAGCACTGATGTACGTCGCTCTGTATAAAATGTAAGTATCTCACAGAGCCACAATCCACCTACTCTGACCATATTTCTTTTAGGCTGATTGGAGCATATGGACTGCTCATCAGACCGTTCTGAAGTTGGCGAAAAACCTGGCCCCCAGTAGCCATCTCCACACTTATGGACTGAGCACATAATTAAGGAGGCTGCAACCTGCAGCAGCTCGATCAAACTGGAGGAGTATGCGGCGTCCGAGACTGGCTACATCGGGAAGTGTAGCAATGATGCTACTGTCTCCAAGACCATCACCAGAAGCCGTGGATGATTACAGCAGTGCGTGCAAAACACAGCCTTTAGATTAGGGGAAAAGGCTGCACTGAAAACTGCACAGGCCAACCTGTGACAATTAGGCGGGATACAGATGGGTGTAGGGGCAACAACTTTTACCTGAATGTGGACAAAACTAAAGGAATGTTTTTTGCTGAACCACAATGTATCCTCAGTGGAGCTTGTCCACAGCACCAAGTTTTGGTGTTAACATTATGGAGAATCTCACATGGACCCTCAATAGCAGCTCCATCATTACTTCCTTGCGGAGAGCGCGGTCACTTGCAACACTTTAATTCATTTTAAACTCAGTGTAATGTATTGCACTTAAAGGAAATGTAAAGGTAAACCTGTATTCACCTCTCTTAATTAAATTTACAGTAATAAAAATGCAGGGCTTTAAGGACAAAACAAAAACAAGAGAAACACTGAGACGATCCACGGGGAAGATTCTGGTCTGTAGCTGCCATTAGCAGTTAGCATTAGAAGCACATTAGCATTAGCAGCATGCGGCAAGCCAAAAACAAAGACTCGTACACAAAAGAAACGTAGAAACGTGGAAATAACTCTCTCTACCCACATATTTAGACAGGGCACAGCTCACTAATACTAAATAAACTGAGATAACTGAGATAAAAAATTATGTCATATGGAGCAGTCATGCTACAACAGCCTTGCACCTGTACTCTACATAATGTTCTCGAAGTGGCTACTTTCAAACCTCCCGTCTCTACTCTAAGTACAGTGAGCGTGGGATGCTCCCAATCAGCAGCCAGGAGAAATAAATAACATTCTTGGATTGGCTACTTTCAAACATTCAGAGGCAGAGGATATCTGCATTTTCCGGATTATTGTGGGGATTTCGGCGTACCTTTATCATTTAGACTGCGTTAGACTGTATCCGCAATTGCTGATCCGCATAAAAGTGAGGGATTACTGTACTAGACCAGCCAGGATGCTTTACTGAAAGAGTCAGTAAAATGTACAGTATATTTCTATAACAATAATAATCCCTGTCTCACCTGGATGCCGATGGACAAGCAGCGGCCCTTGCGCAGGGCTTCTCTGTGTCCGTCCTCCAGTGCAGGCAATGGGACAGGCACTGGGATAGGCAGTGGGAGGGGAATGGGTAGGGGCATGGAGGTGATCATGTTGCTGCTGCTGACGTGCTGGCTGGCCGGACCGTGCACCTGGGCGTTAGCCGCCTCGATGGCCGCCGTCAGGGCCTTCATGCTGTCAATGCTTTCGGTGGAGTTGCTGAGGCCCGAGTGCAGTGTGACCTCACCCCGGTGACCCGGGCCATCCATGTAGGCGTCCTGTGCTGACTCAGTGCTGCTCTGGGCCGTAATGCTGATAAAAGGCTTGGTGGAGGTGCGCGGGGGCACAGGAGGTGGAGTCTTTTTATAGGTGGTAATACATGACGACACTGCAAAAAGAACACAGTAATGGGTGTAAAATGAGACAGGTTTAGACAGGCCTGATCTACTGAATCTCTATAACCAGTATGTTTAGTATGTTTAACATGTTAATTGTCATACTACACAAAATTCTGGAAATAATTAGTTTTCTCCCCAAACGACTAGTATTTAAAAAACACTTCCTCCCACCTCCAAGATACATCGTCTGAAAGGGCTTTTTCCGGCCATTAAATGCTTTTGTAAAACAACAGCAAAATGAAAAAACATGTCCTAATGGTTAAAGAGTTATTTAAAATATAAATAATAACCACAACATCCACATTTCTGGCAACCATTCTCTGTTGTTTACGGGCAGGTGGCCTAGTGGTTAGGGCGTTCAACCTACGACCAGGAAGTCGAAGGTTCAATTCCTAAGACTGCTAAGCACCTCTGAGGTACCCTTGCTTCGCTTGGTGAATGGGGTGAATGGGGTAAATTTTGTGCTGTTCACACTGTGTGCTACGGTGTGTTCATGTATGACAGAACGGTCCCTTCATGGTAGGCTATTCTTTCCAATCTACACCATAAAAAAATCTGACATGAACACATATTGGTTTTAATATCTTAGCAATTCAACTATTGTGTGTGTGGTCCCATCTGTATGTCAGTATTTTATAACAAGCCAAACCAGAGTAATTTGTTTCATAAGAATCAATTACAAACTAGGGCTGTTTTAGAGAACCTTGCGTCCAAAACACTTACATCTAAATAACATTGTTAACATTAGTGTAAAGTATGTTAAATACAGTTCATCTGTCATGAAAGTATTTGTCCATTGTTGTGGAACAGTCCTCTTAGCAATTCAATAGCAATTTAAACTCTGTACAACATTCTTTTGGGCAACTAAACTATTACAAGTCCAAGCATGACTGTATCCCACTTTGTCTTTCTTTTCTTCTTTCTTCTTCTTCTTCTAATTAGTATTAGTATTTTTATAATAACTGTTATAGAACTGAAATATAACTTAAATAAATACAAGGTGCCCTATGATGAATGAACTTGACCTAAAGTTATTTGAATAACATCCTGACATTACAATTCGTTCACCAAAACATATACAATAAAAATATGTTACTACATTGACATATACTTATAACAACAATAATAACAGTCTACATTTGTTACCAGTACTAATAAGGCTTATTTATGCTCATCTTAAAAGACTGCAGTAATTCATGTAGTTCCACCGTATCAGCTGCAGTTTGTTAGAGAACACATGCTGTTTTGTGTTTTGCACTGCCTCAGATCCAAGGCCTTCACTTACAAAGCGGGAGAAAAGCTCCATATCCCAAAATAAACACGAGATAATCCAGAGAGTTTGTGGAATATAAGATGATGCGTGTGTTTGTTTGTGCGTGTGTGTACTGCAATGACAGTAAATGCCCACAAGAGTGCAAGCTAGAGCAAGTCCTAAAAGAGAGGATTCTCTTTCTCTCGCCTTCTTCATTATTCTTTCTGTTCGTTCACACGCGAATAAATGCCACCGCTCCTTCATGCCGCACTGAACTGGAATTAGGTCACGACATAAAAGCAGCAGACAGAAAAAACACAGAAAAAAGTCCCAGATGAAAAAAGGATAGAAAGAGTTCCTCAACATTCATCAGGCTAACTTGCATAATATCCAAAAAAGAGAAAATCCAAAGATGAAGGCAGCCAGGTCTGTGTTTGAAATACACTCACAGAACATGGAAAACAGCTTTTCCACTCACATTTGGGGCTCCAAGCAACATAACATCTCAGGCAACAAGCATAAGAAACCATTTTTGATGCTAAACAGTGAAATCTAAGCTTCCATTACTTGTGAGCTGCACTGGCCTTGTAGCTACAGAGCAAAGCTAAAGCTAACTTCAAACAGCTATTAACTGATCAACTATATTTGGGGTTCATTTTCTTATATCTTTTTTGGCTTATTACTCAAAATCTCTGTTTTAGTTCATCCCAAAGGTGTTGGATGGGGTTGAGGTCAGGGCTCTGTGTGGGCCAGTCAAGTTCTTCCACACCGAACTC